>SSNR01000035.1:3104739-3133082 GCA_006937965.1 Callopanchax toddi
GTTACGATAATTTGAAATAATATTTAAGATGTATTAGGAGACATCTGGAAATGGCAAGTGTCCTGAAAGTTCTCATTTCCACTTAAAGCAGCACTCTGGATTATTTCATCAAGAGAGCAGTTTTTGAATCTAGCGTCCAAAGGCTCCTCCTCAAAACATCTCGACACGCGCGTCCGGTCGCGTGTGCGCGCGTGCACGCGGCGCATATACTTCGGACATGAACTGTACAGCTCAATGTGTAGGGTTTAATCACTCACAGTTCACAATCTTATTCCAACAACACTACGAGGGTCTGAAGAGCCCTCTCTGTCCCTGCTGCTTCTGATATTAGCTCTGTTAGCAGAGAGCTGCTGCTGGACTCTGAAGCTGAACTTGACTCGGCCCTGGATGAACTTTCTGACCAAAATAAACGCATAATCCTGTCAAGCCTTGCCATTCTGTGAGGTGAAAGGTTTAAAAATAAATCCATCTTTATCTGGGGAATGGGTAGGTTTTTAGTAGAAATGAGCTGTGAGTCCTCAGTGAACGGCTGAGACGGCAGAGAAACACACGGAGCGTCCTGTACAACAGCGCCCCCTACTGGTACATGTTTGGTCGATGCGCGTGCATGTTGAGAGAATGCAGAAATTTGAATTTCATTGGCTGAAAAATGTCGGCGGCAAGAAATAATGGAAAGGGGTCTCTAGGAGGAAGGAGGGTCTTCATCAGAATGACAGATGTTGTGGAACTCAACCCATAGATCATAGTTTAGACCTGAAATATCATTTAGAACATTTAGAAAACTTTGATACAGAGAAAAATGCTCCAGAGAGCCGCTTTAAAAACATTTTTATCCATATTTCTTTTTTCATCATTTCTAGTTGACAGAACAGACATATCAGTCACTTCCAGCCAGCATTGTTTAGGTCTTACAAGATCATAAAAGTATTATAAACACTAAAGAACTCCAAGATATACACCTCAGAACGGTTTTAACTGCGCAAAACAAAATTGAAAGTCTACAAATATTTGAATAAAGTTATTTACTATATTGGGAACAACATTAAAATCACGTATGTGCCTAAACTCATTAGATCCCACCCAAACTTTTTTTCTTGCAGAATAAAGTTAGTTTGTTTGCAGCTGACCTGGCTCTGTCTCTTTTAGTGACTTTGGATATTATCGTCCAGACAACAGCTCGGAGTGTGTGGAGCAGGAGGACATGACGGGCCGGGCTCTAGAGTTCTGTTTAAATGGCACCACTGAACTGCTGCAGACCAGTGGGTGAGGGTCTTTTGTTTTTTGACAAATGAAAACGTTTTTGAAAAATACATGAAAACATGAGATGATTTCCTGTAAAAATGGCTGATTGTGCTGAATTCAGGCCACTTGTCACTTATTTATTTTTAATTTTTTTTAGGATAATACTAATAACAGAAAATGTAGCTAATATGTTGTATCTTTCATGAATGTTAAATTTATTTTTTCCTCATATTTAAGTTACAGGAAGATTCCTGGGAACCAATGTGAAGGAGGTTTTCAGCCGGAGAGAAAGGAGACTGACTTGAGGAGGAAGTGCATCAGCAGCGCTCTTCATTCCAAATCTCTGGTCGGTTCTGCTCATTTGAAAAAAACAAGAAAACTAGATTCACAGTCAATTTGATGCAGTTTGGAGAGGTTTTGGTGACTGAAACACATGTATTTGTAGTTTGGAGGATAGAAACAGTTTAGACACCAACAGATCAGAGGTAAACTACAACAGGCATCACCAAAGCCACACTGTAAGTTCAGGTCCTGGTCCTCAGTCCAAGGACCAGGTCAGGTCTGCTCATTTGGACCTTTGGCAGATTTAATTCACTACCATTGCTCTACAGTGTCCCCTGAATGAGTTAGAGCAGAGAATGGTGCATCCTCTCGCACAAACAGCCTGAGCTGTAGCACCATCATTCAGTCCTTCTAGACTGTGAATGTAGTTACAGCTGAGGGAAAATTCAATGTTTAATGAAGTCTTTACAGTTTCACCCATTTGTCTCTGGAAAAGCAGACTGAACACAGCTCAACAAGCACTGCTGTCATAGCGATGGTCGTCATAGCGCTCCTTCTTACGAGTGCTGTAGCAGGCGTTTGGCTGGTGAAGAAATACGTCTGTGGAGGGCGGTCAGTTAGCGTTTTTATCCTTAAACATTTTTGTTAACATTCCTCTTTTAATAACATTATTTTTGTCATGTTTTTCTTTTCTTCAGGTTTCTTGTGCACAGGTATTCTGTTATGAGGGAACAAGTGGAAGCGAACAAAATCGAGGGAGTAGACGATGTTGACACACACTACATGGAGACAGAGAAAGCACAGTTCAATGAAGATTCAGATCAGGTGTGTGATGATGTCTAATTTACTCTAAATAAATCTCATTATTTGTCAAATTAATTCAATTGTCTCATTTGTGTTTCATCACAGGATCTCTTAGTATAAGACCTTTCCTGACTTGAAGGCATTTTTGTGGTTCCTGGGCATTCTTGTTGCTCCCACATGCTGATTCACACCTGCTTCCTGCTGCCCCCTGGTGGCTGGAGGACTCTTCAGTAGTTTTGGCTCCCACTGAGAAGTGGGAAATTGTTCAGAACAAAGAAAGGCCTGTGGAGTTCCTGGAGGGCTTTAGTTGTTTCTGTCACAGAGAGTTCTATAAGGACCGTTAAAGAGACGGCCTTGCATTTCAGAAGCAACACAGATGTTAGAGGTTGGATATT
Source organism: Callopanchax toddi (assembly GCA_006937965.1). NCBI lineage: Eukaryota > Metazoa > Chordata > Actinopteri > Cyprinodontiformes > Nothobranchiidae > Callopanchax > Callopanchax toddi. The sequence goes on from SSNR01000035.1 coordinate 3,107,463, forward strand.
TTGCAGCGATCAGAGCGCTCTGTAACAGAACACAACATATGATCAGTGTTTTTCTTTCACAGCTGTTGTTTAAATCCTTTTTTTTACTCTGTAAATGTAAAATGTGCACATGGAGGGACATTTAAACACAACATTAGATCAGCTTCACTAGTCACTAAAATCAGCTTCCAGAACATTTTAAAGACTACTCACTTTTTTGGAGTTTCTCCATAGTTTTATGTTTTGTTGAATTAGTTTTTAGTACTTTTATGTGTCTTGTCACTGTATTGGATTAGAGATGTTTCTCTTTTTCTTTTAAATATAAGGTTAGTGAGTCTCACCATGCTACAGTCTGATCAGGGTTTTAACGAAATTCAACTAATGGATGCAGTTTAGATCCAAACTGTCCAGTAACTCCAGTCACCTCAAATTAAACCATAGAGCTGGTTCAAAACATGTGCTTACCCCCTTTATACATTAATGTACCAGTACAAAGATGGTAAAACACATATTTAAATTAATAATCTTATTTTTTTTATCATGATACACATATGATAGTATATTTGATTTTAATCTTTTAAATATATTTTAGCTATTTTAAATTGACAATCAATTCTAAAGATTAAAGGGACCAAATAATCAAAGTAAATACAAAAAAGAATTCACAATGTAGGTATTAAAAGCAGAAAATGCTAATCATTCATTTATAAGGTCTTGTCAAATCAAGTAAAGTTTATGTATATTCTATAAGTATTTGTAAAATTTTATAATTCATACAAAAAAATTACAAGACCTGTCAAGTAATTGGTTTAAAATATTAGCAATTATATTTTTTCTGTGTTTTATGCTACAGCATCTTAATAGCTTAGTAATGCAGTTTACACTTTATAAAGTAGAAGAACCACTTCTTGGCAATGAATTGTCCAAATTTTATGAATTTTTACATTTTCCTAATTTCTTTAAATGTTTTTTAGTGTGTTTGGTCAAAATACCCACAACTTTCGATGCAGTTTGCGTAATTAGCCTGTGATGAATTACTGAAAATGAGGATTTGATTTGATTAATTTGATTTTCATTTTGGATACAAAGTACAGACAAATGTGTACTTAAACACATGTTTTCACCATGAGACCTGATGCATACTGAAAAATTTTACAGCCTACAGCTGCTGACATATTATTAACATAAATTTTTAAAAAGCAATGGTCCCAAAACAGAGCCCTGTGGCACTCCACTTCTCATTTTTCTATGTGTATTCAGCTGTTTTATATAAACTACAAGGCAGTTGTAATGTAAAATTATTGCATTCAGTTAAAAAAAATCTCAATAACGTAATAATTGTGGCAAGTTTTAATAAACAGGCTGATACACACAAATATTGTAGTTTTAAACACGACGGCCAACTAGAGTAACTTTTTGTTTATAGTGACACTTGTGGTTTGTAAGGATATAAAATAATAATCTGCTTTCCTGTATGCGTAATGAAAAGACTTGAATTGTTGCCAAAGCACTTTTACAACTAGTTTTTCAGATTTTTGAGGTGAGGATTGCAAAGAGGGAAACCTGACTTTAGCCTAGCATGATGCTAACACAAACCCTGAACTTGAAATGATAGTAGTTTGATGTTTTAAATACTTACATATATTATTTTTTCTAAAAGGCACAAGCATCAAAAATAGTCATTAATTGTGTTCAAACATTTCCATACAGATGCTGGTGTTAATATGTACAACCCAAATCTGTCATTTCCTCAAGGTCTGACTATTTACTATAACCAGAAATGAGTTGGAATAATTTCATCAGGTGACTTAATAATATATAAGCTCATATCCCTTGATAATTTAACTGCATTGTGTATATTTTCCTGTAGGTATGTCTTTATATGAAATGTTGGCTGGCTACATTTCTATTACCGGTACTTCATAAACAACAGGGCTTCTGGTTAATGCTCATATCCTCCAGCACAGGCAATAAAATCCCAGTGAATAAGCTATCATAGTAAGTAAGCAGGCCTAATACTGAGGTACTTTCTCAAAGAGTGTTGGGTGGCTTTTGTACGTGTTTGATGCCTCCTAATTTACTCACCTGTCAGTATTCAATTACCTTTTTTTTTGCACTGTATCTACAGATCTGTGAAGGTGTTACATTTTTTTTTAAATCTTCTGTCAAAAGAGAAAAAAACAAGGCTATAAGTTTGGATCTTTTTTTCTTGTTTTCCTCATTCCAGAGAAAAATGTCTGAATCAAACTGCTCTGTAGTTTAATATGTTTTGTAATAATGTTTGCATTTATGCAATGAAATAACACCAACTCTTTTAGATTTTGTTTCCTTGTGTCATCTTTTTTTTTTTGTCCACTGATAAAAGGTGAGCAGTAATGTTTTTGCCTGTTTGTTTGTTGTGTTGAAAAATATCTCACAACGATGATTCTGACAATCATACTTTAAATGCTAGATGATCGTGCTAGATAATGGAGTTTTGCATGTGACTGCAATATTTTAAAGATTTGAATAAAGCCATTTTAACTCCATTCTTTACAATAGATGATCTTGTTTTAAAATTCTGGCATGAAAATTGATGTGGGATATGTAGTCTTTCAAGAAGTTCAAGGCCTTTAATTAGGTTTCTTGTAGTTGGGTAGTGTTCATTTTCAGTAAAAGATACAAATCCTTTATTTTAAATTTTGCCATAAAACTAAGAGTTTATGCAAAGCAAAACCCAGTCCATTCAAATGTGGATAGTAGTCTATGTGAGGATGTTTCTAGGATTACATTTTTAGCTGAAACAATGAGTCTTTCCCTTGATTCTGTTGCACATTTTATTTTGTGTCTTTAATAATCTTTCAGTCTGTTAGCAGCCCAACTACCATCTAACAACCTAAATATCCTCATCTGACTAAAGTTATTTTTATATTATCTGTTTAATCTGTTATTAATTCATTTTTTTTATTTATTGCTGCAAAAATGGCATTATTGTGAAATGCAATGCCAGAAATATAAGTTTGAAAGTCACAATTATTAGTCATATAACATGCTTTCTACATTCATAACAAAAAATTTAAAATAATATGAGTCAGTTGGACCAGTGGTTCAGAAACATTTTGGCTTCTGACCCACAAAATAACAATGGCAGAGACTCATGATGACCCAACCATCCCTGGCAAAAATTATACAAACCCTGCTAATAAACTAAATAAACAAGGACATAATGACAACACAAACATCTACAACTATTAGACCATGTTTATTCAACTGCTTGTAACAATTAGGGCAAATATATGGTATTGGCAAGGATTTTAAATTCACTTTCAGTTCTGGAAAATATCCCAAGACCCCCATTTGTTGTTTCAGGACCCACAGTGGGGTCCCGACCCAAACTTTGGGAACCACTGAGTTAGAAACCTAATTGATCCCAATGAGCAATTTGGTTTTCCATCCATTCTACATTCACTTCTATTACACTTCATCAACAAGCCAAATACAGAACATTAAAAAAAAAGAAACCATGTAACACCAACAAGGTCTATATGTTACCAAACACCTATTAAGAATGAATATAGTCCATGTTAAGCAGTCTGATAGAAACAATTAAATAGTGGAATCATAACTATAATATAAATATGATTACATAAATTATTTTGAACCACCATATTTTTCCTGTTTTGGGTGGTGGAAAGTGGCATCCATAGAAAAGAATAAAATGTGGAGAAAAATGTATTTGCTGGCATTTCTACAGGCTGATGTTTTTCTTCCGAGTCGCACTCCGGCCACTAGACGACGCTGCAGTCTAAACGGTATTATTGGTTCACTTGCCCCTGCGTTGCCTAGAGATGACAAACTTAGGACTGCTGCTGATTTCCTGTCTTCAAAATCTCATCGCCTGAACTGAGCTAACACGAAAATTTTCCAAACGAATTTCATATGTTATTCTTGTCTTTTCTGCTCGACTATGACACCAAACAGCATCTATATTTTAGGCGAGAGTTTCGCGTAATGTTTAGTGGTGTAAAAGGATGGATAATTATCTTTTCATCAGGGTCGTGGGGAAAGGCAGCTATGGGGAGGTGAACTTGGTGAAACATAAAACAGACCGAAAACAGGTAAGGAACCAAAAAAAGTGAATTTCAAACTAACAAATAACTCAAAAAAATCTATCATTTAAATGTACCTTTGTGTGTAGAGACCCCACAGTACAGTTAAAGTTAGTAAAAGTGGGGTTTTAACGTCAGTGATTTGTTGTTTTCTTTGTGGTTGAGATTTTTTTCCAGGAAACTAACTGAATAATTCATCACCTCTGAGAACCACCCTTACAGAAGCATCATTTGTGACAATTTCGTTTTATTTTGACATGTTGAAAAACACAACTTTTCATTAGTCTCCTGTGAACTTTTGAATAAGTCTTAATATCTAACATCTAATTCTAATTTGAAAAGCCTCCTTGTTCACATTATTGTGCTTTTACGTGATTAAATCTAAAATGTATTTGTTTATATTTTGCATAAATAATTTTCCAAGTGTGCTTTCTTACCTTTCATCAGTATGTCATAAAGAAGCTGAATTTGACCACCTCTTCCAAGCGGGAGCGGCGTTCTGCAGAGCAGGAGGCTCAGCTTCTGTCCCAGCTGAAACATCCCAACATTGTGACATACAGGGAATCTTGGGAAGGAAATGACTGTCAGCTGTACATTGTGATGGGTTTCTGTGAAGGAGGTGACCTCTATCACAGACTCAAACAACAAAAAGGGGAGCTGCTGCCAGAGAAGCAGGTTGTAGAGTGGTTTGTCCAGATAGCCATGGCACTCCAGGTACATTATATACTGATATTGATCATATATGCTTTGTTAGACTAAACATATGTTCTATAAATGTTGAATACAAGAAGTCAATAGTGTTACTTTTCATTTTCAGTACCTGCACGAGAGAAACATTCTTCACCGAGACCTTAAAACACAGAACATCTTCCTTACAAAAACCAACATCATCAAAGTTGGGGACCTTGGCATTGCACGAGTGCTGGAGAACCAGAATGACATGGCTAGCACACTCATTGGGACGCCGTACTACATGAGTCCTGAGCTGTTCTCTAATAAACCCTATAACTACAAGGTAGGACGGCTTCTGTTCCATTAACTTAGAAAAGCGCTGTACAAATGCTGATCATTTACAATCTAGGAAGTTATCCAAACAGGATAAAAATAATGACGTTACTTTTTCTTCAAATAGAAATCTCCTTTAATACATTAGTCTAAAAGTTTCAGACTCAAGCCTGTATTAGATTTCAAAATGATTATTTAATTCAGTGTTTTAGCAAATGGACAACTGAGGAAAAGAACTATGATATCCTTTCCTCCTAAAAATTTTAAAAGTTCTGTTTTGCTATTTATTAAATCAAATGAATACTTTTAGCCTTTTTGATTGATACACTATGAAAACAATATAAAGAAAACAATTTTGGAATGACCTCAAAAACAGGAATGACTTTTCAGATGGAGGCCACAGACAGTCTTTCCTCATCATCTTTTTTTTTTGGAGAGAGACTGAGTGCAAAAAGTGCCATCTGCATTATTTATGAGTTTTTTAAACTTCTTGTCAGTAGTTTTGCATTTGACTAAGGTCAGTGTCACTACTGGACCCTACAATTCCAACAGGATGGCACAAATAATATGTGCCTTTGCCAGAAGATTTGCTGTGTCTCCTAGCACTGCCTTAAAAGCAAGGAGGAGATTCCAAGAGATGGGCAGTTACTCAGAGAGCTGGACAGGAACATCAGAGATCCTTAACCCATCAGCAGGTCCATCATCTACTCCTTTATGCAAAGGAGGAACAGGATGAGTCTAGTGCCAAAGCCCTACAAAATTACCTCCAGCGGGTCACTGTTGTGAATGTCTTTGACCAAACCATTAGAGACAGACTTCATGAGGGTGGCCTGAGGACCCGACGTCATCCAGTGTGCCCTGTGCTCACTGCCTGGCACCGTGGAGCCCGACTGGCATTTGCCAGAGAACACCAGAATTAGCAGGTCGGGCACTGTTGCCCTGTGCTTTTCACATATGAGAACAGGTTCACCTTAAAGGGTCTGGAGAAGCTGTAGTGAATGATGCCTGGTTCAGCATGATGGATTTGGTGGCGGGTCAGTGTTGGTCTGGGGAGGCAGATCCATGGAGGGACAAACAGACCTGTACAGGATAAACGATGACTGCCATTAGACATCAGGATGAAATCTTCAGACCCATTGTTAGACCCTTCACTCAGTGGGTCCTGGGTTCTTTCTTGTGCATGAAAATACCTGGTTACATGTGTCAACAGTATGCAGTCAGTTCCTGGAGGATGAAGGAAATGATACTATTGACTGGCCACCACACTGGTCTGACCTGAATTCAATAGAAAATATCTGGGGCATCATGTTTAGGTCCATCTGACGCCACCAGATTGCACCTCAGACTGTCCTGGAGCTCAGTGATGCCCTGGTCAGAATCTGGGACACCATCCATCATTTTATAAGAAGCACGCCCCAACATTGTGAGGATGCACACACAGGATGCACGTGGGGGCCATACAAGCAGTTGCAGGGTTGCAATGACAGTTCAGCTAAATAAACGAACCTACTGAATCAGTTTTTCAGTTTAAATTTCTTGGTGGCTTTAAATTAAGACCTCTGTGAGTTTTCATTTTTGTCAAATGAGGTGACATCTTTTTGCTACTAACACATTACCCACTCCATATCAGCAGGATTATCCAACATGACTTCTTTCAATTAGGTTTTTAATGTGTTTCTTTAATTGTTTTGAATGTTTCTTTAAGTGTACGTATGTAAGATTGTTTTAAATTTAAGTTATGTCTATGCTGTCTTGTTTGCACTATCTATCCTGCATTTTACTTGCTGTATATTAACTGTATTGTATTGACTATTTGACTGAGGTTAGTCCTTTTGTAGTGCACATCATGGATCAGTCATGTCCAAATAACATGTAATAATCTACTGACATCCTCTCAGGTGATGAAGTTGTAGAGAAATGCTGCTGCTGATAGCTTAACTTTTCTATTCTCTGTGTTTTTTCACCCTTAATGTGTGTAGTGCGGATGTTATATAATAATTCCTTTTGCCTCTAGTCAGATGTTTGGGCTCTGGGTTGCTGTGTTTATGAGATGTCCACACTGAAACATGCCTTCAACGCCAAGGACATGAACTCACTGGTGTATCGCATTGTAGAGGGAAAGGTTGGATTTATTTCTCTCTTTTTGTCAGGTTTTCAGTTCAGTCAAGAATTAACTATTTTTAAATACAAGATCAGTTTTATTTCTTTATCATATAACTACAAATAATTATGAATGTAACTGAGTAACTGTGTTCTCAGCCACTTGGTTTTTAGATTTGACCAACGTCTCATTTAGATAATGTGTTCTTTTGTTTTAAACCTTAATAATCTAGAAGTAATATCTACTGGTAATTTGTGTTTTTTGTCACTAGCTGCCACCAATGCCGAGTCAATACGATCCTCAGCTTGGAGATCTGATCAAGAGCATGCTGTGTAAGAGACCTGAAGACAGGCCTGATGTTAAACTTATCCTCCGGCAGCCCTACATAAAACGACAAATCGCCATGTTCCTCGAGACTACCAAAGAGTACGTGTTATCATCCTCACACTGCCTAGAATCTTTTTTTTTTCCTCTTGAATATTTTTATACAATCTTATTTCTGTCATTGTTTTTGTATTTTCCTAAACATTTGTTTGGTTTTCTCTTTTCCAGAAAAACTGCCAAGTCGAGAAGAAAAGCTGCAGGTGGAAGTGGAGATTCTCAGACCAACAGTGAAGCATCAAGTCAGCCAAAACCTCAGAAGCTTCTTCAAAAACAGCCTCAACCTCTCGTCCGGGTAAAGAAGGTGAGTTTGGTGATGAACACCAAGGCTTTTTAGACTTATTGAAGTGTTTACTTCTTATTTTTTAAAAATCTTAAACTAAATTGCAGTTTATTTTTGTGACTTTATGATAAATTACTATTTTGGTTTTGTTTAAGGAAGGATTTCTTACTTTTGAATTAAAACCCACTATTCGGACTAAAACTAGCTCATTCTTTACTGTTTAAACTGCCACATGTTATGCTCAACTACAAGTTTAAGGTCACCTGTTTGGTTGAAATGATCTGTTATTACAGGTGTGCCTTTTCTGTGTTTGACGTGTCGATTGGTTGTGATGGTTAAGTTAGTATTTTAACAAAAAATTCTGGAAAACAAATAAGATATGTTAGTCACTTTAGAATAAATCAGTTTATTGGAAGAATATTTGTTATGGATGTTATTTAAGACAAGACAATGAGGAAAAAAAAAACTCCAAAAGATAAAATAATGACCCATCGTATTTTCTGCCATCTCTTTTCAGCTAACTTTATTAGTTACTCCTTGCTAATTCTGGGTGGACCCTATTTTACCTTCAGAACTGTCTTAATTATTTGTCATGGCTTTAACAAGATGAAGGAAACATTCCTTAAAGGTTGTGGATCATATTGACATGATGACAGCATGACACAGTTGCTGCAGATTTGTCAGCTGCACATCCATGATGTGAATTTCTCATCCCACCACATCTCAAAGGTTCTGGATTGGATAGAGAAGACGTTATAATCCACACAACTGCTGCTCACTGGATATTTTCTCTTTTTCAGACCATTTTCTGTAAACCCTAGAGATGGTTGTGGGAGGAAATCCCAGTAAATTATTATTTTCTTCTCCATTCTGATGCTCTTCTAGATTTCTACATGCATCGAGTTGCTGCCATGTGATTGGCTGATGAGCTATTTGTGTCACAAGCAATTGATCAGGTGTACCTAATAAAGTGACCAATGAGTGTGGTTGTGATGTCATAACTTAGCTGCTGGACTTGACCTGTCAGTTATACAAGTTACAACTCAAGCAACAATAACATTCATCTGCTCTGCTGGACAAATAGCACAAACCCCAGCTGCTGTCAGCGTTTATTGTCATCATAAGAACAATCATTAATTATTATCAGTTGAAGCTTTTTATGACAGAATCTTGATTTCCTGTGAGGATTTAATGATACATACATTTGTATATTTTGTTTTCATCATACTTAGAAAGAAGACAAATCACAACAGAATAAAAGCCGGAGCAGTGTGACACACGCCCCTTCAGTCCAAGCGTCACACCAACCCAAATCTCCATCCTCCGATGTCCTCAAAACCAGTATTGAATCCATGGCAACTGTCAGCAACATTAATGTTAATATTCCGCTGCAGCAGGATGATGATGATGTAATAAAGAGACAAGTTCAAAAGCCCTCATCTGTTGTCGCACACCACGAGCCAATGACTGAGCCTGTGACTCACAATGTGTACAAAAACAGCAAGACAAGAGGGAAACCAGATCCCTCTCCCCCTCCTTTCCCCACGAACCCCCCTCTGAAGGCTGTATCAGGTGTTTCTGGTGAGGGAGGAGCTGAGAGGATCGAATCCAATGGGTTGTTGGATAATCAGCCACAGGCCACGCTAAACCCTGGGGATGTGTTTTCCGTTGTTGTGGAGAAACAGATGTCAGATGTGGATTATAAGGATGATACCATGGAGCTACTTAGAGGGGCTGGTGTGCAGAACCCAAATCTAGAAAACATTGGAGTGGTTCTGGATGTAGACTATAAAAATGGGACTGTTAACCTCATCAAGCGATCTCCAACACAACATCCACACACCTCAGATGTCCAAGTAAGTATCCAAATGAACAACAAAACACTTGGTTCTGTTTTCTCGTCAAGTGTCTCCTTTATGCTATTTGAATTATTTTTATTTGAAGGACAGCCTGGAAACTACTGAAAAGCTGTTAAAGCCATTAGCACAGGTAAGCATTACAATGGTACTATTATATGAACTGAGAATGAAGGTAAACAGGAAACCAGAAAACATGTGAAAGCATTTGCCAACTTCAGAAAACCTTGTTTGTGTCTCTTCAGGAGCCTGTTGAAGGGGAATCTTCTCCTGTAGCTGATAAGTTAGATCAAGCTTCTCTTTGCCAAAGTCCATGGTACTTGTCAGATCCTTCAGTGTCACAGCAACGCACAGGAACACACACAGAGCTCACAAAGGAGGCTCACAAACAGGTAAACATCTTAAAAAAAAACATGAAAATCAATTATATTCTAACCATTTCCTCAACAATGTCCTCACCTGAATAGTTTTTGTTACCTAGAAATAAGTAAATTGTTCTTGATATGTCTTCTATTAGCTCAAAGTGACAGCTCAACGACCTTTACCCCAGCCTCCAGTTCAGTCTGTGTCTGTAGAGGTGAAAAAGAGAAGCAAGAAGATGACAGGATGTAAAGATGCTGGTGTGACTGAGGCCTCTGCATCAGTCAGTTCCTCTAATGATGGATGCTTACCAAAACCACAGGTGAGAACGATTTCCTCACCGCACAGACTTGTGGATCCCTGCATTACCCAAGACATATTTTATTGATAAAATAATAATAAGTCCCTCGTTCTAGATATTTTTTAATTCTTTATTCACATTCTACAAAATTGAACACAGATGCTCCTGAGTTATTAGATTTCACATCTCAGTTTTTCTTAAATGTGTCAACTGATGAACAAACCTGCATTTGTGTCATGTCAGCAACTATCTTTTGAAAAACTAAAGTAACATTAAATAATAAAAGATAAAAATTATTCAAATATTCTGTGAAAGCCTGATACAAGCTGACATGTTTACTCAAGAAAAAGGCCTAAAAATGTGTTGTCTTTTTATGATAATAATACTAAAAGTTAGATCTGTAGAGCGATGAATAGTTTCTAGAGAATCTCTGTGAAACATTTATTTTTGATTAGACAGGCTGGTTTGTGGTCTGTTTCTAATGATGGTTTATGACGTATTTATTCTGGCTAAAACTAAATTCAGTTTGTCAGTTAACAGAAATGAAGGTTACATTTCCTTTTTAAGGATCGTCCTCTGTCTGCCAGAGAGAGAAGACGACTGAGACAGACCCAGGATGGCAGCCAAGCAGGTAAGAGAGAACATTTATAAATAGAACATTAGTTCTTTAGAAAGTAAACTTTCCCACGGTTACACACTGAATCATACTAGTAAACAGACGTGTACATATTATTTGATTAGTTGATGTACTTGGTATAGTCATTTTGTTTTAATCAGTCCTCTGCTTTCCTCAGGTGTTAGTGCTGTACGAAGGGCATCTTATGAAGCTGCTTCCATCAACGTTGAGAACCACAATGTCCCAGTTACTCGATCTGCTTCATATTCTATCACAGAATCCAGCAGTAAGGTACAGATGCTCCTTTCTTTCGCACTGAATTGCATTTTATGTAGACTAAGAGTAAAGGACAGAGCAGTATGTAATAGATACTAACCTTAAAGGCCAGTCAGAAGCTGTTCTCTGAAAATGTAGTCACTGTGGCATCGCGTCACACAAGATGTTTGTTTTGTAGCAGGATAAACTGATGGAGCAAAAATCAGATGAAGATGAGCGCAGCTCATCTACAAGTTCCACTGAGCGCTCAGAGGGAGACTGCAGGGAAAGGTGAAGCATTCACCAGAGGACCAGTTCATTAATAGTAAACTATATAATATTAACTTAATGTGATTTGTTTTTTCTAGTCATTAACATTTTTGCTTACTTTTCTCTGCAGAAAGACTGAATCCTGCGACATGCACGATTTGGTCCATATGATGACCCAGACTTTGAGGATGGACGTTGGAGATGGTGGACACGAGGTAGAAAAAAGTACCGGTAGATTAAACTCTAGCACACTGCCAGAGTTCAAACTGAACAGGAGGTACAGGGACACCCTGGTGCTTCATGGGAAAGCTCGAGAGGAAGCAGAGAACGTGTCGCTCAGTGAAATACCAACAGGTTTGATAATTATTATCAGTCTAAATTATTTTTGACATTTTTTTGTGTGTGTTTAATAACTTAATCTCTCCAGAAGGCACCATGTCCGGTCCAGCCAAGATAAGAAGAGCGATAGAGCAGCTGAGAACAGATGTGGTGAAAGGGCTGGGTGTCAAGCTTTTGGACAAAGTGCTTGAAATCATGGAGGAGGAAGATGAGGTCAAAAGAGAAGTAAGTGGAACACTTCACTTGATTTTAAGGATCTAAAGACAAAACTAATTTAGAACTCAAGTTTTAATTGGTTTGAAATTAATGTTAATAATGAAGTCACTCAGCTGCAATCAGCCCTGCCTGACTCCGTCCTCCTGTCACCCCACACACACATATACACACACTACACTATTGATTCACCATTCATAAAAAAGCTGGAGGTAAATCTGCTTGAACTTTAAATTCAATCTGTTGGATTTTTTTCCAGCTGTGCCTTCGTGACCAGATGGGTGATGAGAAATATCAAGCATATGCCATCATGGTGAGGCAGCTAAAGTTTTTAGAGGATGTTGCCTTCAAGGTATAGAGAAGACTGTGAGCAAAGACGAGCACGTTTACCTGAAACTATGGAATTAGCTAAAAATTGTGTTTTTTAAGGAGAAATTTGTACCGGTGTGAGAACAAGTCAAAGATCTATTTCCTGTAGAATTACTACTTTGTGGTGTGTGGAACTTAAAACGTCTGTTAACATTTAAGTTCTCACTAATGTATGGAATTGCAACCTATTGGTAATTATGTAAAGGACTGTTTAGTTTTTTATCCTTTAAAGTATGAATGCAGAATGTGAAAATCTAACAAATTTAAATGACCTATGCAATCAGTTTTGTCATGTTAGAGCTCTCATTTGTTTCCAAGTAGTTACTGTGTTTATAATGAAAGCCAAAAGTCCACGATTTGTATCCTTTTTGCTGTAAGTTAGATTGTAGATTTGACTCTATTGCTCTGTTTGTCTTATTAAATAATGTAAATAGATGCATTGTAGATAACAGTTGAACTATTTCTAATACATTTTTTAAGGTACTTTTTGCTCATGGCTACTTTATTTTAGCTGCTGCAATAAAATATTTGAATATTGAATCTTGTTTTGGTCATGACAGATTCTCAATATTTATAACAAAAAAGCCATTGTAAAAAAACTTTTAGAAAACAGTCATAATCAGATGTTATTTTAATGATTCATTTTATTATTAGACTTAACACGTTTACTCAGCAAATTCTTTTTATTATGAATTGTAAGACATGATGATTTCTCATAAAAAAGAGTTAGTCTTCAGTCAGAAATAAGAGACAGTTATTGAGTTATTTGTGCTTCTTCTTCTTGATGCTTTCCTGAGGCTTTTGGGGAGATTCCCCACTGCTCTCCTGTAAAACTGGCTGCCAGGGCAGAGGACTTTTCCTGTACATGGGCCAAGGAGGCAGGGTCAGCTGGAGAAAAGGACAGAAATTGAATTAGATGTTTTTGATGCTGCATATGTGATGTGCCACCAGAAAAGAAACTAAACAAATTCTAAAAACTTACCAGACATGACACAGCAAAGCCAGCTAATACTATGTACACCGTCCACCCAAACTGCTGAATGATCAGACCGTAAACAAATCCAATCACCTGTGGAGAAACGCCATCAGTACACCAAACTAAAGGTAATAATGCAACACCACATTAACAGAATCTTATTTTGCAAATGTTAACATTTTTTAAATAATCTTTTTACCGCAGAGATGAGTATAATTCCTTGGAAAATCTGTTCTGCAAGCTTCTGGCCCTTGTAATCCTAAAACACAAAGAAACGAAAAAAAGGCTGAAATTAAACAACTTTGACAAGATCAAATCAGTCATCTCTGTGCACATTAAATTAGATAAATGGGTCAATTCTAACAAAGTTGTTGTTAGTGACATCAGCTTTTCTATACATTGTCCATTTGTAAATTCCAGATATTTTTAGATTCAAATATTGAGCTTAATCAGTCTACAACGCAACCCTCATCCCTCAGGCAGTTTCTGATGTTAAAGCTAAAACTGATTGGAGTATCCAAACAATAATGCTGAAACACCACGAAAAATCAAGTAAATGTAAAGGTGTAATAGTATCAGTAAGCAGTTAATAGTAGATTATGTTAATAACTCAAACTATTAAACTAATGGCTAAAGCTTTAAAGTCAACACCTGAGATTGATGATTGATCAGAATGTTACATCATGTCCATCATAAGTTTACATTCAGTCAGTGATTTTATTAATTTTATTTAAAATATTTAGAATTTATTTGTAGTTTTATCCATACTTATTTAGACCTGTAAACCCGCACAAACTGATAAGATTCTTACTGTGCTCAAAAAAAAAAACGTGCACAGAAATAACTCACGATACTGGTTGGGCAATATAAATCTTATGTTTGCATCACTTTCATTGAGTTTCAACTAACAGCAATTACTTTGGGGATGGTGGATATTTAACTAGGATTTGTTGGTTGATCTCGACTTTGCAAAGAAATTAAAAACAAAAACAATGTTTTTGATTAGCAGCTGTTACAGTTAAGCTAACGCTAGAAAGCTTAATAACTAAAGCCGATGGCTACCTAATTTGCAGTTCTCGAATAAATAAAGAAGCAATTTCTTACCATATGTGTGGGAATGGATTTGAATATCGACAGCATGTTTCCACTTGATATAAACTACATAAACAAAAATATTTCGACTTTAGCTACACAAGATGTTTGACTTCCGGTTGTTTCGAAAAGCTACGTTGTATCTTGAAGGACCCAACTACTCAGTGCCTTGCCTGAACTCGACAATAAAAGCAGTTCCGCTTATTTATAAACAAGATGGGTTAGCCAAAATACGTAAAATACGATAAAATACTTTGCTTAGGTTTATACAAAGTTAGATCTGTCCACAAACATGCCAAGTGAAAATGTATATGTTTCCTGTTACTAAAGTATGCACACATTTTTTAAAAATTTCATTTGAGTTCTCGGTGGATAGATGCCACAGTTTACATATAAATTGTAATAGGTTTTTTATTGCTGTTGTTTTGCAAATTCAAAACACTTATTGGAGACATTTTCAGTCAGGCACTCTTTAAACACCTACAGCTACGTGCAGCCGTGATATAAACTTGTTGATGTTGAGTTGGCAGTTTGGCTTCAATGTGAATTTGTCTTTTAGGCAATTTCTTGTTAAATGCTTTGCCACGCTAGTTGGTATTTAACTTTTAGGCATACAAAGATAGTAAACAACACCCACTTGAGGTTTTTGTTTATTCGGTCGCAGCGGTGAAGTAACGTTACATTTTCGAGAGACAGGAGGCATCACTTTAGTCAACCTGTGTGCTATTTTTATTATTTTGAATTTTATTTGAGTGCTGGTGGGATAGATGCGACAATTGTCATGACGATGAGGAGAGGTGAGGCAACTTAATTATTAATTTGCACAGCGTAAAAGAGAAATAGAAATTAAATGGTAACAAAGTAAAAACGTACTCACAAATAACTTTTATATAAACATACGATAACACCATTGCTTTATACTGCTGTCTCAAGCATCTGAACTCATGTAAGGACAGATTTATTAACTGTCTAGAACAGATTAATATTGTCTTTCTCCCACAGTAAACGTGGTTATCCTCATACTGCTGGCTGTTGCCTTCCTGATCATAGTTCAAAGAAATCTTCTCAACCTCAGTGACTTCTTACACAAAGAAAATCCAGGTTTGTTTATGTTCTGAGTTTAAAAGACCCCTCACATGTAGTTATTTAGTTGTATTAATCCGATCAGCCAATAGGTGCATAAAAGTTTTTTATGGGAATGTGTCTTTGTCCAGATGCTGGGATGATTCTTCCTTTTGAGGCAGAGCTGTCTCCAGATATTAGACTCGATCTGGACAGGAAAGGAGAGGAAGTCCCTGTTCTCATCACTGCTGCAGACGACAGACTTGGAGCTGTGATTGCTGCAATGAACAGTGTCTACCAGAACAGTAAAGCCAATGTGGTCTTCACTGTCGTGACCACAAATGACACAGCTGATCATCTAAAGTAAATCATTCACATAACTATTGATGTATTGTGTAATTTAAGTAACCTGGCATAACTGTTTTTATGATTTACCAACAGGTTGTGGCTGAGTCAGACAAAGTTGAAGAATGTCAAACATAAAATCATTATTTTTAACCCAGACCTTCTCAACGGGAAGATTTCACAAGATCCTAAAGTGGCAGAGATGCCAAAACCAGTAAGACAACTGAAATCACTTTAGCCAAATACAAGTAACTAATTGTGCTGTTGCTTATACAAGATTTAATATTTGGTTTTATTTATGTATTTTTAGTTGACTTTTGCCAGGTTTTACCTGCCTTTATTCATACCTGAGGCAGAGAAAGCCATTTACTTGGATGATGATGTTGTTGTACAAGGTAAGAAAATACCGTAACGGATTTACAAACCATAAACCTTTCTTAAAATAAACATTTGTCTTTTGTTTTGGATCTCAGGAGACATCCAGGAGCTTTTTGAGACCAACTTGAAACCAGGACACGCAGCTGCCTTCTCTGATGACTGTGAATCAGCATCTGCTAAGGGCATCATTAGAGGAGCTGGAAACCAGGTAAACCACTACTGCAAAACCTGTTTTCAGTTATTTAAAAAATATGTAAAATGTCTTTATATCTAATGATGAATACTTAAAAAAAAATAGAACAACTATATAGGTTTCCTCGACTTTAAGAAGGAAGCGATTAAGAAACTTGGGATGAGGGCCAACACCTGCTCCTTTAACCCGGGGGTTGTTGTAGCAAACCTGACTGAATGGAAGAACCAAAACATCACCCAGCAGCTGGAGCACTGGATGGAGCTCAACACTCTGTGAGTAGACACACAAATAAGAAAACAGGCTTTCTTGGAGCACAAATGGAGAAACCATTTACTTATTGTATTGCTCTTTTAGAAAACTTTATTTTATTTTCCCAGGGAGGATCTGTACAGTAAAACACTTGCAGAAAGCATCACTACTCCTCCTCTTCTCATTGTCTTTTACAAACGCCACTCCTCCATCGACCCATTATGGCATGTGAGACACCTTGGTAAGTTCTGAGAGAAAACTGTGATGAGCCAAGGTTTTTTAAGGACCTGTTATCTATCAGAAATGTTACTGTCTGTTTGGGTATTGCTCTACTGTGCATATAGGGCGGCATTAGCTCAGTTGGGAGAGTGACCGGTCTGGTAACCGGAGGGTCACCGGTTCAATCCCCAGCTCTGGCTGGATTAGATTGTCGTTGTGTCCTTGGGCAAGACACTTCACCCAACTTGCCTGTGTGAATGTGAGTGTGACTGTGTGTGAATGTTGGTGGTGGTCAGAAGGGCCGATGGCGCAGAATGGCAGCCTCGCTTCTGTCAGTCTGCCCCAGGGCAGCTGTGGCTACAGACGTCTGTCGTAGTTTACCACCACCGGTGAGAATGAATGTGTGAATGAATAATGCAACTCTGTAAAGCGTCTTTGAGTGACCTAGAAAAGCGCTATATAAAACTGATGCTTTATTATTATTATTATTATATAATTAGATTCTTAAAACAATATATGTGGAAAAACATCCTGCTGTGACCGAGAGCAAACATTTGAAAAAGTGAAGTAACTATCAAATCCACCTTCCCCCGCCTAAACTAATACAGCTCTGTTACTTTAGGCAATTTTGCACAGATTTTCCTGAACACAGCACAGAAATAAATCTCTGATATTCAGTTTTACTCACATACAGATTTTCTGAAGATCTGAAGATAAAGATTTTTTTAACTACAGCATTGGCATATTAACCTCCATTCTAATCAGGGAGATAATCTTTCAGTAGTCAGTAAATCAGACTTTTCTGATAACATTACATCCTGTTTTTTCCAGACTCAAACCTTAGTTGAGTCTTTTCTGAAACCTTGCACTTTAAAAGTTATTCTGAATGTAACTTTTGTAGACTTTTAATGTCTGATTGTAAGTAATCTGGATGAACTTTTTAATGTTAAAATCTTGATCTTTTTTGTTAACAGCATTTGTTTTGAGCTGGAATGGCTCTCTGATAAATAGACCTTTTTGACTTTGGGATTCTGGTCAAATACCGGTACATTTAGAAATAACATGGAAACAACAAGTCATCTAATAATGCTAGAGGGTAATTCAGTAAGACAAGCTGCTAATAGTAAAAATGACACCTTTTCAGGTACTACAGGTGCTGGAAACCGCTATTCCTCCCAGTTTGTGAGAGCTGCCAAACTCCTCCACTGGAATGGACATTATAAGCCCTGGGGGAGGGTGTCCTCTTTCCCTGAAGTGTGGGACAGGTGGTTCATTCCCGACCCCACAGGAAAGTTTCATCCTGTGCGAAGGTACTCGGACTAAAAGGTGGACTTCTAGAAACCAGCACATTTCCAGCCTCAGGAACTACGGCCTTGATCTTTGCCAGCAGTCTTAACTCAGATCTTCTGGATCTGTAGACATCCTTACATTACCATGAAAACAGATTTTTTTTTCTATCCTTTACTCAGTTTGTCCTGCAATTGCTTTGTTTCTGAAATGTTTATAATGAACCACTGAGAGACATTTATACATTCAGTTTGCTGCCTTCAAGTTTTGTTTGAGTCAGTTTTGTTTTCACTGATTTTATTTTATATTTTTATCCTATAAGATTTTTTTTTTCAGTGGACTTTTAAACCATTTTCAGATTTGGAGTATAAACATCTAGATGTTTTATTTTGAAAATCAAATGGATACATACAATTTTGTTACACAGTCTGACAGATACTGTACCTCTTACATCATTTGAGTGCATTATATTTTATTGAAGTTGCAATGAAAAGATAAATCATTCAACTTTGATAGTTTTGACTTAATTCCACATCATCTATAAAACCACAGGTGTTCAGTTTCTGTGGGTTCTCACAAGGTGAACCGTACTCAGAGAATCACTACAGCTTTAGAATAAACCAAGAGATGTTTTTAAAACAGAAAACAAAAGTATTAGGTTTTTTTTTTCCATTCACAGCTTTGAAAAATACAAAACCCTTCAGGATTGTGTTGTAACTATATTTGTTTGGATGTGCCAATAACTCAGTGTAGAGTTTTTGCTGTTAATAAATTGTTACTGAGATTTGAGGAACTATTACTAGTTTAAATGACTTCAATCATCTAAGGTGTTCTGTCCCAGCTGTTCATGAAGTTTGTAGTTTACTAATGAGTCTCCTCTGAAGTACTTTAGTTTTTTGAGGTGGTAAAATTACAAATTTTAATTGAAACCACGGTCCGTTAAAAGCTTCTCTGTCAAACCCTAACTGAACGGTCATACATAGTTCAATTTTTTTACCACTTTAATGTGCTAAAATGAACACTAAGCCTTGTTGTTAAACTGTTGTTTTTTTAACATGCACACTACTAACCAAACGTCACCTCTGCAGAGACCAGACATTTGCACAAATGTCACATGCATGGTCTTTGGTTTTAGAATTTTTACACCAAGTTACAAAGCTGTTACCTTGCTGTTGTAATGTATTTTGTACAATAGATCAAATAAAAATGGTGTTTCTTGAAATGTTACATCTTTTATTGCGTTTGTGAAAATGCAACTACTTTTTGTAACTAGTGATTTGCAAGTTTGTGGTTTTGACAAAAAACAAAGGCCTGCCTTTTTCCTCAGATTTATTACATTTATATACAGCTGTATGAATTAAATCTTACAAGACATTTTAAAACCAAGCTGTTTAAAAAGTACTTATATACACAACTAGATAACAAAATCCACCATTTAAACTGAACTACACCTGAAAGACATTTCAGGGTAAAAGTCTGTATGAATTGTCCCAGTGTTGGTCAAATTTAAATTGGGTATGTGTGATTGCATGCCTTATAGTCTGACATCAAAGAAAATGATGAATAAATGCACATTTTTATAGCTCTAAGACAGATTTCCATTATGTAATAAGGTCATACTCCCCTTAGTTTCCATCATTGAGGTGAGTTTGACGCCACAGGGACAGATAAAACCTCACCATGTCCATTTACTCTTCTAAGGCAATACCAATACAAGTACCAGTATCATTACTTATTTTAAAAGAAGAAAATGGGGCAAAAACAAGTTACAGCACATTACATAATGGGAAAGTGCCATTAGAAAACCCAGGCATGAATAACAGAGCTCATTTAAAATCTGTATTGAAGTCGTAGGCATCATCCGTGTTAACCGTAGAGAGGCTGATATCGATGGGGGCAGTCTGAAATGTCACCTGCTTTTCTGCAAACAGAACAGAGATTTTAAATATTTTCCTGACATGCGAGTATTTTAGTTATTCTAAAAACGTACCTTTGATTGATGTTTTCTGGGGTTTCTCGTGTTTCTCTACTTCCTGCGAGTCTTCTTTAGGTTGTTCTGGCTGCAAGAACAAATGTTTTAATTTCCAGCATTCTTCAAGTTACAGTGACTGAATAAAAACGGTCAGCAGGATCAGAGTTGGATTAGAAGTCTTCATGAACAAATCAAGACTTGCATTTTTGTCTTCATTTCCAGAACTTTTATTTTAAGCTGCGCTGTTAAAATGCTTTCCACCTGGAGTTACCTCATTGTTCTCATTCTGTTCTGCCTCTTCCTCTGCAGCACCAGGTTGTTGTTCTTCAGACACACCGACCACACTGAGCAGACCTGCTGTTGGGCCTTTAGAGACGAAGCCTATGCTGCTTGCCTGGTTTGGAAATTTAACGCCTAGAAAAGGATATAAAGCTATTAAAACACATAGAAAATATCTGAAAAAGTGGGAAAAATCTGCTGCAAAGATTCCCGATACCTTTCAGCGTTTCCTCATTTCCTGCTTTTACTTTGTTGAGATCCCAGCCACTAAGAATATCCACGACTGCAGCATCAGATATGTAGGTAGGGGGGCTGTAGTTGCCTGGAACCTTACAGTGGTAGTTTAGTTTGGCTCTGAGGAGACACCAAACAACAATTTTTGTGACTAAGAATGGGAAAAAAGCTAGACCTGCCACAAAACTTTGTAACAGTCTGTTTGGATCAGAGTTGGATTAGAAGTCTTCAAAATCAAATCCAGATGTTAACTTTGTCTTCATTTCCACACTGATGTATTGTTCATACCTCAAACTTTTTTTAACTCACCCTGTCCAATCGGCAAGAAAAGAACCAGCTGCCTGCTCCGTGTTGGGAACGCCACCCTTCTGCAGAAACCCACGCTTCTTGGCCAAAAGGGTCAAAAACTCAACGGAATTTTTGAAGTCAGGAACATTATACTGAAGAATGATCTAGAACAAGAAACATCATCACCACAGATACCCAATCAGTTCACGTCTCCTCTGTGGTGGGTGTTCCTCCTACCTGGCTCTTGTCGCACTGCTTCAGCAGCGTGTTGACCGCATCAAGCACGCTCAGGTGACCCTCCTCCACCTGCAGGCTCCTCAGAGTCATGGTGACTAGGGGGTTAGACGGCGAGGCCACGACCCCTGGGCTGTCCATCATCTTCACATTCTTCAAGATGTGCACCTCCTGCATATTTCTGATGGGCAGAAGAAATTAAGTCAGTACTCAAAGATGAAGGATATATTTTGCCAACTAGTTTTCATGCACAGACACAATATAATTTATTTTACTGACTTTGTAGTGCCCCTGTTGATCCCAACATTGCATGCCAGCATTCCTTTCATGGTGTTAATGAGGCTGCTTTTCCCTACATTAGGAAAACCTGAGAGGAAAAAAGAAAGACAATGAATTCTGAATAAAATCCAGAAAATTAAGTAACAATTTCCAGGAGAGAAAAGCTCCACCCACCGACGACACCAACTTTTAGCACAGCTGCATTTTGCATCTTAGTAGCAAAACTCGTCAGCAGCTCAATGAGACAAGAGTTCCCAAAACTGGCTGCTCCCCTGGACATGTCCAAGACTTCATTGGAGGGAACTATTCTGCTCTTTTTGGCTTTCTGGTGAACAAAAAACAGGATTATTTTCAAGCTGCATCCATAAAAATGACCTAAGCTTACAACTATTGCCATATTTATTACAGCATGTTCTTGGACACTTGATCCACAAATCACACATCAGCTCTGTATCCATCAGAGTGATATAAATGTGTGGTTTGTTAATTACTTTTGGAGGTTTAACCTGTTAGAACAGCATGGCACAAGCTGTTCAACCTTCTCGGTCCTCCACATCAGAACAAATAGTTCTAAAATTGTCAAAAGATTTAAGTTGTTTTTACAATCACTAATGTTTAAAATGCACTTCCTACCACAGTTTTCGCCCTGATCTGTGTTGATGCTTTGAACGCTACAACTGGAAGCTCCTTTTGTAAACACTTTATCCATCGCTCCACATTTTCCTTTGGTACCAAATCTGCAGCACAGAAAGAGTCCAGAAAAAAAATCCATAAAATTCATTGCAAACCATGAACATAAAACATCTGCTCATTAATAGTTTCAGCTTGATAATGATCACTTGCCTATTTTGTTTAAAACCAAAAGTAATTTCTTGTTGCCTCTCAGCAGCACAGCCTCCTCCAGCTGTGGACACCTGCATCCCAACGGATCTCGAGCATCAAGGACTTCTATCACTACATCAGACGCATCAATCGTCTACGAGAGAAAAAAACCTGTGAGAAAAACACTTTTACCTTCCTATACAATCAATGACCTGAAAATGTTCTACCTTGTTTAATTGAGTGCAGAGAAATTGTTTTGAGTTCTTATTTTCAGTCGTTTGTTTCTTTGAACTTTTCTCTGTTTTATCCTAGAAAAAAGAAAAAAATGTGGGTCAACAATGACATGACAACATAAGCTAGTAAAGACTTAAAAATAAAACTTTAAACCCATCATCCCAGTTTAACAATGTGGGTTTTCAGTTTTGCAGTTCTTGCTCTGGTTTGTAAGTGATTATTTGAGAGTAAAAAATGAACATTTTAAGTTTAGTTAAACTTCAATTTCCTTTATCAACAGTTCCTGAACTAGACCAAGTTAAAAACTTTTTTTTCCAGGCCAAAAGTAAAGTGTTTAGAATAAGACACAAGCCGTTTACACAGTTCAGCATAAAAATAACACCAGGACTGTATGGTTTCAACAACATTGAAAAGCATCAGAAGCACAGATTTTGATAAAGTGCAAACAACTGCAAAAATGATAAAGAAAGATGCATTGAAGTTACAAGACATCCAAAATGCAATACAAATATGAAAATTGGCCTGGAAAAAAAGTACAAGGGATTATTTAATAACTGATATTGAAAATAAACATTTAAAAAGACCCCCTGCATACTAGTCATAAACAACACACCCTATTGGAAGATAATCTTTTATCCAACGCTCCAGTGGGAAGGTTTGTAGGTATGATCAATATTGCAGTGCGAGTGCATTTTTACCTCCAACAACCTGGAAGTAGGATGCACCAATGTGCAAGTTGCCAAATGAGATTCTTTATCAACTTGTTAATATGTGTGGACATAAACACAATAGGTCAATATATTTTGTAGCTCCTGCAGCCTCCTCTGGAGGATGCTTTTGCTTTTCTTGTGTACTGATGTATATATTTTCCACCACAGATGAATAAGAATCAGAAATACTTTATTGAACCTGATCCTGGGGGATATTACCGGTAGGTCTAACGGTGGTTGCTCCAGACAGTAGAGACCAATGAAAGAAAAATCAAACTTAAATACCAAAATTTATGTTAAATACAAACTGAAAGCAGCTGCTAAGAATAGTTATTTGCCCTCAGAGGACAATATGTTTAGGTTGCAGTGACTGAGCCATTTTATTTTTTTTGTTGCTGGAAGAACCCAAAAGTGTTCATAGTCTGATGGCCTTTACCGTTCGAGCCTTCTTGGCATCAGGTTCTGATTCTTTGGCTGCAGCCTCCTTTTCTTTTTTCCTTTTCTGGGCTCGTTCCTCCTTTTGGGCCTGTTTTTTTCTTTCCTTTTCTTCTTCAATCTAAACAACACAAACCATACAAAAACATTTAGAATCTCAGATGATATATTTTTAAGTCAGGTACCACCAGTGTGAAATGTGTTAATGTATTAGTGACTTAGCCCACCTGTAGCCTCCTTTGCTCTGCCTCTCTGAGGACCTCCTCCTTAAAGGGAGCACTGTTGGGAACTCCAAGATCCTTCTTCACTTGTTTTTTAACTCCTTTCTTCTTGGCCTCTTTCTTTAACTTCCTGTTATGCTCTCGAACCTAAATTGGACCCCAAAGTATGACTCAATTTAATGTTTAACTAGTATTTACTTCAAATTATGTAAAGACTTATATTGTACATAAGGAAAATAAAAGTAAAATGTTACTACAGTAAAGCCACATACCTTCTTCTGTATTTTGTAACGTTTGGAACAAGAGAGCCGCTTACTTGCTTTCTTTAACTCTGGGGAGGAGCAGAAAGGTTAAGACATTATTATACACGATATTAATGTTAAATCTATTATAAACTTTTGGCTAGTTTGGAGAAGCGAGCTCGGAGAAAATACTGACAGATGCTAGCAGTGGCAGCTACTCGCTAACCCATAAACAAAACTAAACAACCGACTTATAAATCACTAGAAAACTCGATTTGTACGGCTTAACAACTAATTAAACAACAAAACTTACTTGGTCGTTTCATTGTGCAGCACTGAACCCGACAATGTGACTGAAACGCTGTCGCACGTGGAAAACTGCGCAGGTCAGATTTGGTTTCATTTCCGTTTGTTATCAACGAGTTTCGCCGCCTGTTGTCGAGGAGGGGTATTACACCCATAGGTATAAACACGATTATACTGTACATGTCACGGCACCTTCTATCTGATACACGTTGCGCATACTTTCACTTTTTGGATGACATTTTAACAGCCAAATTTGGTGTGTAACGTGATTTTAAAAATGTATACAACTGTTGAAGATTTCTAAAGTCATGTCTTTTAATGATCATCATCATCAATATGCTGGTAGTAAAAAGTACAGTAAATATTTCAGATATGGCAGTTACCATAATAGTTTATCTCATTCAAACAGTGGTTTCAGAATGTAATGTCACTAATGAAAGCATACTTTGCAAAATACACTTAAAAGATTAAAATTTGTTGTGTCGCATTTCAGTGAGACAAATTTATTAAGCTTGAGATTATTCCATGACCAGGGGGCAAAAATAAGAGAACGCTGAGTTCAGAAAACTCCTGGGAACATTGAAGAGGAGCCAATTGAATACTGTGACCCAAACTTTAGACTTGTTAAAATTTGCATAAGATATAGAAGATGACAGATTTTTTTTATTGCAGAATAGAAAATTTCACGTTTATTTTGGGGGTTTTCTTCATAGTGGACTTTTCATAAATGCTTATGTTTATTATTTGACAGATGCTTTATTCCAAAGTGCCTACAAATGAGAATATATAAAGCAGTTACCATTCAGGCAGAAAAAAATACTCAGAGGGAAGAACAGTCAGGCTCTGCCAGAGACTGGTATAAAGAGTACAAGCATAGAGGGAAGTGCACAGAGAGTAGTGAAGGGAAGTGCAGAGTAGGTGCTATAGTCTAGAAACATGTTAGTAAAGGAGACAAATGTCAGATGGATTGATAATCAGTTTCTACCATCACCAAGTTACACTTTTGCAACTTTGGTCATCTCATACTTTTGTGAATATGAAAATAAACCAGGTCGTTCCATCCTCATCTCAGGTTGTGTCTAATTCACTTTTCCTTGATCCCTTCTTGCAGCCACCCTAATGTAATAAATGTGTGAAATTTTATTTC
>SSNR01000035.1:3135102-3216155 GCA_006937965.1 Callopanchax toddi
CAGATTTTTTTTATTGCAGAATAGAAAATTTCACGTTTATTTTGGGGGTTTTCTTCATAGTGGACTTTTCATAAATGCTTATGTTTATTATTTGACAGATGCTTTATTCCAAAGTGCCTACAAATGAGAATATATAAAGCAGTTACCATTCAGGCAGAAAAAAATACTCAGAGGGAAGAACAGTCAGGCTCTGCCAGAGACTGGTATAAAGAGTACAAGCATAGAGGGAAGTGCACAGAGAGTAGTGAAGGGAAGTGCAGAGTAGGTGCTATAGTCTAGAAACATGTTAGTAAAGGAGACAAATGTCAGATGGATTGATAATCAGTTTCTACCATCACCAAGTTACACTTTTGCAACTTTGGTCATCTCATACTTTTGTGAATATGAAAATAAACCAGGTCGTTCCATCCTCATCTCAGGTTGTGTCTAATTCACTTTTCCTTGATCCCTTCTTGCAGCCACCCTAATGTAATAAATGTGTGAAATTTTATTTCCATGTTTTCTTTTCCTTGTTTGTAGAAAAGGGCATAAGACTGATGATCCCAAGAACAGAATGACTATTTAAATGATAAAGAGAAAACAGGTTAGTGGTTAAGATAGAAGAAAAAAAAGCTTTCTGATTGATGATCACATGACATTGCTTGGATTTTCTGATTAAACTTTACAAATCAATGCATCTATTAAAACTTTGAGGAAAAGGCGGCAGAGCTAGAAAAACACCATATGAGTAGTTCAGCCTGAGGGTGGCAGCATTAGGCTGCATTTTAGTCTTGGCTGAAGAGAAAATGTCAATTAAGTGGAAGGAAAATCTGTTGGAAGTTTTGAAGAGTTCCACGCACAGAAGATGTTCTCACCATCTGACTAATCACTGTAAGGAAAATGTTACCAAATAACTTATGTAGGTTAAAATACTTGTATTTTCCAAAATGAAAATGTGCTGCATAAATAAAGTAGACTCAAAGGACAGTGAATCCAACCTGTTACCAGGTTGTAAAATCTGAAATATCTTTCCATTTATTTCTCAGGAAGGGGTCTGTTCGTCCTCTCACTGTTCAGTGATTCATATATTTACATTGATCTGTATGCATATGAAAAAAATTGGATTAGGTTGAAGATTTTGTTTGCATTTCCTAAAGGACACATTGAATTCTAAGTTAAGTGTGATAATGAGCTGTAAATATACAGGTTTAACCTAAAATTATATATTCATTACTCAGGTATTACAGGACAACACCATATTCAGACATGTTTTATGATGCTAAACTCACCAGTGCATTCTGCTTTTTTTCCTCAGAATTCACCAGATTTTTCTCTATTCAGGTCTCAGTGCCTCTTTGATGGATCTGTTGTGTTTGTGCACACTTTTTACCAGCTCAACATCAACTAATGAGGGAATAGCACACACCTGCTAAAGCAGCTTTTGAGGTAGCTGTCCAGTTCATGCACATGATTTTTCAACCAAAACTTATTTTTCTAATCTGATTTCATTTTAAAGTGCCTGTGACTCCATATTTAAATCACTTTATATTAAACAGGTGTAATCTTTGATGCCTCTAGATTAGCGTTGCACCATTATAACTCAAAATACACTGTAATTATTTCCTAACGAGCAACTCAGAGATCAAAAGAAAGCGCCGCCTTCCGGTTCTGCTGGGTTTCTCCTTATTTGGCAGCCTGACACTTCTGCTGCAGCAGGGGGCAGTGTTGTCACGTGAAAGAGAAACGAAAGTGAAACTAAACACTACACGGTCTATGGGCAATGGCGGCGGCACTGCCTCGCTCCAGTTGTCGTGAACGTGCATGTGGGAGGAGAATTTACCATATAAGCAAGTCCGGATCACTATGACCTCATAGCGGGCTGGAGTGAAAAAAACTGTTTGAAACCTGGGTCTGAAATCTGGAAGAGCTTCTCACTGGCTGGACTAGGAGACAGATGGACGCCGTTTTTTGCTCTTTCTGGTATGTTTAAGGTGAGAACTCAACGTTGCAACATGATAGATAAGTCAGAAAACATGGAAACCGACGTCATGGGCACTTTAAGAGTAAGCATTTATGTGCACATTAGTGGACTTTATAGAAATATAGAAGCTAGAAAATGCACCTGTTGTCATTTCACTTAAACATTTAGCTGCTGATTAAACTGAGACATGTGCTGCTGCATTACTTTGTGGTTTCTTAACTCTATGATCAGTGGTCGGTCTCACGCAGGACAACCAGCTCAGCAAGCTTCTCTTGCTGTGTTGTCTCTGCATAAAACGTTTATCTCGCACATTACGTAGTCCAGTTGGTCTAACGATACTGTCATTTTTGCACATATTCTACACTGATGCACTTTTTAACACACAAAGGTAGACACAAAACAATCAGAAATAGATGCAAGGTTACTACAAACAAATGCTAGCAACTACAAAGAGATGCAAAACAGTTATAGGCTGATAACTACAAAGAGATGCAAAATATCCACAGTGACATACAGAACACACACAAAGAGATGGCAAGTGATAACAAACATTTTTAAACTGCATATTATGCAAAAGATAAGACAAAGAACACATGCCATCTTTTTAATCAAGAGGACATTGTTTCTCTCTTTATTTATTTGGGTATTTGTTGCAGCCACAGTCAAAGCACCATCTCTCTTCCATGTGAGAACACAGGTAGAGGGAGGAGTATGGAATGCTGTAATAACATATAATCAAGTCACCTGTTCCTTCCTTTTAAAGTTGTTAATAATATATTTTTTCCCAAAGAAATGGGACATTCACTGTTTCTGGGCTACATGGTGGTGCAGCAAGAAGGTCATGGTTTGAATCCCGGCCTTGGCCTTTCTTGCATGCGTGGGTTTTCTCCTGTCATGTCCTGGGTGCCTGCAGGCAGTCTGTGTTTTTTCCCTCAGGGCGTGGCAGGCAGATCCTCTGCAGCTGCAGCTCCCAGCTGCAGCTCATCATCGTCATCAGAGGAGGCCCTTCATAAGGAGCAGATCCACAGAGGGACGACGCCAGTCTTTTCCACCTCACTAGTGCCAACCTGCTCGGCGTCGTCCACCTCAAGATCCTCCAGAGTCCTCCTCAAACCTCATGTCTGCCTGGTCTGCCTGTCCCCCTGCCAGCCAGCTGCCTCCACTCCATTCATCCTCCATCAACTTCTCACCACCGCTCCAACCAGTCTCAACCAGGACAGACAAAACCTCCCCAAGATCCCTATCTTCATCCTACCAGTAAGACCTCCATTCAAACCTCATATCAGCACGTTATCCTCACCTCCATATACTCACTCTCCTCTCTCCTCTCAGAAGTCTCCTGTACTCGGATTCCACGGATCCTCCTGGATCCACCTCCACACCACCGAATCTTATAATAAAAACATTATTTTACTTACCTCCTGTTTTCCTCCGACTGTTGTGTTGCTCCAGGATCCTCACAAAACCTCAGAATATGACATCTCCAGGTCCTCCGGTTTCCCCCACAGATCACAACATGCCCTAGGTGTATGTAATATTGTAAGTCCCTTTGGATAAAAGCGTCCACCAAATGAATAAACGTAAACATAGTAAAAGTTCAAATTAATTATAACTAAATTATATTGCTACAACTGAAACTGATCCCTAATCCTATAAGTCGTCTTGAAAAAGGATGAAATCAGGAGGGAAACTGGTGTTGAATGGTGACAAATCAGCAGCTAATTTTCAGGTGACAACTCTTGCATAAAACGGCATACTGATGCACGAGAACGCTATATTACCTGTTTGTAAACCTCTACAATTTAGCATCAGACTTTTTATGGTATTTATGCGGATACAGCGGCAGATAAAGTCACATCTTAATAATTATAGTTTCACTTGTTTTATGTAAAAATGACACTCCAAGTTATTTAAACGATATAATCTTTTTGATATACCTAATTACATTGTTGCTATAGTCATTATTCCAATAACTGATGTCTGAAATAGCTTTTTTAACAAAACATAATATGAATATTGGACATACCTAATTAAGATTTTACAGGTTAAAATGTTTTATTTTTACTGTATATATTGAGATTAAATTTTACATTATAGATAACAGAAACAGTTTTTATGTATTTTGGATTTCTAATTTAAATTAATCCTGTTTGTAATTATTTTAACCTGCCCCACTTGACATATTTAATTGTTTCTACTGTTATTGTGTTTACAACCAGTTATACGTTTTTGTTTTATAATGGCCTAAACAGGCTTCTTGAAAATGAGATTTCACATCTCAATAAGACTTACACATATAAATACAGGTCATAAATTAATATAGCTAAAATCAAAATATGCTAATATCCAGTAACAATGGGATTGTATATGTATGAAATAAATTTTTCTTGTAATAGTAAATCTGTGTCAGTTATCCACGATGCTCCATATCAGAAGGATGGACGCATTGTGGATATTTGGAGCAAAAAATGGGAAAAGTGACATAATTTCTTCAAGAAAGAATTACATTTAGGATTCTTAGACCTCTTAAAATAGCTTTCTGTAGAAATGAACAATCTTCCCTGTTGTAGATAGCTTTTGAATGACCTCAATTTTGAGAAATAGAGATTAATTTTGTCCAGAACCAGTTGCAAGGATGGCAATAGCTCAGTAAGGGCGTCAGTAGCTCAGCAGCATTCACCTTGCAACCAGAGGGTTGCTGGCTCAAACCCCGCTCTGGGTCACCTTGTCGTTGTGTCCTCGGGCAAGACACTTCACCTACATTACCTGTGGTTAGAGGGTCTGGTGGTGCCTGTGTCTGGTTGCTTTGCTTCTGTGGCTATAATATAGCATGCTGCATGTAAATGACTGACCAAATGTTATACATGTAGGTCTTCCATAAAATTCTGTTGCAAAAACCTATAGATTTCTTTGCAAATAACAATTGATGGGTTATTAAATACTGATGACATAAACAACTGACAATGTTTATATTGTAATTTTTATCATGACAATAACCTACTTTGGAACTGGCTCTACTGTAACTTTGGGGCGGCATATAGCTCAGTTGGTAGAGTGGCCGGTCTGGCAACCAGAGGGTTGATGGTTTGATCCCCAGCTCCAGCTGGGTTAGATTGTCGTTGTGTCCTTGGGCAAGACACTTCACCCAACTTGCCTACTGGTGGTGGTCAGAGGGACTTGGAAGGACGCCAGTGCATGGCATCCCCACCTCTGTCAGAGTGTCCAAGGGCAGCTGTGACTACAACATAGTTTATCACCACCAGTATGTGAACGTGAGTGTGAATGGGTGAATGACTGATTGTGTTGTATAGCACTTTGGGGCGTGTTCAGCACTCTATAAATACAAGCTATTTACCATTTAACTAACTGCTCATCAGTCTGGTCAGAACTAATCTGTTTTTCTAAACTGAGGTTGTTCAAAGAGCCCTCTACTACAGCTAAATTCTTCATAACTAAAGCAACCTTGAAAGAGCTGAATTGTCACTTTAAGATTATTGCAAATTATGATTTTGAGTGGGAAGAAGTGCCTTATAGATTGCTGAAAATTGACTTTTAATATTTCATACATGGCAATTTGCTCGAAAGAGCCTTATATGATACATCGGCTTGCCACAATAGACTTCGGTTTTACCTGGCGGCTACAGCTCGGGCGCTGATTGGTCCTCCTGGCGCCCTGCCCTGAGGTGACGTCAGGAGGATTGCTGCTGGTGAGGTTGTCACACCAAGTTGCCGCTTCAGAAAGAGCGCTCCGAGCAGCGGCTACGGTCCGACACCGGATCCCACCGACCGAACGTTTTCAGGTAAGGAGCCCTGCTGCGGGTCCTTCATGGCACAAACTTTCAACGTGACTAAGGACAGGGGGCGTGGCTTATCGCCCGGGATTTTAACCGCTTTCTCTGTTTATCTAGCACGCGCAGCGTTTGTCAGTCCGTCTATTTTCTTTAACAAGCTACGTTACTCCGCGTTTTTCGTACTTTACGTTAGGAGGAACGCGTTTGGCTGAAAATTTGAGGAGTTTAAAGGTAACTCGTTTTGTGGGGGAAATAAAAGCCGTCAGTCGGTTCGTGTAGTGGTCTCATTCACGTAGAGAGGACCTTTATTTGGAACAGAAGCTTCAAAGAGCTGAAACACTGACATGGAATATCCTCGACAATGAAGCCACAAGAGTGCTACGAGTTTAAACTCTTTAATCCCAGTATCTATAAATAACCGAAGCTTTTGAAGAGCCCTGATGGTGTCATTAATCTTTAAAAGAGAAATGCCACGCTGGTTCTCACAGTAAACTTGTCATAATTATCCAAGCTTCAAGTACATTCAGCCTCTAGCTCTTCCCACATTCACAGTTTCCTCCACTGCTTTTCCATTTCTCCTTCTCACACCTCTTTATTGGAAGTCTGCTGATCAATAAATAATTAAGCACACATTGATTAAGAGGTTTATAGAGCATCAATAACACAAGCTGACCAGTCAACCCTAACTGACTGTGGGGACATTCATGAGAAGGCACCATGCCAAGCCTTTAAAATCTGTTTCGTGAATCAGATCACAAGTGATGATAGCAAAGGTTTGAGTTCATGAATGGTGAGTCATAAACTTATTTTTCTAGTTTTGTGTGTTAGAAAACACTTGGCTTGCTGAGTAAAGCGCTCGCCCACTACTGTAGAGGCCTTGACATTTTCAGTTTAGCAGTTTGACCTAATGAATCATGGTTTTTTGTTGTTGTTGTATGAAATATTGTGAATGGAGTTCTGTCTTGTCATGCATATGGAGCTTTGTGTGCATTTTTTCCATCCTGCGCATATCAGCGCTTGACTACGGATTCCTGAGCAACACAAGATTTCCACAGGGATGAAATCTGATCCAAAAAGGAGAGAGCTGGTTGTTAAAAAAAAGATGGAAAAGAAAATCAGAAGACAACACAGCGTTTGTTGAGAGGCCAGATCTAAGACTGAGTATCTGGGTCCGTCTGAGCCCTGACATGAAACCATTTCCTGTAGTCTGTTGTTCTGGTGCTCAGTTTAAATAAAATCATAATTCATTTGGTCAATATTGAAATAACAGTTAATTAATATGGTGACTAATTGAGTTTGGAAACAACACCTTTATTACTTTTCTTTAGCCAAAAGCACACAGAGAATGCTGCAGTGCGTCTTGTCAAAATAAGAGCGTAAGGTGAAAGCATCATTGCAGTGTGGGTTATCGGCTATTAATGGCTTTAACATACAGTGTCTGCTGATGTAATCACTAGCCAAAAGTGGATCATAATAAAGATCTGTAAAGTTGCAAACCAAAAAAAGTTTAGACCAAAGAGAGACACTCCTCCTATAAACTTATTTTATGATAATTATTTGTGGTGATTTATTTACTTCATCATCTAACATATTAGCATTCTTATTGTCTCATAGCTAGCATGCCTCAAATGATAGGTCAGCAATTATATTATACCTCCATCTTTTTTTGACTTGTCTGCTAATCAATCAGAGCAGATTGGGCTTTCCAGGAGAACTAGATTGGAGTCTTTCACACAGATAAGTGCTGCAGAAATGTACAGCTTGAGGAAAACTTTATTTTATTAAATAATTTAAACATGTCAAACTATTCTAGTGAATTAATCTATGTTTTAAATGTTTGCAGTGTGCATAAACAACAAAAGCTCTGAAAATGAGTTTTTACTGAAGTAAACCCAGAAACTACTCAGCTTCCAGTCAGTCTGCCTCAACAGGACTGCAGTCCTTTGACATGAATGTGTAACATGACTTTTTTTTTTATCACGTTGGCAGAAGAGTTCCTCACCGTTTGGGGCTGTGCTATAAAACATCTGCTGAGAAATGACATGGTAGATATGAAGTTGTGCCAAAATCAATACTTATCAGTGTTAAAAGACAAGAGAAAACATTTAATTAAACGTGTTAGTGTTTTATCAGCCCACAAATCTAACATGCACATCAGTTTTGTGAAACAGGAGTGGATCTGTTAAGACATGCAGTTTAAAAAAAGTTTTAAATAAACATATTGTGATTTTCTCTTTATTAATGCCAATGTGTGTAAATCTTGCAGAATATTTTTAAAGGCACTTTTCCAACTTTTGCACTCGGTTGTGTAACTTCATGTCAGTTTGTCACGTATAATTGTCGTTATGTGTATAAGTGTGTGTTTCTTCTGTCCACTGCTCATCACAGGAATGGGAAACCAGTGAGTACAGCGACTCTCTCTGTGTAAAAGCTCTTAAAGATGGGGTGAATGCTGCATGTCACCTTCTACTCAGGGAATGTGGTTATGATGTGCATCTCCCAGTCTCAGGCTTCTTCAGTCCTGTTGCTTTTTGGAGGGTTTGAGCAGCCTTTCTTCACCCAGTGGCCAAAAGTCCTGTCATCAGTGGACACAGAGAGACTCCTTTGGCCCTCTACATGCTCATATATAATGTCTGCATGTGTCTTTCCTCTATGAACCCACATGTTTTAAGCCTTGCCCTTTTCTGCCCTCGTGAAACATGAACCTCAATCTGCTGTTTATAGCATTTGTCTGTTTGAAAAAACAGACCCCTTGCTCATTTGTGACTATAAACCTCCAGTGGCTTGAAATATGTTGAAAATACATTAGTTCTTCACGAGAATGGTCATTTTTCTTCCATTAAAGCAAAAGTGTGTGGAAGGTGCATGTTATTGGAAATGGGTGGCTACCTGTAGAAACTGAATGCAACCAGTGATTGGCCAGGTTGACACATTCAGACCATTTTAAAATGGCTTTCAGTGTCACACGTTCTCGGTGCATGAGTTATCACGAGTCTACATTTCCATATGAGCAAGGTGAGATGCTGCAAACAAGCCGGATGGAAGAGGTGCTTTCACTGTTTCTCTGGCTTCACTTTGTGCAGTTGTTTTTGACAAATGACTGCTTCATCAATTAAATGGCTGATTTCCTGCAGAAATCCCACTGGTCAGATGCAAAAGAGAAAGATGTAATTGTAACTTTTGTCTTTACTTTATAAAATGATGCAGTTTGATAAAAATTGTTAAAAAAATCTTCACTGCAGGACCTCAAGTGATATTGCACTACTATTTTTGACTAAATGTGTATGTATGTTGTGAGTAGAGCTAGTATCTCACTTGGCTGTGACATTATTTAAAAAATCTTCTACACATTTGTTTTTATATTAAAGCAAGGTGATCAAGTCTCTGTAGAGCTGAACAAGAGAATCCCCTCTAATTTAATGTTTGGCCTGCTTGAGTACAACAGTTGTGTCTTTTGACAATCCAAAACCTTTTCTCTGTTCTTGTGGAAATATTTTTTTGACACTGAATTAGTTGAATAAGCTCCTCATCCTGAGGAGATATTTTAGATCCTTTGTGCTGGAATCAGTGTGACGTCTAAGAACTAGTGAATCATTTAATAAGAACGTGTAGACATTGGTAAAACAAACCTAGTTTTGTCTTAAAGCAGACTCTGTACATAAGGATGTTTTTTGTTGTATATCTTGAGAAGTATGTAAAGCTGAGAGCGCAGGTTGATCAACTTTTTTCCTTTCTCTACTCACATTTAGCAGAATAACTCAGGATGCTGTATCTGCTGGTCTCATTGTAAAGACTGCTTGCATCTGTTTTAATCAGAAACACATCCATCTGTTGGACAAACTGTCTATAACACATGATTACTGAGCTACGCAAGAAGAATCAGATGTAATGATTTTGCCTCAGTGATTTAAAATAATGTTGTAAATGGAGTGATTTCAATCATTTGATGAATTGTTTCAGTCATACAGATTTTTACCTGGAATCACTAAATTGGTGCTCATGACACTTTTGCGAGTATGGTCAGGTCATGTGTTGGAGCTGATGTGAATGCCGCACAAATTTTCTTGCTGTAATAGTGTCTTAATTGTGTGATTGTTATCAATTTACCCTCATTTTATTTGCAGTTTGGTCAACAACCTCTTCTCACATTTCCTGTGCTTTTTGACTCGCGTTACCTAAATTGATGATGAGCTCTCGATGCTTGTGGTGACTCTTTGGAAATAAAATGGTGCAATTCATGTGAGGTAAATTGAGAACCCTCAGGAACGTGTCGAAACATTTTGAAAACTTCTTGTAAATGCCGTTTGCAAAGTGTTACCAGCTGTCGCAGCCCAGTGAAATACTGGTTTTACTTCACTTTGAGAATGGAGAGAACCAAGTACATTTTATATTTTATTAAATTTAAAGAAACTAATTATACATATCTAGGAATTGTTAGAAGGAATCTTAGAGTACAGAACAGATCTCTACATATAGTAACCTTTATTTTTATAGGCCACTGAGTACTTTTCCTAAGTATTTACATTTTTTTCATATCATTCACACAGATTTAAAATATTTAACAACATTTCTATGCATAGTTTTCTCTTGGTAACTAAATAACTAAATATTCATAGCAAATGAACAAACACAACCCAAAATTTGGACTAAAAACTGACTTATTACAGATCAGTTTGCAGTGAAACTAAAATTCATTCCTTGTAATAGATCCTCATTCCACAGCAGGAGTCTGGTGTCAAGTTTAGGATGAGAATAGAGTTACAGTCTACTCCATATTGTTTGTTTTTCCTATATACAGTCGTTGTTAGACTCCAGAAGCCGAGGCTGCCAAATGTCAGATTTACCAGCAAAGCTTTCACAGACTCCTAACTGAACTTCCTCTTCCTGCTTCCCTTAAGCACATTATTTTTATGCATGTTGTTTTGTCATGTCTAATTTAGCCACACTTCTCTTTTGCTCAGTTTCTCTAAATGAACTGCAACTTTGTGATGCAAAATGACAAAAACAAAAACATTTAAATGTTTAAAATCAGTTTTGCTCATAATACTTTAAAATAGTTTCTTTAATTATTATCACACATATATAAAGTTGCGTTTTAAGCATACATTGTGACTTTGAGTGTTCTATATTGATGGATAATGTAAAATAAGACATGCCGGTAACTCTCCTGCGTTGTGGTTGTGTTTGTTTAAGCATGTTGTAAAATTACTTTCAATATAAGTGCAGTTAACCACCAAAAATGCAAACAGACATTACAAGAATGTTGCTACCATATCAGTTCCCTTTTGGTTTCCATGGTAGCATATATGAAATCAACTTCTGGCATTAGTGAAATGACAAGTGGGCCACTCTGAATATGTGTATGTGTCCAAGAACTGGACACAAGGGAAAAATATTCCTAAATTTATTCTAGTTTGTTTATTTCAGTCAAATTATACAATATTTGGTCAGTATTCTGTTTACGGCTTAATACCTCTCACACGCTCTAATATCCAATTATTCAGAACTAACAGGAGGATGATTCGCTCGACTTTAGCAAACAAATTCACAATATGTTACATCATCTCATATAGACAGACTGTGAAGTTGCCAAGGCAGCTGGGACACAGAAGCACAGGGCTATTTTAGTCCTTGAGTTTCTGAGTTAAACGCACTTTCTGGGTTTTTATGACGATAACTGTGACAGTAAGGTCCCTTGGCACAGAAAAGCTTGGCAAAGACAACTGATTCTTAATTCCTTAGTAAGGAGAAGCTGGTTACAGAACCAGAAGCTTAACGTTGGTTTGTCTGACTCATCTTCAAGTCTAGATTGAGCTTAAACTTGAGCATCACACAAGTTATGTATGTAAAAAGCTGATGGTTTAGAGGGAAAGATGCTTCAGGATGACATGGTTCTCCAACAAGAAGAAAAAACTATGAAAAAGCAACAAAAAAATGACTCGCAAAGATCCATAACTGAAAGTGTTCTGCTGCTCGGATACTGCGTACCAAGTTCAGACTTGTAGAGTGTACTGTGAATGCCTCTCTGAATGACATCAGTTTGGAGAAATGGAGATGAGCTCTAATAGAATGGACCCCCGTGGATGTCTGGGTGTGTGAAAACAACACCAGTCTCAAAATGTTCATAATAAGTCATTTGAATGTTATTTTAGAAACCTTTACATTGCCATCCATTTTGCATTACAAAATGTACAGTCATTTGTAATTATTTACAAACACACCCTGTGCAGCCTGGGGAATTTTCAGCAGGAGAAATGTAATGTTCCATCTGGAATATCACTGCAGTGCAAAATTACTTGTGATGTAATGGTTTGTAAAATAACGTTTGTATGAACATTCTGAGAGTGGAGTTGTTCTAAAACTGCAGGCTGTTGTCTATATGATCAGAACTAATCTCTGTTTTTCCAAACTGAGGTTATTCTAGCAGCTATCTACAACATGTAAGATGTTTATAACTGCTCCACTGAACGTCATTTTAAAAGATCTGAACTGTCCCTCTTAAGTCCTTAAGTATGTAATCTTTAACTTGGAGGAAATTGAGTGTGAATAGTGACATAACGTTTTTGCTCTAGAAACAAGTATCCCCTCAAATATAGGCTTAAAACTCACAAAAACATTGAATAATGTACCCAGTTTGTTCTATCTGTATAGGACGTTGAGGAAGGAGCAATACTGTATATTTGGTTTTATTTATAGAATGTTGCATTTTTCTAATTAGTTTTGCATGAAAATATGAAACAAAGATGATCAATTTGACCAAAACCTTTTAATGTATAAAATATGTCTTTTTGTCTACTTTATTGTATTTAGTAACATTAGTTTCTCTCCAATAAATGCAATAGAACTCATGCAAACTCCAGCAGTTCATCTAAAATATTTTTATAAATTTATATTGTTCATAAACTGTCAAGATTCAAAAATAGGATATGTCCGATTTTTGTGTTTTTCTGTTGACATCAGCTTGAGTTAGTTAGGAATTGGCAGAGTTCTGAATCGTGTTTGCGTTAATGAAATCACCCAAGTAAGAAAAAGGAGCAATAGAATATTATTAAAACCCCAGGCTGGCTGCTGAATATTGATGCATGTTTCTCCTTTATTCCACTCTCCTTCACTAGCATTGTTTCTGACCGTCACAACAAGAAGATGCCACTGGGTGAGGACTGCCACGCCTGGAAAAAGAAGACATCAGATGTGAAGGAGAAGTATGACTTTAAAGAGATTCTGGGAACGTAAGTGGGTTTTTACATTTATTTATTTATTTTTGCTGTTAGCAGTAAAAAAAAGAAAAAAAACCCTTTGTGGTTCAAAATGAGCATTTTGCTTTTTTAGTTTTTTTTTTTTTTTTGCAAAGCAGTGCAGTTATTTGAATAAAGATGTCTTTGTGTTTCAAAAGTATGATTTTATGTGTTGAACAATCTGCTAGGACGAACAGGAGGTAATCTACAGTTTTGCTTTCTAAAACAATAAATAGGATTGTGACTTGATTCAGATTCAGTCTTGTATTCCAGCTTCCTGTTTGTCATTAGAGTCTGACGCACCAAGAGCCTTTACATCACCTGTCTGGGCGAAGTGTAGCATAAAGGATGTAGGAACAGCTGCTTACTTTTGCTGCTTTTTATGTTTCTGCTTTTACTTTTAAAGTTGTTTTAAGACATGGTTTTAAAGTTGGTGTACAGCTCTGTTGGTACATTGTGACTTTTATTTTTGGATTTTCTGAGTAAGATTTTAGATATTGAAGTGTTTTGATATCAGTCCTATGTCCTATTTTTGATTGGTCTCACTACTAAATTTTATATTTTAGGTTCTTTCTTGGGGAAATGTTGTATTTTATATGGTTTCCTTTTATCCTCCCACAGACCAAAACGTGACTGTCAGGCTAATTGGGCTGGTAAATTGTCCTTAGGTGTGAGTGGGTGTGTGGTTGATTGTTTGTCTCGTTTGTCTCTGTGTGGCCCTGCGATGGACTGGCGACCCATCCAGGGTGTCCCCCGCCTCTCGCCCCTTGACTGCTGGAGATAGGCTCCAGCTCCCCCGCGACCCTCTGTGGAGGACTAAGCGGTTTCAGAAGATGGATGGATGGATGGATGGATGGATGGATGGATGGTTTCCTTTTAGGATATTTTTGTTTTCTTTTCTTCTGGTATTTTTCTGATTAGTTAGTCTCATGTATTTTTGCTTTGTTTTGGGATTTTTTCTTTTATCAAAAAATAGGAAATTATTTCCTATTTTTTGATTAAAAAAAATAGGAAATAATTTCCTATTTTTTGATTAAAAAAAAAAAAAAAAAGGAAATTATTTCCTTCCTTCCTCTTTATCCCAGTATATCTTTAGCTTATGCCATTTTAAGCAAATGATCAGAACATTTGTCACAAAAAACTTTGATTTAAATGTTTTTTGACTCTTGCAACAGTGCAGCATCAGACTCAGTCATCAAGACAGAATCATTTCTGTTTCCAAAGTCCCAGCTGGGTTTGTCTCAGTCCTTCTGCCTAAACGGTTTGGCTGTTCCTCCCACAGTAAACATTTGACAAAATTCCCTAAAGTGTATAAAGTAACTTAGACCTCAGTTTGTTTTCAAAAAACATGTTTTTCTTCAAAGCTCCTGTTAGTTATAAGCAACTTTTAATCCTTGATTAAATGAGTCTTTTTAAAGATCCTCAGTGCAGATGTGGTCATAAGACGAGATGTTTATCGAAGGTGTCACACTTGAAGCATCTCTTTACACACCCACATCCTTGTTTGTTCAGGATTAAGTCATGTGACACTAAGTCAATCCAGTGAAAACCTAAACTTGTTTACTGACATTATGAACATTTTCCTGAGGTCACTGGTGCAGAATTAAAGAAAAAATCTGCCTATGGTCACTTACAGCTATACTGTAAATGTGGCCTGTGCAACGACTGTATACTGTAAAGGCAAACTGCAGAAGCATTGCTAAGAATTGAAAAGTGGACAAACGAAGGATTTTTGGCATCATGTCACTGATTTTTTTAGTTAAAGGAACTTGGACCCAAGCTTTTGTTTGATGGGAATTTTTTTTCACCTATTTATTTAGGATTAGTAGTTCTAAGTTGACAGAATTACATTTTAACAATCAAAGCCAGTGTCCTAACATGAGGACGAAGGTTCTCAGCCTTTAATGGCATTACCTTAAACTTCACATTGTTTAGATGTTTATGCAACCTAAGGAGGTTTTTGCCACTGTTTCTGTGTCTCTGTATAGGTTATTTCTAGCTTTATTATTACACTTTTTGCCTTGACGTTATGCACCCAGATGAAAGATCCAAGCCGATGGGCACCAAACATGAAAAAGCTTTCCAGTCCTTCAGCGTTCACATTGTTATCCTTCCAGTTCTCCTCCACCTGCCCCTGGTTCGGGGCTGAGCTTGTCTGTGGAGAGATCGCCTGCCCTCTCGCAGCATCGCTCAGCTGTGTGCGGCACATTCATTTGCCATTGCTGGATTGTTGTCTTGGTAACAACAGGAGACACTTTCCATAATGGACTCAAACAGTCACTATGGAAACAAAGTTTTTGATTTGCTATTAATAATCCAACCACCAAGCACATATGTGTGCATTGTGCATGAGATAAACTTACTTACAGGAAAACACAGGGGGGAAAAAAGTCATGCAGTTTTATATTTTTTTGATCTGCCTATTTTGTGAAGACTTGTTTATTTACATTTTGAACCTGAAGATTTACCGTTTGTGTTTTCTCACTTTGTGATCACGTTCAAAGCATTAAAATCTTTCTGTTCAGTACAAAAAAGATAATTTAGACCTACAAAATCTACATTTAGTTAAATATTTGAATGTAGCAAAATGCAACATATTCAACAAAAGCTTTAGATATTTTCAGGGAAAGCATTTTATTTTTGTATGATATTTTTTTCATGCACAGTGCACGGCACATTTAAAATTAAATCAATACATTCAGCGTAAACACAAAAATCTTTAAAAACGAAGGAGTGGTTTGCATATGAAGGGTAGGACAGCAGAGGCATGTGTCGGTTTGTGCTTATAATCTCCAGCTGTAACCATATGTCCTCTAATCAAAACAGATGGAGATTAACAATACACAAATAGCACTTTCACTGCAATCAACTCAGATCCTCTTTGCTTTCATCCCCTTTTTTAATTTTTGTTACTATTTAAATCACCCACCACCCTCTCTATCTCTCTTTCTGATTGTGTCCAGCACAGCTCGAAGCAGATTGCCTTTTTGTCATAAATCCAGACTCATTCTGGCTTTTCAGTCTCATCACCTGCTCTCTGTGTCCTAGATTCACACTAAAGAGCAGGAATCCCAGTGTAACCTGCTGCTCTTTTGATTCTTTAGCTGAAAATAAAAGGTGAGTTATTCATGGATGAAGACACACAGCTGTTACCTAAAAACACAAGTTCTGGGTAAATCACAACCCGAGGGTCAGAAGTGGCCTTCAGACAGTACACCTAACTCACTTTCTGCTCTCTGATCCATCGCCATAGGAACCAGACCGCCACAATGTTTAAATATCAGAGAGACAAATAAACAAGAAGTATGTTTCAACAAGGTAAAGACAACCTCTGCCCTCGTTGGCACATACGAGGAAAGATTTGGTGAATCAAGTCTCCTCACCAGAACCTCAAGATTCTGAAACAAAACAAAACAGTGTAAATAATAAAACCAGCAGTTTCAAGTAAAGTTTTATTATCATTTCATCCGTACACTGGTGATACAGTACACAATGAAACAAAACACCATGGTGCTACATTCACGATAACATGATTACTAAGCAATACTACATAAAAAACGTGTGCAAATTTGTGCAGCAAAGACAGAACCAACAGTTACAAAGCCGTGCAAACAGTATGGTACAAATCAGACAAACATTACAAAAACACAGCATAGCAGTAAACAGACCAGGTGAAGACATTTAGTCATATTATTAATATAAACCTTAATTTACATGTGAAAGCGTTACAGAGCTGGTGCTGTGTGTGTGTGTGTGTGTGTGTGTGTGTGTGTGTGTGTGTGTGTGTGTGTGTTAGTTCAGACCTGAGTGTTAAGGTGGCTTGGGGGAAGAAGCTGTTGTTCAGTCTGGCAGTGTGGGCTTGAATGCTTCAGTACCTCCTACCAGATGGCAGGAGGGTGAGAAGA
Source organism: Callopanchax toddi (assembly GCA_006937965.1). NCBI lineage: Eukaryota > Metazoa > Chordata > Actinopteri > Cyprinodontiformes > Nothobranchiidae > Callopanchax > Callopanchax toddi. The sequence continues at coordinate 3,151,994 of SSNR01000035.1, forward strand.
CCGTGAGGGTTGCGTAAATAGAATCACTTACTGTATACTGAAAGCTTTGCAGGGCAGTGTGAGTGATAGACGTCTGTGATGGTGGAAGAGAGACTCTGATGCTCTTCTCAGCAGTTCTCACTATCAGCTGTAAGATCTTGTGATCTGCCACAGTAGAGTTTCCATACCAGACAGTGATACAGCTGCTCATTATGCTCACTATCTGTAGAATCCAAAAAAGGGTTTTTAAATAAAGGCAACTGGACTTATTTGGTTCTTTGAAGACGTTTCACTGCTCATCCGAGTAGCTTTGTCAATTCTGTATGTAGTAAAGGAGAGAGAGACTTATAAACTGTGCTTATCTTCCTCTGTCTGTGACACACCTCCTTCTACCCCCTTGAGGAGGTGTTTGCTCCACTGTATTCAACTGGAGTCCTGGTGAGTTGTTTTGATTAGAGGCGAGAATTGTCTGGGAATTAAATTCAAAGCAGACTGGTAGGTGCTGGAAAGATTAAATCTGAGTCCTCATCCTCTGTTTAAAGTTGGTTTTTCACGTTTGACATAGATGGCTTCTTTAACTCCTCTCTCAAACCATCGGTCTTCTCTGTCCAAAATGTGTACGTTGTCGTTTTCAAAGGTGTGTCCCTTGTCTTTGAGGTGGAGGTGGACTGCTGAGTCCTGGCCTGATGATGTGGCTCTCCTGTGTTGAGACATGCATTTGTGTAGTTGTTGTTTTGTTTCTCCAATGTAAAGGTCTGAACAGTCCTCACTGCACTGGACTGCATAAACAACGCCACTGATCTTCTGTTTGGGAGTCTTGTCCTCAGGATGAACCAGTTTCTGTCTGAGGGTGTTGTTGGGTTTGAAGTTTACTGGGATGCTGTGTTTGGAGAAGATTCTTCTCAGTTTCTCTGAGACTCCTGCTACGTATGGGATGACAGTGCTTTTGCGCTTGTTGTCCTTGTCTTTTTTAGCTGCTGTGGGGTCTTTTACAGATTTCTTTCATGATTTAGTGAAGGCCCAGTTTGGGTAGCTGCAGGTCTGGAGAGCTTCTTTGACGTGTTTCTGTTCCTTTTGTTTTTCTTCAGTTCTGGTGGGAATGTTCTCAGCTCGGTGGTGTAAAGTCCTGATAACTGATAGTTTGTGCTCCAGTGGGTGATGTGAGTCAAAATGCAGGTAGTGGTCTGTGTGAGTAGGTTTCCTGTAAACCTCAGTGCTGAGACTTCCATCCTGTTGAATTTGCACAGCGCAGTCCAAGAAGGGCAGTTTGTTGTTGTGTGCATCCTCCCTGGTGAACCTGATGTTTTTATCCGCAGCATTGATGTGTTTGGTGAAGCCTTCTACTTCATGAGTCAGAATTTTGACCCATGTGTCGTCCACATATCTGAACCAGTTAACTCAGTTTCAGAAGAAAATGGAAACCTTGCTGGGCCTTATCAATGTGACTGGTGTTGAGGGAACAGGTGAGGAATTTGGTGCTCTTCACAATCTCCACAGAGAATCCTCAAGTATTTGGTGGTTCTGACCCTGTGGTGTCCTGAAGTCAACAATCATCTAATTTGTTTTATCCATGTTCAAAGAAACAAAAGTTGAAGCAGAGTAGGAATTAAACACATATTACTATCTAAATCTAAAGCTTTTGGACTAAAATAGACCTTATCATTTCCCAGTTCACAGACAGTGTGTTTGATATTACAAGAGTTCATGTCTAATTAGTTAGACAACTTTCTGTCTCCCTAGTTGCACCCCAGCTGTACTTCAAACATGTCATCTGAAGAAAATGTGGAGAGAAAAAAAACGCTAAAAGTATTTTCCAACTAAGCCTGATATTGCGTTTTTTCCATAGCAGCACATTGCCCTTCTTCAGTTAGGTTTATATAAGCTCCTACATTTCAACATTATTTTTTAAGGGCTCATTGCATTGCTAGGTCTAGGCCTAGAAGTATAATGAAACAGTTTTCCAGTAGTAAAACAGTTTATGGCATTTAGAATAAAACCATTTGGCATTGGGTGATAATTATTAAATATAATATACATGCTCTGATTCTTTAATAGCATTCATTCCATCATACCGCAGTAGACAGCGTTATAAAGATGATTATCTTTAGTACAGCCTGTCCTGTTGGATTACAGTATTTAATTTTTATTCATTTCATTGCATTGTTGCACTTTCTTCTCATTTGATGTTGATCTTTTTATCTCAGAGCTTGGAAATAACTTGCGTCAAAAACGTTCCCACACTCAGCTGTGGGCTGTGAGATTTCTGTACCGACGAGAAGCCGCACTAATGAACCATGTTGACTTTTCTGACATTTAAATAGCTGCACATGTTCTCATGCTGCGAGCAGAGAAGGGGGGAAATTCTTGGCATTATCCTCCCAGAATACAAGATACAAGACAAAACACATCGGCGATGGAGCGTTACGGGACAGAGCAAGTGAGGAAAAGGAGGGTGAAAGTGGGAGAGAGTGCGGTGTAATCATCTAAAATCTTTAGAACTGATGGTGCTGGCCAGGCTGATGCTGTCAAACGGTGGCCCACTGACCTTTGACCTCGCTGGTTCTATTGATGTGGGATGACGAGTGTTTGTGTTCATGTGGCTCATTACACTTAATGCATTTAGGCTCGACTTGTTGGCCTGTTTCTTCTGCACCGTTGTGTATTTTCACAAGCTGTACATTTTCATTGGATGTTTGTTTCTGGTCTCTCTGTGCTTTCCTATTGTTGACCTTTGACCTCCAGGGCACCTGCCTCCCTTCTTACATCCTTGAATGAACAAAGAGCACCCATTCATCACATCTTTTTCCATTTTCTGTAACACTGAGCCTTCTAGATTAGACATTTTTTATTTGATTGATTTTAAAAAAATTGAAACATGTCTATTGTTTATACTATCTATTGACAACAAAACCATGAAGATGAAATGATAATATTCTTGGTTTGTGATGACTAATTTAAACCATTGGATCATAAGAGTCAGACCTTCATTCCAGATTTAATACAAATGTTTTTGATGGAAAACTTTTGTTTGGGGTTTGAAAAAAGGTGGTGCTCAAATAGGAACCTTTTGCTCTACTTGTTCCCTCACATTGACGTTTTTAGGATGCGTTAAATGGGTTTGATTTACTGCTGTAGCTTCTGAGTGATCACCTTTATTAACTCCACACACTTGCGTGCAAGTGTTTGAGTGATTATGCTCATAGATCTTTATCTGTAAATGACTAAAGGTCGTGTGACAAGAGCTGAGACTTGAACTGCTGTACATTATTGTCTTATCTTAAATAGTTGTAGAGATAATAGAAAATATCTGTTAGATCTGTAAGTCTTGGTTTGAATGTCAGAATAGACTAGTTGAATGTGGCTCCAGACCTTTTAATAATCAGCTTTAAAAGCTGTTTAATGTCTCTGTCACTGTGAGTTAATGATCGATGTATACAGTTTTTAATATTTCAAGCAGCCTGCTCATCATGCTGTCTGTTTTACATCATAAAAGCCTGCTTATAAAAAAAAAACAATCATTTTGTTATCAGACTGTCTGAAATGCTGTACGTTTATAAATACAATAATATAGGGTTGGGCGATATGTAACGTTTTTCCAGTCGCCCATCATCAGTCCAAAAATCGACACTGGGCAATTTGTTTGCGCAGGTGACATCTTGACATGCTTGTGGGTGGAGCACTATAAGCACGCATGGACTGATTTGCCAATTTAGAACTCAAAAGTCCAAAAATGGAGGAAATAGTTGCCAAAAAAACCGCAAAGCCTCCTATTTGGGATTACTTTGGCTTTCAACTGGCTGCTTGTGCAGACATATACAGTATGTGGCAGCAAAGGACTCAGACATCTGTGTGTTGGGATTGGAATACGACTTACTTTGTTATTGTTCAGTTAAATAAAACAGCAGGAAATCACAGTAAATAGAAACAAACATGAATTTACAATTTTAAATTTATTAACGTATTTGTTTGGAAAAATTAAATGCGTTCAACTTTTTGATTGTTTTTGTACATTGTGTTTAAATTAGAGTTCATTTTGATTGATTCCACTAAAAATATTTTGGAGAACTTGATGGATGTGTCAACTGTCCATGCTCTGAAGGAACCCTATTTCCTGACAGTCATCATGTAAAACTCCTTTTGATCACAGATTCTTCTGTCAATCCTACCATCCAGCCGCAGTGCAGATACACAGAGGACCTCCACGTATCTGCATGTGAAGTGAATTCAACTCCGTCTGACTCTTTAATGGGGATTTCTATTCTTGTTGCTTCTTAATTATTCAGTGTTTGTATGTCGAGTGAGGATCAAACAAATTCAAAATTATGAAAGTCGTTCAAACAAAGAGAAACAGCCACCTCTACGGAGCAGATGAGTCCCCCCGTGTGAGAGCTGCCCTACTTCATCTATTTTTCATCTGCGTGTCTCTCTGGGCTTCTTCTTTTTTTCTGTTTCTGTCTTAAATCCCCCTTTTACCTCGTCACTTACTGGCATATCACCTCATTATATCACAGTGATGGCTCACCTCAAATTTTCAGTTGTTTTTAACTTTTCCCAGTGCCTATTTTTCCTACAATTATTCCTCCACCAGTATTTCCAGTTACCATTCTGTCTTGTTTTGCTTCAGTTATGAGTCTTAGATGAGTAAGAGTTTTATTATAAGGTTGGAGGTACTCACTGATGTGTTTGTACAGGAAACAGGAGACACGTGTAAATCATTCTCAGCCTCTGATTATAAATAAAGCTTCTTTATATGTCTCCCCTCCTCTTCCTGTTCCTGATTCAAAGCACAAACATTATTTTAGTTCAGTGCTCAGCTGCTCAGCTTAAAACGGAGACATCGTGGTCGTGTCTTCCATAACCAGCAAAGTTGAACAATTCCTTTAAAAAAATGCCAACTTGGAATGTTTTCCAACTCCTTCTCCATCCTGAAAATCCACCCCTGCTTATGGCATTCTCAGCCCTTCAGCTCTGGCCTGACCTAATTCAGACAGAAGTCTGCATCTCAGCATAGCACAGCACAGCATGGCATAGCTTGCAGTTCTTGGAATACACACACAGACAAAGACACACACTCATATATGCCCACTGCTTGGCCCACTTATGCATCTCCATCTGCTCACAGCAATAAACCAACTCTTAACAGTTTTTAGTACACTCTCTGTCTTGTCATGTACATCTTCCCACATTTTCACTCTTTTGTTGTAATGCAGCATCACTCAGATTCCTCACATTTCAAAGCTGTCCACATGTCGGGACGCCGGCTTGAAAAGACCATTTGTTTTTATTATCTCCACTTGCAGAAATCCATAGAAAAGCATTAGCTTTCCAGCTTAGTCACAATTAACTGTATTTATGCAAGAGACTGAGTTTATAGATGTATAGATTGTGAAAATAGCTCCAACCTTCTCTTGAACATCAAATAAAGCTGTAGAAGTTGCATAACAGAGGTTAGAGTTCATGTTAGTCATGTTACTGCTTCAGCACACAGTAGAGAAGTTGTCCTACTGTGTGGTTAGCTTTGTAGACGTTAGACTTTATTTGTTAGCTTTCTGCTAACTCCTTCAGTCTTTAATGTGTTTGGTCTCAGTGACATGGCAGAAATACCAGGATGTTGAGCACACAGATGGAATATTTGCACAAGAATTTTTTAAATACTAATTTTCAAAGTTTGCTTTAGAAATGTGCGAAACGGCAAGTGGACAAATAACAAAAATTCAACTCAATTGTAAAATTAAAATGTTTGAAGCTCTTTAAAGATGCTTTGTTCTTATTTGCTTAAGAGGATTTAGAACTTGCTTTTAAAATACAAAGTATTTATCACACAAAACTAAAACTTTCTTTCCTCCTCTAGAGAACAGGCATGGTCAATTTTAACTTGCAGCTATACATATAATAATTTTTTTTTTGCAAATTTTGTTTTTCTGCTGGTTATATCTCAAACATTCGTTACAGATGTGTGCAAAGTTGCTTAAACTGATACTGTCTGATTTTACTCTGCAGAGTAGTTAATTTGCTTTAAACAAGGTCATGTAAACTAGTCTTTGTGACATTTTCATAACTGTTATAAAGTACCCATACAATGATGACTTAACTCTAAAAGCAGTGTAGAGTTGTAGAGTGACACGATGATACTATCATGCTACTGGAGAAATGAGTCCTGTTGGAATGGTTTACCACAAAGTTTGTTAATCATTACGGCCAACAGCACACATTAACGGGTAGCGGTGTCTATACTAGAACAAGCTTTCCTCTGTTCTTACAGGCCTGTGATGATAAAAACTAACGTGGACGTTAGACGTGGACATGTGAGTATAAGGTTTTACACATCAGGTCATAAAAATAACCCCTCTGGTTTTTACTAGGTCTTTAAATCAGGTAATGACTTAAATCTGCTGTCATGTAAAATAGTAACGATTCAAAGCACATCAGCAAATCTAGAACAGAACACCCACCCCAAAAAGCTTACAAATGAGTGAAATTCAGTTTTGTTTGAACAGATATTTGACTTTTTTACATTCTTTTTTACAAAAACAACAGAAAATGTCATATTTTTACATTTTACTGTTGAATTAAATTCTACTGCATATAAATAGAATGTGTGGGTCTTTAGATCTTTATGTTTAGAAGGCACACAGAGCATAGATGGTCTTTTCTGTTTCAGGGCCAGTTTCACAGTTGGGCATCTCTCAGCTCTGATTAGACCAGATGGTCCTTCCCTATGCCTCTCTGACCTTTCCACAGTTACCATTTTGTCATCTGTTTACACACCTCCTTGACCAACTTCTCAGCAGGACAAATGGCATATCTCATTGGAGTTTTATAAACAAGAAGTATTATTGGGGGAAAGCGAAAATAACTAATCTAAAAATAAAATGAAAAACCTTTTGAGTAATGCGTCCTGGATTGTTTAAGTTAGTAATTTTGAGTTTTGTTTAGCAGTGTAGTTATTGGCACAGGCACCTAAAGCAGATTGTAGCAACAGATACTGGCGTCTTATCAAAATAAGAGGAAGCAAAGGGCGCAGCGACTATTTATTTCAGGAACAAGCAACATGTGTTGTCACAGGAAGTGACAGTACCAGACTCAGAGCCAGCCTGAGCGTTATTCTGAACATTTACACATTCAGACCATTATCAAAACATGTTTACATTAGTTCTGGGAGTGAGAACAAATAAATGCATGAACGCTTGTGATTCTCAGTTAAACTGAGCAATAATAGTTTAGTTTTAGTCTCGCTTGTGTAGTGCAGAAATGTTATCAAACAGTCAAAAGACTCCAGACAGGGGTTTGATTGCCCAGCTAATTTTAAACCATCGCATGAAGTATTTGCACTGTGAATTTCTGAGAACACGCCCAACTGTTTGGACAGTAGCAAGTGTCTTTATTGAGGATTTAGTGGCTAATGGCTGTGCTGTGTGTGTGTGTGTGTGTGTGTGTTTGTGTCTGGGTGAGTGTGTGTATTTCCTTTTCCTGGACACGAGTCCCATGGTGGAGAGAAGAATGTCCTGTTTGGAACTGGAGACGCTTGGTAAACACAGTTGTTTACATTATAATTTAGCTAAAACCTCCTATAGGATTAGGTTTTAAACAAACTCACAGCACTGGTCTGCGCCCATAAATAGTGATAATGTAGATTGTTTCTGATTCAGATGTCAACACTAGACTGTTTTTTTCCTTGTATTTCACTTGTTATTTTGTCAGGGTCACTGTGAACTCTTTTTTTTTTTTAAAGTTATTTGCTTAAACCCATTAAACAGCTCAGTCTGTGTAACATCTGCCACGCTGTGACATGCAGCAGGCCTCACTGAAGATTATCCCCTTAAAAAAAAAGGATGGGGCGGCGTGTAGCTCAGTAGGTAGAGTGGCCGGTTCGATCCCAGCTCCAGCTGGGTTACATTGTCGTTGTGTCCTTGGGTGAGACGCTTCACCCACTTTGACTACTGGTGGTGGTCGAAGGGACCTGGCGGGCGCCAGTGCATGGCACCCCCGCCTCTGTCAGTGTGCCCCAGGACAGCTGAGGCTACAATGTAGCTTATCACCACCAGTGTGTGAATGACTGTTGTGTTGTACAGCGCTTTGAGGAGTGTAGAACACTCTATAACAGCGGTTCCCAAACTTTTTTTGCCACGCACCCCTTCTATGTCCCAGCCGTGTTCGCACACCCCCAATCCCCGGATGGAGACCTCTGACATTTGAACAAATTCCTGGTACCTATGAATCATTAATGTTACAAATTTTCGATACTTTTGAGTGTTATTAAATCATATGTAACCAAGGATTACTGTGATAGTCGCGTTTCCTACAGTCAGTAAACGTCCCTCGCATTTCCATGTGATGCGCTTATCTAGTAAAGACGGCGGGTGTGTATGGGGGAGTGCTGGTCAAATGTTTGGAAGTGAGCAGGAGGTTACTTCACTGGATTAAGCTGACGGTTCGCTTAACTAACTGCTTAGTGTTTTTAAATTATGTAAAAATTAACACCCAGCGCTCAAAGTAGCGCTGCATCTTTAGTAAAAACAAAAGAAACAAGAAAACGACTCACCATGGAGTTGATTAAAAGGACACATATGGAATCAATCAGCAGAGTTGTTACAAGCTTTCAAGAAGGATTCTTTGAATAAATAATATCCATTTGACGAGGTAAACAGTCCAGCAGCTCCTCGCAACTTTGCCCCGGAACTAGTAGTAAAAGTTATCGTTGCCTTCAAAATAAAGGTCTGCTCGAAAGGGCATGATTGACAGAAAAAAGACTCAGAGTTCATCCAAATATTGTCCCACAGCTCCACACAATAATGGTATACATGTTTATTTACACATTTTTACTGAGTGGGGAAAAAAACACTGTTAATGTGTAATTATTTCAAATTTCCACCATTACAGTTTTCATCTCGCGCACCCCCTAGTGGCAGCTCGCGCACCCCTGGGGGTGCGCGCACCACAGTTTGGGAATCCCTGCTCTATAAATACAAGCCATTTACCATTTAGGAACTGGTGTATAAGCGAGCTATCAATGATGGATATCGAATTGGGTTTCTAGATTCATGCTCCTCACTTTTTTTTTTTTTTAAAGAAAGAGTTTGAATTCCTTGAAGGAATTTATATTGCCTCAAAACATTGGTCAGTATCTGTAAAATTGACTGACTTGTATCCATTTTTGTGTTTGGTAATATTAATTATCTATTGTGGCCATCCTAAATGGGTTTGACTCCAAACGTTAACCAGTTGTAGGTGGTTTTTAAGTGGTTACTCTCTGGGAGTTTCATTAAAATCTGTACAGAGGTTCATGAGATAACAAAGGCAAAAGCATCTCCTGATTTCTGGCTGTAGGAAACAGATATATTTCCTGGAGCATCTCGGGATTTTTAGGAATAACTTCAGGTATTTTACTGTATCTTTTTAAAAGGGTCAAAAGCAAAATAAATAAATAAAACAAAAGAAGACAAACATTTCTAATACTTTCTGAAATGAAAAAAACATTTAGATTGTGTCCAAAAATGTTTTAATTTCTCAGTTGAAATGCTATTGTCACTTGTTTTTTTTTCTTTTAATTCTCAGCTACTACTCATTTATGTATTATCTGGTCTTTACTAAGTTGAATTTTTGAGTGTGAACTCTATTTCTTCATCAGTATAATTTAGAATCCAAAGGATTTTCCAAATCACTGATTAGGGTATTAGCTATACAGTGGGGCAAAAAAGTATTTAGTCAGCCACCAATTGTGCAAGTTCTCCCACTTCAGAAGGTGAGAGAGGCCTGTAATTTTTTATCATAGGTATACCTCAACTATGAGAGATGAAATGAGAAAAAAAATAATCCAGAAAATTACTTTGTCTGATTTTTAAAGCTTTTATTTGCAAATTATGGTGGTAAAAAGTATTTGGTCAAAAACAAACAAGCAAGATTTCTGTCTCTCACAGACCTGTAACTTCTCCTGTAAGAGGCTCCTCTGTCCTCCACTCGTTACCTGTATTAGTGGCACCTGTTTTAACTCGTTATCAATATAAAAGACACCTGTTCACAACCTCAAACCAAGCCAAGACCAAAGAGCTGGCAAAGGACAAGAGAAACTAAATTGTAGACCTGCACCAGGCTGGAAGACTGAATCTGCAATAGGTAAGCAGCTTGGTGTGAAGAAATCAACTGTGGGAGCTATTATTACTGTAGAAAATGGAAGACATACAAAACCACTGATCATCTCACTCCATCTGGGGCAAATAAAATCTTTAAAAATCAGATGATGTCATTTTCTGGATTTTTTTTTCTCATCTTGTCTCTCTTGAAGTTTACCTATGATGAAATTTGCAGGCCTCTCTCACCTTTTGAAGTGGGAGAACTTGCACAATTAGTGGTTGATTAAATACTTTTTGCCCCACTGTATTAGAATATATGACAATATGCAATTGCAACATGATTATTTTGATTATTGTGATGGTGGTACTATTACATTTTTATATTTAAATTAATTAGCTAATTAAAAATGTAAAGTACTCATGTGATCATTTTTGTGCTTTTTAAAAAACATTTATGTAAAAGTGCATTTCTTTACTATTGTTTTAATAACAGAGCGTCTTGTTCCACACATACAGCTGCACAGCTTTAATGAACCCCAGTCTATGTTCTGTTGATATTTTCATGTGGAAGAGCTGGAAGTGAGGCTATCCCTAGTTTAGCTAGTTCTCCTCTCTGGTTAATCATTTCATGAAAGGTTTTCTCTCAAATAATAGACATTTGAATATTGTTCTGCTGTAAACGTTGTGTTAAATGTGTAATTGCGAGACACCTGCAGCAGACCTCTTCTCCTCAGCTCAGTGTAATAGGCCCCATCCATCTGATGCCAAATCCATATTTTCAGCATGCAGTTTGTGTTTTTCATTTATTGGAAACCTTTACGATACTGATATTGTGTAAACTGATATTGATCACTTAAAATATATTGTGCAGCCCTATCATGGACATGCTTGATTTTTGTCTACAACTTTTGAGAGGGTGAGAGTTCACTCTTAAGGTCTCTACTTTCCCTTCTTTCTTCACCAGTGACTCAGGTGATGCTTTAATGTAACATGTGGGTGTGTATTTTGATCCAATAGTCAAATATCCCTAATGAAGTCATTTGAAGCTGAACAGTTTGTTTGTTTTGAGGGATCAGCTGTTTACTCTGTCTGTGGTTCTTCTGAAGCTTATCACACGTATCGACATACATTTAGTCAAATTCTGGGATGTCTTTGTTGTTCAGCCCTGCTGTTTAAACATCTGTTGTCTAATCCTAGTTACACCTTCTGATTGTGAAAAGTTAGGGTTGTTTTTCAAGTGTTTACTCCGAGTAAAGAAAAGCTCTTTGTTTAATTTGGACACGCATAACAAAGGTGTTTCCAAGTAAATTTTCCTGGAGTATTAAAGGTGTAGAAGTGAGTCTTTGTTTGTTCCTGCTTAATCCAACACACCTCAAGGTCTTCATAAATACTCATGACTATTTAGTAACAGAAGTTGAGAGAGAGAGAGAGAGAGAGAGAGAGAGTCATTTTAGTCTTCATTAAGCTCTGTCTGGTGCCTTTCCTTGCAAAGCTAATTTACATGCAACAATGTCAAAGCCGACAGGTTCAGCTAACACATCTCTCATTCTTATTATCACTTAAAGAAAGTCACGAGAAACACTTCTAGTTTGGAAGATTTATGTCAGAATAAAATAAATTCACTTGAAGTAGGTAGGATTCTGGCGGTGATTTGCTTACAACTTAGATAAGCCGACTGTGGAGGTAAAGACAGGCAGGAGCCCTCAGGTTTTTACAAATGTTTATGTGAACCAGTGTTGGACACTTTGCCACAGCCCCTTTGGTCCAGCTGTGCGTGCATGGAGAATGTCAGCTAAATCCTCCAGATGCTACCGAGGAATTTGCTGCTCTGACATCCTCCACAAAGCTGGATTTCTTCCAGAGCTAATGGCTTTTCTGTGGCAGTTTTACTGTCTAGTTGAGCTGTGACCAAAAAGCCTCAGTCCCAGGATAATTGTCTGAAAAGAACACTAATAAAATCTGCTTCTTTATCGGGGTTCTGTATGTGGGTCACTGTGGATAACGAATGTTAAAGAGCCAAAGACTGAATCTGTTTTTAAGCACTGCAGTTTGAATTTTTGACATTAGGTTAGTTATATGCTCATTTCTTTGATTTGTGCTCCATATTCAGGTCTAAATTTTAATTTCGGAAAAAACATGTGGGCATAAATGATCAATCCGCTTTGGATACTTTGTCTTAAAATTTCACATTTACATCAGAACATGTAAGGAAAAAAGTCCTCCTACTCAGATTTCCTTTTTTTAAAACGGAACCTCAAGATTATCAATGGTCCAAGTTTTCTTTCTTGCCCATGTTTGACTTTTGATCTCTTATGATTTACATATCAACTCAATGTCAGTTATTGAAATTAAATGAGGCAGTTAAATAATTCAGTCTGATAACCAGATGCGTCAGTTTATGGATCACCTGGTCAGGTGTTCACCCCACATATGGAGGCTGAAGTCCTTGGTGGAGCTGACCTGAGTTCAGCTAGTGGACCGGAAATGATTCTATCAACAAAACATGTTTTAAAAATCTGTGAAAGCTAGCTTACCTGCTAATGGCTTGTTTTACTGTTAGACGACTGACTGCAGGGAGTTAGCACAGACATTGCTCTATATTTAAATTTAGGTAGGTCAGGTGAAAAAGTATGAAGAACAAATAAATGTGCAAGAAGTAGGACACGATGGTGAAATGGGTCCAATAAATCTAAGGGCATAAATAGAAGGCAAGCACAGTTATTTTCCTAGTTCTCTAAAATGTGTCGCCTCATGAGGCAAAATATATTTTTAAAAAACAACAAAACAACTTTTATTGAAGGACGCACTTTTACTATGATTTTTCTCCAAAATTAAGGGTTTTAATAGACATTTATAATGGACTCAAACCTCTCCGTTGGTCAAAAGGAAAATAATCAAGTGCACAAACAAAACCTGCCTAGTTTATCATTATTACACTCCACACAGAAGAGGCTTTAGTCAAATATTTGTGAGGTAAATTTATTAGAAAAAGAAAATCACAATAGTTTTTACAGAACATAGTTTCTGGCTAAACTTTCAAATGTAGAGGCAGCTTCTCAAGATAAAACTTGCTACAGTGTGGTGTTCATTCTGCAGTTTGCTGGTTTCTTTTCTGGTAACAATGGTATGTCACTGTGCAGTCCCTCCTTGTCTATAAATGATAAACTATCTGTAAACCTAACAGCAGTGTTGTGGTTCCCCTCTGCCCACACATGTTTTTAGCTGTGGCTGCAGAAAGACACGTATGGCTTCATTTTACAGCCATTATAGCAACACCCTCAAGCTCAGAACGACGGGTTTTGAGAGAAGGAAAGTGTGTTTAGACATGTTACCATTTAGCCTGATTAATATGCTGACCACAGTTTTAATTCATTTAACCACAATGTGTGTGCTCAACATGATAAAGGTGGCAGGAAATCTAAAAATACCACCTGATTAGAAACATCTCTCTTATGTGATCAAATTCTGCTGTATTTTAATAGTAAAAAGAAAATACAGATTAAAATCCAATCTCATGGTACTTTTTATTATGTGTTCTGGTAAATTTGACCAAAATAGATTAAGGCTAACTTCTCTGAATGACAGTTCGATAAATTACTTTATGGAAATGATTTCCAGTAGCAGCATGTCTTTTTTACAGAGTGGTTTCCTAAAACTAAATGCAATAGTTCAGATCTTCTGAAGTTGTGCGTCTATGGAAAAGTTACATATTAACATTGTACCTGTTTTAGATGGCTCTTTGAACAACTTCCCATTGGAGAAAAATATTGTAGTCCTGACCTGATTGATGAGCTAATGGCTAGGCACAACTATGTAAAGATCAATTGTTTTTTTTTCCAAATTGCAAACCAACTTTAAAAGATCTGAACTATTTATTTTAAGAGTTTTACCAACTTGAATGTATAAAAAATATACTAAACAAGAAAAAGTTTTTTATTTTGCTCATTTATCTCCTTTAATTTGTTTTTAAACACAAGTCATCCTGTGTGTTCCAGTATGTGCTCTATGGTTCAGTTTACATACTGTAAGCCACATACCATGTGACTCAATCCCTCAGGGACATCGATCCCATTATTATACACCTGTCCAGGCGAACATTCCTCCTAACAGAATTGAAAACGTGTCGTTTACACACAGAAACGACTCCTATAAAGACTACTTTACCCTGTCTGAGAGCCTCTAATGCAGCTTAAGAGTCATTTAGGTTCTTAAGTTTGGTTTATCCCAGCCCTCTACCCTTTTCCCATCCAGTCTTATTTCTGTTGTACTACTAATCCTGCTAGTACTGATTGACATATAATTGTTGGCCAGGAATTTAAATAGCTGAGGTAAAGCTTTGGCTCTGAGTCAGGCATCTTTGGGCAGCGGTCCAAATGACAGAATTCAAAAAGAAACCTGACATCTTCACGAAACGGGTCACGAGAAAGGGCTAAAAGTATTTATGACTTAAATCTAGTTTCTGAGAAGAATTGAGTAAAAAAATGTTAATTCATTTTACATAAAGTGTTTATACTTGTGGAAATAGGTCAGTATGGTGAAATGAAATCATGTGTGGAGTTTGTTGTCTGATCCAACACACACACACACACACACACACACACACCCTCAGTCATATAAACGGTGTAAATCTACACAGCAACCAGCCAAGTCGTGTTTGATGGCCATCTTCTCAATGAGTCAGAGATATTAACCTCAGTGTTCAGTACTGTCACTTCCAAACCATCCCACCAGCTTACAGACTCGCCAGAAATTGAGTCAGCGTCCCCAAAACTTCAGGAGGCTGAAGTTAAAAATAAACAGTCTGGCATCAGCAGGCAATTTTTTACCCACAGTCAAGTTTGAGTACAGAATTTGTTATAAAAGTATTTTTCTTACGATCTAATGGATTCATATGAAGAACGCTGCGTGAATCCCGATGATGAATGTCTGAGGTCCGACACGCTGACCTGTGTGTTTGTGTTTCAGGGGGGCTTTCTCCGAGGTGGTCTTGGCTGAAGAGAAGAGGACTCGCAGACTGGTGGCTATCAAGTGCATCCCTAAGAAGGCGTTAGAAGGCAAAGAAAACAGCATTGAGAATGAGATCGCAGTCCTGCACAAGTAAGTCAGAACATACACTGAAATTCTCAGGTTATTTTATTTTATTACCTAAACTTTAATTTTAAGCTCATGTTTGAATGCTTCTGGAATACCAGCTACTAAGCTGAAGGCATATTTTCATTACTGCAACATAAAGTATGACAACACTATATCACACACTGCAGATCATATCAGATGATTTTTCTTGCTATAAAGTCATTAAAATTCATTTCACCTGTCATACATTGCCGTGGGATATGCATACATATTTGACAGCAAAAAGTAATCTTTTTGCAACCAGGAAAGTTTTAAAAAAAGTATTTTTATCAATTTTAAAGCCAGGTAGGTATAAATTATTTGTGCAGATAGACTGCAATACATACAAGACTAAAATGTTGTAAATAGTCTGTGGTTATTTAAATGACAGTTTTCGTAAATACCAGTTTTTTTTTTTAATTTAATCTTGTTTTAAAACACAATAAAATACAAAGTCTTATCCCCAGATGTGATAAACATCGACCGCGCCCCACTCCTTCCAGCTCACTCACACATTTTCTTTGCACCTGAGGAGGAGAAGCTTGCTGTTGTTTTCATATTAATTCAAGGGAAGTGACAAGAACACCCTTTCTAATTGCAGAGTGTTTCAAATGTCCCCTTCCTCATATGTGGGGAATTACAGGTCACAGTGAAAATGGCTGATCTACATCAGTCCCAAGTTATTTTTAGAGGTCTTGTTGCCTGGGTTACAGCAGAAACACAATATACAGCTATGATCCCTCCAGAGGTGAGGGCTGTGGAATGAGAGCGGTGGGGGTTAGTTAGCAGCTCAGCTACAGTTGTGACAAATTAAGTCAACAGAGGTGAAGTTGGCTGGAGAAACGCAGCTGGCTATTTGGGAAGTTTGTATTGACTCATTTTAACACCTCAGACCACACACACACACACACACCCACCCATCACAGAGCACAGGTCTGAGTGGTTATATGCTTCCTCCTTTCTTTATACCATAACAGAGCACGTAGCTGCTAAACAGGAAGAGCTACATTCATAAACTTGTAATAAATCCTGTTAATTATTTTTAAAAGGGATGAAACCACCAGACTAAAATTATCTGTCAGGGCTTCTCTAAGTTTTTAGTGCCAATATTGGGAGCCAGTATACTGTTTAATTAAGAGCAGCAAATTTAAAAATATCCCTCACACTGAACGGCTTACTGCGCTTATCAGTTGATGAGCAAGCACACAGCTTGCATATGTTACAGCTTCACAGCTTTTCCCTGAATCTGTGAAGGCTGACTGTCGGGGAGATAAAGTGTTTTTTAAATTGTTGAGCCTCATGGTTGCTTTTCTTTACCAGTAAATTGTTAAACTATTGGTAAACCGTCTTCAGAGTTTAGTTAAAAATAATTTAGATCATGGAGGGTCTTTGTGGGGTCTTAGGCACTTATTAAGAATGCGGTGGTCTTCCCTAAGTTTACATACAAAATAATATAATAAAGTCGGTGATTGTTTTATCATCATAGTTACATATCAGTGTATTGAAAACACAGGGCCAGTAAGCATCAGTGTGTTTTTAATCGTTAAGAATTTGACCTCATGCCACAGCTATGACCCCATGACATCATCAGTGGTCTGCAAGCATGGTGTGATCTTCTAGCATGTAGCCGCTACAACGTGGTCAGAGGATGGAGCCCGGGATGTGGTGCGATCATGGGAGGATGGGGTAGGGTCGCCATGGGAACGTCCTGCTCACCTATAAAGCTTAGAGAGGACATGAGAGAGTATCTTAGGGGACATGAAAACCCTATTTTGAGAGTACTAATGGTGTAGCAGCATCATGATTAGCTTCACATTGAAGGTTTTTTTTTAATTTTTATTTGCCTCCATTCAACTACATTCTAATAGATCCGTGTAGATCTGGTGTACAGGAGTCTTAGGCTAAATATGTTCCCTTCCAGATATTACAGAGAATGCGATGCTCTGATCAAGTCCACATGAGGTAAAGTTGGTATCAGAGTGTGTGTGTTTGTATTGACCATGGGAAATGGTCGGCTTAATAGGTTCATGGAGCATGCACAGAATACGTCTTTGTTTAGATACCAATCAAGTGAAAAGAGGCTCCATAAAAGGGTTTCTCTGCAGTTGTCACAATCAGTATAAACTAATCATCAGCTATTTTTGGTTGCAGTTGCACAACATTAAATAAACAGTGGTTTATTTAGGTATTATAGTAGTTTATGCACTTTAATTACTGCTACAAGCCCAAACTGAGAGAACCCTTTCTTTTGTTTGACCTGAGGACACAGCTGTCACACGGTCTGTAATGATTTGAACATTCCAATGTTATTTATTACCATTTTTCACCTCCTGTCAAGGCAGCTGGTGTTCAGGTTTTCTTTGAGGGCTAATGTTCCTCAGTTTTATTTTATTTATGTTTACACAGTCCTTTTAAACGTAGCTGCAATTCTTGTCTGACTAGCACAAAATCAGTTGTATGACTTCTGCATTTAATGGCCAGCCCAGTGTGCAGAGACAAAGGATTTTCCTGTAATAAATCTTTCCCCTTTTTTTGCACCTGTGCAAACACACCTGTGCAGAAAGTCTGTTTTTAAATGCAGAATGCTTGTTACACATTTGACATGAGTCCTGAGCATGTGACTGAGCCCTCTGTGGTTTTAATCCATGGCTCATCCTTCACTAGGTCTATCTCTGTGTGTCCACACTGTCCTAAGCAGATGAATAGTGTCCATGCATCGTTACAGTCTGGATAAGAGTCATTGCTGTAATCCAGCATGATCTCAAGCTGACACTTAAAGAGTTTCCGGTACATCTCAGTCACACAGTGTCAAGTAGTTCTCCTAAAGTGATGTGAAAAAGTGTTTACCTCCTATAGATTTTTTTTCTGGTTTTGCTTTTTCGTCAGTTAAATCTTTCAGATCAGCAAGCACGTTTCAGACAAAGATAACCTGTGTAAATACAAGTCATGGTTTGCAAATGATGGTTTAATTGGTGTGCATCCAGTGACATCTGGTGTAAAACTAACTCTGTATTTCAGGAAAAAACAACATGAGACCAACATTTAGACATGATGGTGGTAGTGTGATAGTCCGAGGCTGCTTTGCTGCTTCAGCTCCTGGACCACTTGCTCTAATTGATGGAGAAAAAAATCTGACCTTTGACCCTTATTTATGCTGGAAAACCCAATGTGGGTGAACTAAAATTATCTGAAACATTTAAATGTGACGAAAAGCAAAAATTTTAAATCTGCTCTCTACCAGAGCATTCTGAGTGAGAATGTCTGACCTTCAACAAGCTGCTCATGCTGGAAAACCCTCCAGTGTGTCTGAATTGACACAATTCTATAAAGAAGAGTGAGACAGATTTCCTCCACAGTGATATGTGAGACTCATTATTAGTTGATTGCAGTTCTTGCTGCAGTTATTACCCAACTAGTTATGTTTTAGGGGTCATTTACTTTTCACAGCACTGTATTTGTAGCAGGTTTCAACACAGTTCAGAGATAAACGACTCTATCGGAGTGAAGGTAAAGTATAAAAGTTGGTTTAAAGTTATGGTTTGAGGTTTTCTCTCCATTAAAACAATGTTTATATGAGTGGGTGTTTTTGTGTGTGTGTGTGTTTTTGATACAATTTAAAACATTTTAAGTTTAACCTTTGGCGTTGTTTGATATACTGTACATCGTGGAAACAAAATGAAACATTACAGCTCATCGGGGAGGAAGAGATCTGATGTAATACAGACATTAGTGATAAGGAAATATACAACACCATTCTTGAGTTGGTGAGTCATTTCCCCACCGCTGTCGCAGCACAGACAGGTGTCAAAGGTCAGCAGAGCAGAGGGTTCGTCCAATTAGGGAGCAGCATGCCTCTGCATGGTGACATTTTCTCTACGTCCATAAACATAAACTGTGTTCCAACACTACGCCTAAGTTTTAAATACCAAAAGATTCTCTATGATTTTGCAATTGAAGGGTTTAATTTACCACCTGCAGTAAAATAACTTTCTATAACTTTGTAAAATAACTTTTACAAGAGAATCTCATCATTTTTCTTTTTCTTCTTTCTCACAGGATTAAACACCCCAACATTGTATCACTGGAGGAGATATTTGAGAGTAAATCACACCTCTATCTTGTCATGCAACTGTGAGTATTCACATATGTGCAGCACTGTGTGATTTCTTTTGGTGTGATGTGTGTTTCGAACTGCCTACTCGTGCCGTCTCCCACACACTCTCCACACACACACACACACACACACACACACACACACACACACACACACACACACACACACACACACAGAGCTTTCTGAGGTTACCCATGAGCATCAGTGGGGAGTTTGCCCTCACACCAGCAGCCTGTAGGCGGCACACCCACCTCCACTGCTGAAATGTCACAGAGAGGAACCAGATCAAGGAAAGACCAGGATCAGGAGCACTGTTGACTGTGAGACTCCTGAGAGTATAAATTATTTATGTGTTAATCACAGTAAAGACAGGAAAATACACAAAGACTGAGAGAAGGATGTTGTTTTTTTTAAATGACGTGTTTCTGTCAGTAGTTCTGTTTCCTGTCAGTACATTAATACTTACCCATAACTGTCTTGTGTGACTTCAAAATCCAAATTGTGTATTACCGTACTTTAAAGTCTGCTTTCAGGTCATGATTAAGGCCAAAAATGTATACCGGTATTTTTTTCCCATTTTTCCCTCTAATCCAAATAGGTCCTTTATATTTATTTATGCCTCTAACTAAGGCTTCTTTCTGTCTCTGAAGCTGAGTAAAGTCTCCATCTAGTGGCTAAAATAAGCAGCGTCTCATTTTAAACTGAACCAATTTTTTATATTTTATGTTTGACTTTTGGAAACATTGCTTCAAAACGGGTTCTCAAAAACTTTTAAAAGACAGGAAATGAAAGTTTCAACAATAAAATCAACTTTCTTTGGTCTTTTTGTTTTAGTTTGTTTCTGCTTTTTATTTCCTCTTGCTGATTTCCTCTTATTCTTTTCATACTTTCAAACTTCCCTTTCCTGTTTCTCAGACATCATATCATGTCCATATTCTGTTTTTTAACTAATAATTCTGATGTTTTTTGTGACTGGTTGTCCTGATGCAGGGTGTCTGGAGGGGAACTCTTCGATCGTATCATAGAAAAGGGTTTCTACACTGAGAAAGATGCCAGTAAACTCATTCAGCAAATCCTGGATGCTGTCAAATACCTCCATGACCTGGGCATTGTGCACCGTGACCTCAAGGTCAGCCAGGACTGTAGTGTTGTTGCAACATTAGAGTATAATTTTATGTATTAGGTGTTGGTTTTGAACAAAAGAGCTTTTGCTTGTACTTTCCTGTGTTGTGATGATTCCTTATATACTTTCCTGGTTTTGTTTGGATCCTGTAACTTCCAGCCAGAGAACCTGCTGTACTACAGCATGGATGAAGACTCCAAAATCATGATCAGTGACTTTGGTTTGTCTAAAATCGAGGGCTCCGGCAGCGTGATGTCAACAGCCTGTGGAACACCAGGATACGTTGGTAAACGAATCAAACAGTTTTAACATGAACTGATCTGTTGTACATGACTAGGAAACGTCGTACCATGTAGTGTTATTACAGGGCTACAGTTTAACCATCTACGATTGATGAAACATAAACACAGGTGTACAGCTTTGTGAAGTTTAGGCTGTATTTAGTGTACTGATCTGACTCATGTTATCGTTTTCTCCTAAAGCCCCTGAGGTTTTGGCACAGAAACCCTACAGTAAAGCAGTGGACTGCTGGTCTATTGGTGTCATTGCTTATATTCTGTGAGTACATTTTGTTAAAATGTACCCATGATTTACTACATTAGAAAGACATTGTTTAACTTGTAACTAATGTATTTTCCTTTTATGGCTTTTTAAATATAAAAGACAAAGACAATGTTCTTAATGCCAAAGAGAATTTAGACAATCAAGACCAAGAGGACATTTCATGTTAGCATTTACTTACAGAATCAGAAAAATGTTCATCTCTAAAGGTAATAACTCAAAACTAAGAGATGATCCAAGTTGCTGCAGCGTCTGAGTTACCAGTGAGCAGGAAACCAGAACCAAACACCTCAAGGAGTAAAGACACAATAAAAAAGAAACCTCATGGCGAGAGAGGAAACTACTCTTGGAGCCTAAAGGTCCCATATTATGCACTTCATATCCACTCTGAATCATTTATTTTACATATCAATAACATGTAAAAGCTATGCATTGATCAAATCGGCCCTTTCTTTAAGTGCAGCAGCTGTTCTTGCACCCCCCTCATCAACCTCCTGAAGCAAAACTTTCCTTTTAAATGGACGGGGCAGTTGGTGAGGTGAGCTTCTCTAAGCCCCGCCCATCTCTCTTCTCCGTGCACGTTCGTGAGACGTTGTTGGGTCTTCAGGGGCTCAGATGAAGGGAGTAAAAACAGACTTGTGCTCGTTGATTTAACCATCTACGAAGCAACTGCCGTGCTTTGTTTGTAGCTTCACCATGACGGTTTGTTATTGTTTGTGAGGATGAGCGCTCCCGTGGTTTATAAATGATGGGGTGGGCTCAGGTAGACAAAGGTGCTTGTGATTGGCTCTGCCCTCTAGAGAGGAGTGGTCTTTTCCCTTTTTGACGTCAGCAGTGGAAAGGTTTAGAAACTACCTGTTTTAGCATCATCTCAAGAACACTTTTCCTAAGAATGAGAATCAGGAAGTGAAAACGGTGAAACTGTAACACTTTTAGGTCTCAGACACAGTCTCTGGGACTGATATGACCTTTAGAAAGTGAATTCTGCATAATATGGGACCTTTAAGTATCTCTGACAAAAGACTAAACGCTGTGTAAAACTTTATATCTTAAGCAAAGTATATGATCAACAATTAGGGGGGGGTGAATAAAGCAAAGTTCCAGTTTTTAGTCTCAAATAGTTTTTATGATTTTTTTGGTTTAATTTTCTTTTCAAAGCTGATAAAAAGTTTAGATTTAGTTTTCCATTAAACCTTACAGATTTTACAAAGTATTTTCTGTGAAAATGTGAACTAAATCAATTTGTAACCACTTACTGTATCAGTCACTGAGCAGACGCCATGCTTTTTATCAGTTCGTGTTAGATATTCCTACTTTGAGCACGTTTATGTAACGTTTAGTGTCTTTGCTTCTGTCCCAAAACATTTTTAAAACATAAATATTTTATTTCCACATTATGTGCAAATAAACTCCAAATTCTCAATTACGGTACATTTTGTATTTTATCTTTTAACATTTTCAGTGAGATGTACATTTAATATTGTAAACATGTATAATTTATTAGTTTAGTGCTTATTTTGGTTGGAGTTAAGTACTGTAAGAAATGCTAGCAGTAAAAAGACAAAAGTACTAAGTGACCTGTCCCCTCCTCTGTGTTTCAGGTTGTGTGGATATCCTCCTTTCTATGATGAAAATGATGCCAAACTGTTTGAACAGATCCTGAAAGCAGAGTATGAGTTTGATTCTCCGTATTGGGACGATATCTCTGATTCAGGTAGCACACAGTGAACCAGAGCCAAATGTATCATAAAGAGCTCTTTAAAGCTCTCAATTATGTTCCATGTGACCTTAAAATGGTCAAATTTAACAGAAAAGGCATGTTTTTAAAGCTGCAGCAACTCCTTTTTAAAATTCTTTTACTGTCTTTGTGAACTTGCTCAGGGTTTAGAGTGAAGTGGTAAAAATATTCAAAAGTGAACACTTAAAACTTTTAAAGCTGCATTTTTTTGCCTTTTTATTACAGCTAAAGACTTCATAGTTCATCTTATGGAAAAAGACCCCATTGTACGCTACACCTGTGAGCAGGCTCTGCAGCACCCCTGGTAGGGCTGTTTCACATCCTGATTGAAATTAAATGATCTGCCGTCCTAAAGTGTTAAACCTTTAATGACACAAATTAACTGATTTATTTTGGTCAGATTCAAATGATTGTAGGTCTTTTCATGTTTTCCGTATGGTTAACTGTGATTGTACGATTTCTGCACACTAAAAATCACGTCCTGCTTTTCCTCTCAGGATTGCCGGTGATACCGCTCTGGACAAGAACATTCATGAGTCTGTCAGTGCTCAGATCAAGAAAAACTTTGCAAAAAGCAAATGGAAGGCAAGCCAGAGTCTTTATTTATTCAATAATAATGCTATGTTGTTCTTTTTTCTTGCAGTAAATGAGAAGAGTTGAGAATTTACCTCCTTTTGCTATAATTACACACCCTGAACATAGTTAATCCTAATTGAGCTTCTGTCCAGTTAATGAGGTTTATCTTCT
This sequence comes from Callopanchax toddi, assembly GCA_006937965.1. Lineage (NCBI taxonomy): Eukaryota > Metazoa > Chordata > Actinopteri > Cyprinodontiformes > Nothobranchiidae > Callopanchax > Callopanchax toddi. The sequence goes on from SSNR01000035.1 coordinate 3,175,438, forward strand.
TTTCTCCTGCAGCAAGCGTTCAACGCCACCGCCGTGATCCGTCACATGAGGCGCCTCCAGCTGAGTACTGGTAGCGACGGAGCCAGCCCCACTTTAACCAGCCCGCTCCAGACTGACCTACTGATGCCAGAGGAGGATCCAGGTACCAGCTCATTCTTTCATTAGTTTATTCTATTAATACAGAATAAACTGAGCCCCCCCCCTCTCTCTCTCTCTCTCTCTCTCTCAGAGGCATGCTGTGAAGGAGGGTGCTCCCAGAACATGGACAGCAGTGCAGACCCCCTGTCCAACTGCACCTACCGCTGCCACCCAACCAGCAGCGTGTGATAATGAGACCCGCTTCATGTCCCTTTAGATCCCAAGTCACTTTCCAGTTTTAACTTCCTCGGTGGAGCCAAAGGCACCATCTCCCCCTCCTCTCTTTATCTGGCTGGGAATACAGTGTCATTCCAACCTGTCGCCTGCAGGGGGAGCAAGACTGTCGAGCCTGGGAGGGAAGAAGGAATAAAAAAGGGTTGAAAAAGGAGGTGGAGGGAGACTTGATGTAAATCGTGATGATGGAACAGAGCGGATCATTTTTGGGCTGAGGTGAAATGAAAGCGAAGGGAGGAGGGGTGGCGACCTCCCTCATCTTCATGTCAGCAGTGTAGGGGGGTGGTGGTTGTTTTTGCAGAAGCAGGACAGAAATTGCTGGACATTGTTTTTAAAAACTAAATTTTATTTTCTTTAATTTCAACCTGGCTTTTTGTTTTTATTGTTTTGTATGTTTTTGTGTTTTATTTGCATTAATCTCTACTGTATCTGCATGACCAGGAGAGTCTCCCACTGCATGTTCTAGCTTAAAAATGCACATTACGCCACAAAGATGGAGCACTATGTAATGGTTTAAAGGACAGGAAATGATGAAATAGATTTGCAATCAGTGACAGAAAGCTTATCTAAAGAAAATGACCTACATTTATTTATTATCTAGCCTCTGTTGTGGCATCACAGTGTTTTAATGCAGTGGTTTGGCATTTATGAAAGAAAAGGCTTCTTATTTTTCTCTTTTTTAAATTTCAACCCTAAACTTTAACAAGAGATGTATTCTTGTCTAAGGTGCCTTTAGGATATTCATTATGATAGATTTATTGGTGGTAGCTTGTTTAAAAACAGTCTTTTCTTCCTGTAACATTATATTTTTGTATGTGTCATATGCTAGCTTAAATTGTAATTCAAGTTAATATTTAAAAAACTATTAATATTATAATCTCAGATTGGATGTCAGTTTGGAAACAGTTCAGATGTTTAAACTTCTCTAAAAAATTTATTTAAAAAAAAATCATTTTCTGTTTGACTAAACTACAAATACAACATCATGATGTTGTTTTACGGTCCTCCTGTATAATAGTTTTCACATGCAGCCTTTTTAAGAAACAAAAACATGCTTTAAACCTTCAGAATATGCATCAGACGGAGTCCACTACACATTTTTTTAAATGTATGCATCAAGTTCATTGAACTTTTTTTCATTATTTCAACTCCCTTTAAAATCATGCTTAAAGATGTCGTGTTTGTTAATTTTTTTTGTAAAAAAGCTTTTGTTGTCATTTTTTAAGACATGCATTCATTTACTATTTATCGTATTTTGTGACTGCTCATGATGTGACCCTGTTGCCGTGACTGAACCAGGTGGTTTTCAGCTCTTAGAAATAGCCAAAATAAGGATCTACTTTTAGAATAATCAACTTTCATTTTAATCTGCTCTGTTCTTTAAATAACCTCAGCTCCACTGTCTTTCTCCGAAAAAACAGCATTTGGTTCTGATAGTTTACGTCGCTTTGAAGATGTTAATATTTTAAACAGCAAAGCGAGGCTGTGAAGGAAGACGTTTTCCTCTGGTCTTTTAATCTTTCAGTCTAAAAAGCAAAAAATAAATAAATAAAAAGCTGTAAGTGTTTGAACAGGTGAGAGAAACTTGATTGTGCTGCTTCATAAAAAAGTATCTTTGAGCTTTACTGTGGGTTTTGTTGGGTTCAGTGTATTTGGACAGTGATGCAACTGGTGAATCGAAACTGTAAAAGTGCATTTAATAGAGTAATTATTTTTTCAGAGAACCATTCTGTGGATTGTATGTTCTGACGTACTGTAACAGAAACAGAAAAGCACAAGAGTGTTTGGAAAGGTTGATCCCATTGTTTGCCAGCAGATTCCATATTACACTTCTTCTGATGATTAAAACTGTTTTGATGAATTGCCAAAAAGTAATCAACCTTTGACTCTGAGCTTTTTCTTTCCCCGCTGATCATGACTGATTTATTGAACTATTACACAAAGTTTGTAAGTTGATTGCTTTTCATAAAAATATATCAAATACATTACTTTTCTTCAAAGTCTTTAAAAAAAATTCAAGATGAAGAACCCATGAGACGTTTGTAAAACTGCCTAAACAAGGCTGAAAAAACCTTTAAGTGTTGAGTTCTGAGACAGTGATGTAATGTGAAAAAGTATTTACCCCCACAGATTTAGTATTTTTGCTTTTTTGTCAAATGTAAGTGTTTCAAATCATTCTAGTTTACCCACATTGGTGGGGTTTCCATCATAAATGCCCTGTTAAGGGTCAAAGGTCAGATTTTTCTCCATCAATTAGAGCAAGTGGTCCCAGCCCATCACACTATACTACCACCATGGGACTGCCGGTATGATGATGTTTTCTGAAATTCAGTGTTTGTTTTACTCCAGATGAAATGGGACACACACCTTCCAGAAAGTTCCACGTATCAGACCACAGAACAGTTTTCCAAAACTCTTGGGCATCAAGATATTTTTGGTAAATGTGAGGCAGGTCTTTGTGTCGTTTTTGGGTATCATGGTTTGGCCTTGGAACTCTCATGGAGGCCATTTTTGCCCCCTTTCGCTTTCATATCGTTAAATCATGACCTCTGACCTTAACTTTAACCAAGTGGAGCCTTCAGTGCTTTAGATCTGGGTTTTTTTGGTTCTTGAATGATTTTAGAACAGGGCATGATGTGTTGCTTTTTGAGATCTTTTAGCCTACTCCATGTTGTCAGACAGGTTCTATTGAAGTGATTTCTTATTTCTACAGGCCTGGTAGTGATGGGTTTGGAAATCAGTTCAGCTTTTCAAACAGCGTGGTTAATCACAGGTAGTTCATGATTTATCAAAGGAGAGGATTTCTTTTTCAGAGCCATGTTCTCTAATTAGAGTGAATGTTTGTTCCCTCAATAAATCAAATCATTTGGAAACTGCATTTTATATTCACTCAGGTTATCTTTCTCCAATATTGGAACTTGTTTGCTGATCTAAAACATTTAAGTGTGACAAACAGCAAAATCTAGAAATCTGTGAGGAGGATTTTTTTCCCTCAATACTGTGTAAACTATTGGAAGCTTAAACAGAACAAGTTCCCCCTAGTGGCTGGCTGCAGGATTGATTTAGGTCTTGATCTTTATTTGTTAATGAAACGTTTTCCTGACTACAAAATAAAAATAATACATCTCAGATATTTTTGTTAGTACTGCATGTTCAAATATAATTTTTCCCCCTCCTTATATTCAGTCATAATTAGTTATTTGATGCTTCAAAACCACCACAATCTCATGCATTTGAGCAGGTGGAGCTTGTGAGACTAATGGCTGTATCTGAAAGTGAGATTTTATGGCTTCATGTTAGACTGAGGCACATCATTTAGTCTCTTCCTGATACGAGCACAATTTCACAGCAGCTGAGTATATAATCATGTATCCAAGAAAAGCAACACAATTAAAATAAAAAGCATTTAAACTGATAACTTCAGGTGCTTTTTTTTTTTTAAAGAGATTGCTCATTTTGATCTGAAAGAAAATCCATGAAGCTTCATGCTCCTGGAGAGAATAGTCAGTCTTTCATGCAAATAAGTGCAGTCAACCTCTTGCCTTTTTATAAATACTGTCAACTGTGAAACAGCTGTAATATACTGCAAAAGCTAGTGACACTGACCCTTTTCTGCTTGCTTGGACCACATTTGATGGTGATGTTTAAATTACCTCCCCATCTATGCATTAGGAGTCTGTCTGAGATCATTTGTTAAAGAAATGTTTATGATCTTCACAGTTACCTTGGAAAAGTGCAAAGATAATTCATGTAATTTCTAGAAATGATTCAACCCTTTTAAAGAGCTCTTAATGTGAGGGGTTATAATAAGTTCTCCCAAAGGTGAATTTCTACAGAAATAGTCTCGTGGCTTAAGAGGTTTTTGTCATAAAGGTTAATTTCACATTCTGCTGCATGAGGCCTCTCTCGTCCTCTCTGAGGAGGAATGCTGGGTAATTAAGGTTTGTGGCTTGGCTGCTGGTGGATCCCAGAGAGCGGAGCATGAGAGTGAGTCTGGTGGTCGCCCTCACTCAGGAGACAGTGGACAGCGTGAACAATTATGTGGTTGGGACAGAAACAAACGGCTGGTTCCAAATAACTGGGGGTGGGACTCACAGGGATTACAAGGTACAAAATGCTGAATGGTGCAAGTCGTGTTCACTTGTGGACTAACAGGTAAAATAGATTTTCTCATTAGAACCTCATTAATTTCAAACAAACCTGAATAATTAAAAGAAAAATGTTCAAGCTATTTTCCAAAACTCTTGACTGAACTGTGGCCTATTAGGACTTGAGTATAAATCACAGCAGCCTTCAAAGCACAAAGAGGTCCTGCAAGGAAATCAGATTTAATCAGAGTCACCTGACATTAAACGTAATGTTTGTCCTGTGGTTTTGGCTGAATTTCCATCCCTGATGATAGAAAAACATTAGAAATGCTGCAGCATCTCAGAGTTTGTCACCACTGGGAGGCTGCAGCACAAACTCGGTGACTTCTCCTCCTCCCTGTGATCTGTGTCCAGGGCAGGCCGTGCTCCATGTCAGGGTGCCACTAATTTAGTTGGACTTCCAAAGCCGACATGCGTTCCTTTAAAGGAATTCTAGACCTTTAATAGGAGCTGTGCCTAATTTTTTTCTTCCCAAAATTGAATCGGCAATGCAGTGATGAATACTTGCCTCGGTTTACATCCTCCTCCTCAGAATGTGCTGTTGCCTGCTTGGAATGTGAAACAGACTCGATTGAAGAGATGAGCCAGATCAATGTCTGTGATGACAGACTCATCACTTGTGGGAGTTGATTTATCTCTGTGCTGGTGGTAATTTAAACCTTACAGAAGCACTGAGGGAGCAAATTGCTGATTTGGAAGTCTGCAAGAGATTTATGAAGCAGTCAGATGTGAACAAGGCAGCAGATCAGGAACACATCTGCTGTCAGTGTGAACTCACAGATTCATCAAGAACTGCTTTAGATGAAAAGTCACTGATTTGCTACCAGTCACATCTGTATTAGTAATACATACACTTTTCATCACATCCCTGAAGTTATTTTTTGTACTGGTCCAAATAATCCTTTTTAAATCCCAGATATAATCATGTGTTAGGTTTAAATCTTTCAGCAGCTGATGTACAATTGAGCAACGTGTGTTACAGCAATAATGATGACGATAACAGATAAGAAACTTTAGCCTTCTGCAAATTAGAGGCACACTTCAGCTAACTGGAAGGAAAACTGGGACTCATTATTTAAGGCATCTTCATTTTCCACCTTCAGAGATTGGGCCGAGATAGGAGCCGTTTTGTGTGGACAGCAGATAAGGAGGCTCGTCTGTCAGCAGGAAGCTATTGCTAGAATATGTGTCAGTGCTCTCAGGAGGTTAATGTGAACATTAGGTCCACTGCAGTCTGTCAACACCCGTGCTGTCATAGGAATGGAGTGATTCTACAGGATATTTGAGCTTCTGATGAAAAAAAATGAAGTAAACACCAAGTGAATCTGTTTATCTCAGTGAGGCTGAATAAGTAACAGAAGAAGAGTAGTTTCTTCCTGAATTTAGGGAAGAAACTGGTTCATCTATCTAAAAATAGTTTGGTGATGATCAGTGTCTTTTCCACCATGATCATGTTAAAAGACTACAGTCAGAAGCAGGTTCTGGAAACTCCCCAGATCTTAATCCCATTGTCCTCAAGAGATGGTTGGACCAAAAAAAAAAAAGAAAAACCCTGCAAATTCTGACAGCCTCCAAGTATTGAGAAACCAGCACTGCAAATATTGATTCTTTTGCATTAATTTAATTGTTAACAAAAGTCTTTGAAATGTAGACGTTTGTGATCATACTTCAGTAAAACACAAGCATCTGTTCAGAAAATACGGAAGCAGAAAACTTTGTGAAAATGAAAACGTTGACCTGTCTGTAGAAAAAGACCTTAAAACTTTCATAAACTCTTAAGTCACTGTCACTAATGCTGCTGAGGAATCATTCAGGTATAAAAAGGCTCCCAGACATGAGATGAAACTGACAACTTGAGAAGGAACCAGATTTAAATGAGATCTTCAGGCATTTTATTACCAGCAATCTGTCACAACAACACAATGTGGTCTCATTTCTTTAGTTGAAGCTATGAAAAATACCAAATACAACACAGTTTGACTCATAAAATTGTGTTTTGGTACCAGCAAGGTGCGAGCTATTAGCAGAAAACCTGACATGGATGATGCATCTCTCAGGTCCTGTCTCAGAATTTTACAGGATTTTTCTTTTTCCTGCTTCTTAAGAACAAGACTTTCAAATTCTGTTCATCAGCTATAGATAGTTGACATTTCATCTTTTGTCCTTCACATGAATCATTTAGTAAATACATACTGCACATAGTTGTTATGATCAGAAATAAACAAAAAATAGGAATAAAAAAGCTGCCAAAGAAGAAATATTGATCAAGACCAGTTTAGGAGATTAAAAGAAAGTGTTAAAACATTTTATTTTACCAATACTGGAAACATATTTATTTTATTTTAGCTTGACTAGATGTCAAACCTGAGAGAAGTCAACAGATGAAGGAATTTCTTTAGAAGGAACGATCCATAAAGATGCACATCTCCATTTTGATCTAATCTCTGACTTGTTTTCTTTAGCTGATGTTTGAACATCTGTTCTGGATACGGGGTAAAATGTTCCTGAGCATCATCTCCACTGGTCCAGAACAGGAAACAACAGAGAGAAGTTCTTTATGTCCAAACATTTCCATTCCTCCTTTAGTATCATGTCCCCAGAACGTCTTAGGAGGAAGACCCAGGTTGTTTTAATTTGAAAGTGCAGGAACTTCCTCACTCCCACCCCGTCCCCCGTCCCCCCCCCCCCCCCCCCCCCCCCCCCCCCCCCCCCCCCCCCCTTCATGCTGTGGAGGTGAGTGACGTGTCATTTTGCAAACACTTGGCTGTAACTGAGTCGTTTTAGCTGAACACAGAGGGAAACCAGCTCATAAACCTGAAACTTTACTCTTAAACAATGTATGTGATGTATTTACAACAAAATCTGGATTTAATTCAGATGGTCTGAGCTCTGAATGCTGTTGGTCATGAAGGCAAAACAAACATATTCTTTCCAGAGAGGTTTCAGGCCCTCGACGTTCTGAATGACTGTGCAAACCAAAACTTGTGATTACGACCAGAAAGGAGAGGATGAAAAATGAGAGATGGTGAGTGTCTGGCCACTAATTTTACACTTTTGGCAAATTCTCCCTGCAATTAGGGTCAAACGCTGCCAGAAACTTGACATTCGTGTAGCTCACATTAGTAAAACATCCGATACTGGCCTCCTGACTCCTAGATGATGGCAGACAAAAAGAAAAACAACAACAACAAAAAGAAATGGAAAAGTAAATAATGAGCTTTTTTCCACACCTTTGCAACAAAAGAACCCACATCATATTCTATGCATGCGTACTGACTGATTTTGTGGGTTAAATACATTAAATTAGGCTTGAAAATAGGAAACAGATGGAAATTCTATTATGTTTTTTCAGACGATGTTAAAAAAGCAAAAAGCTGAAGCATCAGTGTTTGTCTATATGACTCCATCTGTGTCCTGGCATCCAAACCCCTAATTCAAACCAAAATGCCTGTAAAAATAATAATGGTTCTTCTCTGTTCTCCAAGTTCATTCTTCTCTTTACCAAAATCACCTCAAGCAACTTAAAGACATCACACACACACACATCCAGCGTGCCAGCTCTGGCTCTGGAAGCCTTTTATTAGAGCGTCCATCATGCTCACATATTATGCTCAGGCTTGTCTTACAGAATAGGTTTGTATCAAGTTGCATGGAGTGCTGTTTAATGCAAAAAATCAAAATAAATCTGTTCTAACGTGCCAGTTACTCAGTTACTCATGTGAAGTGGAAAAAGATAGACGCAGCATTAAAAAGAGATGGTCCTAACTCTGGAGTGTACAGGTATGATCACAGACTTTGTTTGTGATCAGGAGGGAAAATAGAGCAGAGGAACTTCTGTTAGTGCAGCCCTGGATGTTTTAGCATGATTTAGCATTTTAACAAAAGATGTAAATCTAGAAAATGAAGAAAAACCAACACAAATTGGGCATTTTTACACTTTATTATGGCCTCAGAAGCATGTGGATGATCCATCCACACCAGCTTGACTCCTCCTCCTCATCTTGGTGATGTGAAATGACATCCCAATCCTCTCAACTGGAGTTGTTGAAGATCAACCAGTGTGATGGTGTTGATCATTCTCACACAAACAGTACACCCAAGTATCCAGTTGGGCTGAGGTCATGGCAGGTCATTCTATCCTCATCACTCCAAAATTCTGGAGATTCACTGATGAAAATCCTGGCTTTGTCATCCTGAGAGATGGAGTTAGGAACCAGGTCCTGGAGAAATTAGATCACCACTGGCTCCAGAAACTCCTTCCTATATCTCATTACATTGACATTTCCTTCAAAGGAGGCCCCTTCTGTTTTGCCTGTGAGAGAGACCCACACCATCACACTGCCCCCATTGAAAGATGTCATGCAATTTGTGCAGAAATCTGCATAGAATTCTCCACGCCACCTCCGTGTGTTTGATCCCGCCATCCAGAACACCAGTTTCCAGGCGCCCTGTTGCACGGGTCTTATCCTGAAGAGACAAACGGGGGATGTTGATTCTTGGAGCGCACACAAACACAACACAGCACAACAAAACTAGAGAGTACCAAAAGGAGAATGATGGAGGGGATTATAGTGCATTTTTGAGGTGCTACCCAGACGTTTAGCTGTGTGACTGTGACATAATCCTTATAGGTCATTGTAAAGATGAGTAACCAGGCTTTCTGATCATCTAAACTACAACACGATGCAAAAGAATGATCAAATATTTATCTTCAATTGGATCCTCTTCTGTAAGTGGTTTAATCTTTCTTTTTTCTTTCTTTGGGACACAAGCAAAAACAATTAAATCTAACACTAAGTTTACATGATACTCATCTCCTAAACTCTAAATTCCTAAACGTTATCCAGACAGTGGTGAGAACAACACCCCTTCGCCCCCTCCTGCTTCTGAACAATCAGTCAAACTACCGTAAACATCCGGGCTACTTAAACCAGAGAGTCTCCAAATGTAACCATTAGATTCAAGAACAGATTGTCAGAGCTAATGGCAAACATGTGAGCTGCAACTCCTGCTGCTTGCTCTATGGGATATACATACACATTTGTAGAAAAAAATATTTACAAGTCAAATATGATGGGAAGGAAAAACCATGAAACAGATCAGTTTAAAACTTCAGTCACATGAGAAGAAAAGCATCCCTAATGAAAACATCTCCCGTCTGAAACAAAGTCACTTTTTCTTAGAAAACGCAGAGAAGAGAAATGGCTTCTCAGAGTGAAATAAAACAGTGGGATCTGAATTCTGAGGTGTGAACTTTAGACTTACCAGGTGCTACAAATGGAGCGAGAAATTTCTCCTGGAACGCAAGGCGTAGAGAAAGTCTGGAAATGTACTCGCTCCTAGTGTTTCAGAGCCGAGGCCGACAACGTGGTATTTAGATGTTAAGAGTTAAACAGCAGCAGCATCTGAGGGCAAACACACATCAGGCCTTACTGGGACGGAGCAGGACATGCCACAGTGGAAACATCTCCAGAACACATCAAGAGAACAGTATGAGATCTAAACAGAACTGCTGGGTAGATTTAAAGGTTAAAAAATGAGGAAACATGCTCAAAACCTTATAATATTTAATCTGAGTGGAATGTAAAAGGCTGGAAGAACCATAGAGTTGTTGTTGCACCAGAGTTTAGGGTCAAAGACCAACAGTGTTAGTTTTTTTTAAACCAATGGCAAAATGAAGGACTAAATGAACGACAAATCTAGCCAATCAGATGTTCTGGGATTATTTATAGAAATAGATGAAACCAGACGGAAGCAGCGAACGACAACAGAAAAACGAGACCAAAGAAATAAATCTCATCAACAGAACGCCAGCTCAGAAAGCCCCCTCAAAGAGACCACCTCCATGGAGACGCATTGTTTGACATCTGTTTTGCAGCTTGGCCGTGCACAGCGGTTTATGTTGAGAAAGCAGTATGTGTATATCATCTTTGGACCAGGTCCACTGGGATACGGAGGGCTGGCTGCCTGATGCAATGGGGGGAGAAGAAGGAGCCAACAAAACAAAAACAGACTGTTGAGCTGATTTCTGCAGCTTTTCCTTAAATCAAAAGTCTAAATCATGCATACAAATATCATTTACTACACAAGAGAATTCACATGCTGTCATTTTTTACTGTTTATTTTGTTTGTTTCTTCTTTCAGTGCACAAACCCTTCACGCCGCTCCTTCTGTTTTAACTATGGAGGACATTTGGCTGAGCTCTCCTGGAAAGTGTGTTGAAAATTTCATTTGTCAAAAATGATTTGCATCTGAAACAGACTTTCTGAAAATACGATCCTGCAGCTCAAGAGAGAGAGGTCAGCGTGAGGCCAACGCTGCAACTGATGTTTGAAACGTTAACTTCACAGCTCCGTCAGCGGCTGCTTTGTTCTGCCCTTTGGCCAGACGCGCTTCTAGACACATTTATCCTAAAATATTAGTGCTCCAGATTTTGGAAAAACGAAATCACATTTATCTCTGGAGTGCACCGACGTCTGGAAACCACATCTGACTCAGATTGTTACAGGAATCGTTTTTTTCTCTTTTGTTTGAGCTGATTGAACAAGTCTGGAGCGTTCTGTAAGACAAGACAGCGAGATCATAAAAACATAAATCTTTCAGATTCAGATTAAAAATGTGACATTTCAATGGATTACAGCTGATTCACTGAACAGAAAGAGGTGCTGCAGAGTGTACAATATTACTGTTACTATTTGATTTATATGATGATGAAAAACTTCCCTTTAAAATTACATATTTTAAACTTCACCAAAACACTGAGAATGAAAGGAAGGTTTACTGGAAAATACAACATTTTATTATAAAATAAGCAAATAGTACAAAATGTGGTTGCTTTACTGGCAAAGCACAAAGTTGATAGTATAGAAAAAGCAGAATACTGATGAGTACAGAATGTATGATAAAAGCAACCTTCATTTCTGATGACAAAAACAAAATAATCCCACATCATAATCCCACCAGCGTCACTGGCTGGAGCTCATCGGTGCTCAGCACCGTGTTTGGTTCAAAAAGCACCAATCAAACGAGAGGGAGAACCGAAAAACAACACTCCTTCTTCTCTCATTAAAGACAATTTAAAAAGAAGTTACACCTATACGGAAAGCCAAATGTGTCCAATTCGATCCGTTTTTAAAAACCAAACAAGACTGAATAATTAAATAAATATCTGTTAATTACTATTTGGATGTCCATAAAGTTTTTTGGGAAAAATTAGCAGAACTGTTGCATTTTTAAAAATTTGTAATTAGTAAAAAATAATAATTAAGAAGCATATAATGCTGATAAACTTTCTGGATTTAGGTATGGAATAAAAAGCAGTGATGTCCTAAAAACACAAAACCTGAAACGCAACAATCCAGAGTAAAAAAGCCAATTTCACACCATCGCTCTTCGACCCACCATATCTTCATATTAAACTAAAAAATGACATAATTGATCAAGTTAGAAATAAGTGGAATATCTCTAACTCTTCCAGTCAAAGTTTCATATTTCTGTCAGAAAAATCTATAATGTGAAATTTTGACAAAAAACCTGAAATATCCCTTTAAAACAAAATGTGTTTCAAAAATCTTAAACACATAAAATAATCGTTGACTGTATTTCTCATTTACATTCATAGAATATTCAGGACCCTAAATTAACATAATGCCAAATCAGTTGAAACAGGTATTTGTGCTCCTTTAAATTAGAATAGATTTAAAATGTGATGGCTGATGTAGTCAGAAGATGAAAGCTTAGCTTTATTTAGCATTTCAGAGGAAAGAAAGTGATGTTTAGATGAAGCACATGATGTGTCCAGCACTACAATTTATCTCAAAATATATTTAAAAGTTTATTGTTGAAGACATACGTAGATAATAAAGTACAATCTTCTATCATGTGAGCTTTATTTGAATAGATCTATTATTTGGTTCTGCTGTTTCATTGCTTTCCTTTCCCCTCATTCCATGTCTGTCATTGAAGGCAACAGAAGGAAAAATCAGTTTTTTAGTTTCCTGGATGTGACCTTCTTAAGCGGCTGGTCCTTCTGATCCTGGATTGTGTCCTGATCAGGGTGAGTCGGAGGCGTCTTTGACTCATGGAGCTGCTTCAGGCTGAGGGTTTGTTGCTCCTTCGTTGTTTCCCGTTGGGCCTGGCGCAGCAGACGCTTTAAAGTCTTTACCTTTTCCCTCAGGTGACCGTTGGCTTTCTCCAGGGAGCGTACTTTCTGGGAAAGAGTCTTCACCCTCTCCTCTTCCTCAAACAGAGCCTTCTGCACTGTAGAGCACAGCAACTGTAAAGAAAGGACAAACAGATATGTTTATTACAAAACAAAAATCACCAAAAGCTCCAGAATCGATATCTCTCATTGAATAAGATATTCGCTAAATAGTTTTCTTGAAAATCTCAGAAAGTGACTACTAAAACATCTACCACCAAACAACTTATAGAGTCAACCGCATTCAAGATCGCATCTAATCAACATGATCAAAAACATAAAAATATATGATAATCTATTTTACAGATACAGAGCTAAATGTTCATGTATCACAGAAATTAAAGTATAGAATTGTACTTTTATGGGTACAATGTTTTGTCACAAGGGTACAAATTTGTAGCCCTAATTAAAGGTACACAATACCTTTGAAGGTACCAAACAGGGACAAGATGAAAGTTACAATTCTGTACTTTGCTGAGATACCTTAAACCACAGCCTCTGACTCTAATAGGTTGTACTGGGATTGCATGAGATCACATGATCTGTTATGGTCCAAATATGACCTAAACAACTATAATGCCATCAATTCCAACATATGATGATCATAGTCTAAACCTCTGACAGGATAGACACATATTATAGGCCTTTAATTACATATTTATAGGCACTGGAATACAGTTTTTTTTAAGGAAGTATTTGTTTTTATTATAGAAATAGTGAGTTCACTGCTTTAAGGTAATACCCACAGAGCATCACAGGCAAAAACCTTGTATCTCCAAAAAGGGAACTTTTAAAGAAATTGTTTTAAGTGCTTGAGAATAAACCTGGGTGGTCACAGTTCACAGGCTCTTTTTGACACTTGTCTTTGAAAATTCATCCATAAAATCGCTGATAGCTGTAAAAGATAACTAATATAGATGATTTATGTAAAAACATGAAAATGATAAAAGATATATAGAGAGGAGATTTTAGCCCGACTGCAACAATATGTTTTATTGTTGCATAAACTTTTAGATGACATTTTATTTAAGGGAAGTGACATTAATACGGTTTTCCTGTTTAACATTTAGAGGAAAATGGAAGATTTGTAATTGTTTTTCCCCTGAATCCCATCTAAACTCAATCACCAACTGGAGGAAGTTTCTGTAATGTAACCTATGACCTTTCAGGCTACATGATGTTTGCTGTTCAAAAAAAATGTCAGAGTCAGCGAATGAAGTGTCAGCCAATAATGTCACAGAAAGACTGGTGCAGGACCAAAAATGTTATTGTTAGATATTTGATGTAGTACCTGACAAATCTGCTGTTTGGATAGTGATTTCCTTTGGATAAAACACATGAGAGAAAGCTGCTGGTGTGCGTTTTGGGGCTGAGAGCCAAAATCAACAGTTGGTTATTTGTCCTGGATACCCCATTGTTTGTGTATAAATTACCCTGCACCCCCACCCCCCACCACCACCCCCCAACACCACCCAAAAAAAAAAAGAGAAAGAGAAAAAGAAACAAAAAGTTTGTTTTGGATGCTTGTAGCCTAAAAAAAGGATGGACAGTCTGGGAAAGTCTTAAGAAAAGGATAACACGGCCGTATTTTTGACCTTCGCTGCTGTGGGACATATGTCCTCCTGCTCCACATTTAACAACATGTAACATGTGAAACTGCGTGTGCTGATAATGATGATGATGACGGACAAAAAACACAGACATCGAACAAAATGAAAAGTTACGCAAAGGCCTTGAATTCCAATTTGATTAAAAAAGAATGTAACAGAACAATGATGAGGACTCAGGCTGCAGCGACGGATTATTTTAGTAATATTTTAGTAATTGAGTATGTCATCGAATATCGATAGAGTACTTTTACCAGTTAAAGGGATATTTTGGTCCTCTTGAAGTGGTGTTCTGTTATTTATCTACAGTAAGGACCACACCCACTGGTGACATCACTCAAAGCGAGGAGAGTCTCTGGAAACAGGAAGACATCCTCTACATTTCTACATAAGACCGTTATGCTGCTGCAGCAACACGTACAGTAGAATAAGAATTCAGTCATTTTTTGGTTAAAACAAATGATGTCATGCTAAATTGTAGAAGTTTACAATCCCATAATATAGATTTCTAATGACTTTTTTGAAGCATTTGTCCTAAACAGCCCAAAATCAGCTGCTAACTTCTACCTCTGTGTTAGGCAGGAGGATACAGGATGCTGGTCTCATTGTAAAGACTGCTTGTGTCCTGTTTTAATCAGAAACACATCAGCCGTACAAAGCTGTTGACGTTGCAATTGTGGTGAACTAATTAAGTTTTATTGTAGTGTTGTTGCTTTTCTTATCTTTGACTTAACCCCAAAGCTTTAGTCTTTTTCTCTGAATTTCACCTCGTAATTTTCTTTCTTCCTCCACAGATTACAGCAGCAGCATGTTGTCCGACAGTAACACCGTGTGAGCGCTGTGCATTAACCCGGATTAAACAAAACATCAAACCTAAGAAGCTTTCCTCAAGGATTTTATGTAATCAGGTGACTCAAATCACTCTGTTTAAGTTTCAGTCCTAATGAGGGCCTGGCAAATAAAAACCTGGGACAAAAAATATACAGAGGGAGGTAATGAGTTAGTAAAGGCATGTGTGGAAATCAGTAAACTGAAACCAGGTGCGTACACAGGTCAGAGAGGAAGAACCAACTGAGTCAAAACTCACTGAAAACTTCAAAACAAGAGCAAAGAGACAGAAAACTGAAACAAAAACTTCAAACCTAACACCCAAAAAAGAGCATTAGCTACACGTCCAGCTGAAACAAACAGCGCAGCAGATCAACCTGAGGAACATGATAACGCCGCATACTGTTTAAATAAGACACCCTGTGAGCTGAAACCCTACATGCATGTGAACCTGTGACAAACAATCCAAAGACCCAAACCTTTCCCTGGATTTCAAAAATGAGCTCCAGATGCTCGAGCAACAGAGAGTAGGTTTCCTCAGCAGACCCAAACGCTTCCACGCGGGACAGCCCGTGTAAATTCTCTGTCATCAGATAACAACCGCTGAGGGTTTTGAGGAAATGTTAAAAATGTGCAGCAGACCCACATCATTGGTCAGAACATTACTTGTGGTAATTTTAGCTCCGGACCTTTTTTCCATGTGCTCCTACTTTCGTCTCAGAGGAATTTCTGTGAAAGTATGAAACTTTTAAAATGGAAAGACTCGTGTTAAGGAACCGAACAAGGGAAAACATGAAAGTGTCAAATGTAACGTCAGTGTTTGGTGAAGCCACAAATGACTTTCACATGAGTGTACATTAGAGGTGGACCAGATCCAGTCCGATCCACTGGGCTGAGACGGGCCCGAGAGCAGCTGCAATAAGTTACCATATTTCAGCTACACTTTGGTTATTAAATTGTTATTAATCTCTTGCAGAACATATGTTGCTTAAATTATAATTTGATGCGTATTCTTTGGGAACTGAAAGTAAATTAAAGACACGAGGAGGAGTAAGGATCGTGTTTCTTTTTGCAACATGAAGAGTGAAAGAAAAGACTTTTGAAAAAAAATCATGCAAAGAACTTGGTGATTTGGTAAAAATGGAGGGATCTCCTACTGTCCAGTGGACCTCAGTGCTGATGAAGTTCACTGATGAAAGTTGATTCACTCTGAGCAGACGTGATGGCCGCCAACGACGTTGGAGGAGATGTTGTACTATAGCTTCACACATTATGTGATAAATAAAAAATAATGTGCTAATTTTTATTTAAAAGCACCTATGAAGTTACAACCAGAAACCTAAACTCATGGTAAAAAAGGGGAAAACAATATTTCTAAATTTAAGGTCACATTTAAACTCAGATCCATTCTGTAAAATCTGAAACAACCTCCATAATATACAAGAAAAAAACATGAACTCAAACTGGAGCCCTGCTACATCCTGATGACCCTAGAATGATTTAAACTCAATAAATGTTAAACTCTACATTTCTCAGAGTGAAGTTCTGCTACAGAGCTTCTCCCAGCCTGGTAATGACTCCATGTTTTCAGCTTCTGTTTAATTTGGCATCAAGGTTCCTCCAAATGACCCCGCATGACCTCTGATGAGAACTAAAGGACCTGCAGCAGAGGGAGCATGTTTGAAGTTAAAATAGACAGATGTGTGTCCATTAATGGCTTTTTTCCTGATGCGACCTGATTTAATTTGATGCCTTTATGTTTACACTGAATTATATGATGCATGTGGTGTGATTAGATTTGATGTGAGTTCTGGTCAGTTGCCTCGGTTGCTACGAACCAAAAGCAAAAACAAAGCCTGTTTTTATTTTACAGAAGGGATATCTCATCACCAGGATGATGTAAGGCTGCAGCTTTGTTTTTCTAATCAGAGGGTATGACCTGAGAGTTTTCTGTTAATGGAAACATAAATCCATGTTTCATCCTCTATACGCATGACAGATTTTCTTTTGTTTAGTTTTATAAATAGTCAGCAAATACTTGTAAACAGGCAGTGGAGAGCTGACCTAGATCAGCTGAAACAAAGCAGCAGTGAGTCTTTGGACAGCATTTATGTGAAGTCATACTTTGAGAAGCTGCAGGAAATGTTTCAAAAATCAAGGAGCGCCAGGTGTTTGCCAGAGATGTTTATAAATGATGACAGCAGTGCTGTGAAGCGTCGAGTGAGCTCATTGAGACGAGTCCTCTTGAAATCTCATTATCTTCGTTATGAGCACCATGATGTGGTGCAGATGTTGTGCCATAGTATGGGTATGATTTGCTTTTTGATTTTATAACATTTCCACTTTCACTAGCTTAAATTTCCTCAGGTATTCAGCTAAAAGCTTTTGTTTTTTTCCTCCAAACATTACAAGTTCTTTATCCTGCCAAACCAAAGGAAATGTGCTTCTGGTTTCTCCTGCATTAGGAAAATGTTCGCTTCTTTTCCATCATCCTTTTGGAAACAATGGGATATAAAACGGAATCCTTTATGTGGGTACTTCCAGCTTTAGGGGCTTATTTTTTTTCTTTTTGTACGTGAAAGGAAAAAGGAAAAGCCATTTTACCAAAGGGTTTAAACAGAGCAGGTCTTTGTTGGTGGCTCTACGTACCCGGCTGTCTTCTTGAGCCTCCCACTCCGGAGTGAAGCTGTGGACTTGAGTTCCAGGTGTGCAGTTGGAAAACTGGAAGAGGCTTGCAAACATGCGGTGGTTCTCTGGAGTGTCGGGAAAGATGGGGTCCTGAAAGTTAACTCCATGTGGAATAATATTGTAGTTCTCATCCATCCTGCATGGCAGAAGGAAGACAGTGCGTGTTGGTCAAGCAGCGAGCAAAAATGTAAAACTCTAACATGTGTGAAAACAAAGCCAGATGTACACACAAGCTATGAAAGAAATATGTAACATTTAATTGTCATCAGGAAAACGTTTAAATGGAAGGAAATGATCTCCGCTTATAGCTATTTAATGAACTGTTATTGATTAATCTGACAATTGTGTGCCGTCAGTAAAGAATATTATCTGAGGAAAAAAATCTATGCATATTGTTAGCAGATCTTAATTTATTAATATTAAAGTCATGTGGGTGACTCAAACCAGCACATTAAGCCAAAGGGACTTAAGGAGTGTGTTTCATATCTTCAGGAAGTCTTGTGGCATACATCTGGATTCCATTTCAACCCCCACAACAGACATCTAAAGCCTGGCTGTCATCATCAAAGGTCGTGTGTGTCTCTGTGTTCAAACGGCAAGAAGGGAGCTCATGATGTCAAAGGTCAGATGTAATCTCAGTACGTGGAGTTGTGGATTTAGGGGAACTTGGTCAAACTCTTTACTAGCAGGAAAGGGATGTAAAAACCCTAAATGACCCTATTAATACTGGCTGACCTAAAAGAGTAAATGTTTAATTTGTTTATGAACAAGATTGTACCCTTCAAGCTTCTGGTGGATTTTCTGTGACAAATTAAAAATAAAAAAAACAGAATGAAATTTAAGGTAAAGATTTAACAGCAACCATATGGGTTTAGCAGCACACTGAATCCGTCTCATTTAGGAGACCTGAGGGAGATCCTTGGATGCTTTTCTTTACTTCAGTGTTTGGCTCTGATTCATCCTGTCCAGGGAGCGTGTACTTGTGATGAATTGGAGGAACTATTTTGGTCTGAGAAGATGTTTGGAGGGGAGGGAATAGATGTTGTCTAGAGACTGTTTTGACCCCTTGGACCTTCTGGGAGGTGAGTGTTGCTAAACAGCTCCAGGTTGACTGAAACTTATGGAGCGTTCAGGAGGATTCACGGGAACGTGGCTGGAAGTCAAAATGCTGACTTGGAAAATCAGAGATTCCTGACCAACCCGGACAGCATAATCCAACATGGCTGCCTCACATGTGAAAACATGCCAGCTGCAGAGATGCACTATTTATTTTCACTTCTGTGAATTTGTATCTTAGTATTTCAAAACCAAAAAGTCCCCTAGTGGTGGGCTGCAGTATAAGTCCCGCCCCCTCCATGTAGACGAATAGGACATTTTCCTGACAAATAAATAAAAAAAACACATTTTTCTCCTGTTGGTTTATGTAGTTCTTACCTTTTAAATGATCTTATTTATTATCAGACCCCCAAACTACGTACAACATGGCAGCTCCTGTAAACGGGCTTCACTTTGAGCAGCAGAGGCAGGTGGAGACACTTCATCTAGTCTAATTATTATGGGTGGGACATTGTTCTCAAATCTGAGTTCTGAGTTCCAAGTTTTATCTACAAAAGGTTTTCTGATGAGGTGTGCCAACTGCCAACTCAGAAAAAGAGACAAATCTGGACATGTGGTTTTAAGTTCTGAACTGACACTCTCGTGAAAAGTGTGGAAAAAAGAGAAAAAGCTAACATAAATTCACTGGTTGAGTTTCCTGGGATTAATTCTCTTAAAATGTGTCAAACTAAATCCATGGATCTTATTTATAAAAAATATCACTACCACTTAAAGAACTACAGCCAATTCTGTCCAAATGCTCAACCTCAGAATTAGATTATGAGATTATTCTATTGATTTTGCATTTACTGCTTATCACCATTGAGACTTTGGGGTATTGACATGATCTCCAGAGATCAAAACTAAAAGATAATCCCTAAAAAGAAACATTTCACTATAATTGATATAAAAATGAACCATAAATGAATAAAATCAGAACAACACAAGTTTTCATTATATTCCTGATTATTTATCTTCTTTGCAATTTGTGTATAGTTCTTGTCCTTGACTGCTGTTTTGTGGGTCAGCAGCAACAGTGTTTGGGATCCACTGGTCTACAAGCATGAGACACACTGATGTCATTGCTGGGATTGCTGCCAATAAAAACTGTGAAGGTGCTTCTGGGGTCATGCATGTCATTTTAGGACAGCCTCTGCAGCCATGCTCTAAAAACCTCTATGATTTGCAACCAAATGATATAAGAAATTATATGAAAATAGTCTGCAGCATGTAAACTTTTTATTAGACTGATTATTAAGAATTATTTTTGATTGCACAAAAAACTACAACAGACTCTAAATTTGACACTTCACCTTAGAAAGAAGTAGTAGTTGTTGTTTTTGGTGACGCTGTAGGAGAAGCAGGGTAAGTAGCCCAGGCCGCTGACATTGAACCTGGAGCCGGCGGGGACCTCCAGCATGCTGCCCCACGCCTGATCGCACAGCAGCTCGATCTCTGCGGAGAAGAGCAGGTCGGTGTCGTGCTGCCACGGCAGGTAGTTGTACACGCTGTAGGACTCCTTGTGCAGCGCCAGCACCTTGGCAAAGACGATGATCTCCGCCAGCTCGGCGCGGCACGCTTCCGTCTGTGGTCTCCAGTCGTGGGGTAACTGACATCCCCAGCTCCCACCGGGACGGACAGCTGCCAAAACAAACGCCAGAATAATCCACATGATGGGACAGAGAGAGGAGACGTCGGATGAGATGAGCGCACCGAGGCGCACAAGGATGGTGATGGATGAAGAGACGCTTATGCAGACTTAAATTCTCCAGCGTCGGCTTAATGAAGGATTTTAAAAAACACTGCAAAAACAAAAACGCACTGATAGTTACTGCCCTGCAGCCCTCGTCCTACCACAGCTCCAGTCTAACCGCTCCAGCATCTCTCAGCAAAAACCCCAACACCCCCCGCCTGCTCCTCACCTCTGAGACAAAACCACAGGGAGCGAAGACAAACAGAGCGTTTGGACCTGAATGAGAACAGTTTAAGTCTCCCACACAAGTGATAACATTTAATTTGTTAGAAAAGGCAACATTTGTATTATATTTAGTTCTATAACACCAGCGAGAATTAATAAGAGCAAACAATAAAACTCTTATAAAGTTAGCTCACTAGCGCTCCCTAGTGGCTATTAAAACAGCAGCAGTCAATTTTCCTTTAAGAGTGTGTATTGTGTTTGATTTACTTATTAGTCCCTAACTGGGGGCTGGGGGCAGTTTTTAAGAGTGTTCTGTGTCCTGATGGACTGAGGAAAAAAAACTTTTACATGTCTGATGATCTGGCCCGGATGCTCAGTAGCCTCCTCTCAGAAGGCAGGGACACAGGTGATGTGATGGGCGAGAGGTGTCCCTTTTTGACACACTGATATTCATAAGGGTCTAGCCCGAATGATCTTCTCTGCTGCCTCTCTGCAGGGTTTTCTGGATCTCAGCTGAGCAGCTGCAGAACCAGATTGTTATGCAGCAGGTCAGGAAGCTTTATGGTCCCCCTGTAGAATGCTGACATGATTTAAGGGGTGGGTCTGGCTTTTTTCAGTCTTTGCAAGGAAATGAAGACACCACTGGGCCTCTTCGTGAGGACAGTGGTGTTGATGGACCTGGTGAAATCATCATATATCATCATATGCAACTCCACAAACTTTGTGCTGTTTATTCTTGCAACAGCAACATGGTTGATGGTCTGCAGGGGGCTGCTCACTGCTGCTTTTTTATAAAGTTAGGGATCAATTCTTGTTTTTTTCTACATGCAGAGAGGTGGTTGTTGCAACACCACCTCCTATGGCATTGTTAGTGATGAGGCAGACCATTGTAGTGTAGTCTGCAAATTGTGTGCTTAATTTTGGTAAATTAAATGTAATGAGCACACCTTTTTATGTGGTTATTTTAGTATATTTTTTGTTTGTCCATTATCTTTTTTGTTTTGATATTTACAAATAAATTAATTTTATTTAACAGAATATATATTTTATTAAAATAACCCCTATTTTTCAGTGTTATTGAATGAGAAACAAGGACAGTCCACTTTAAACTCATGATTGTAGTTATTGTTGTCTGTGGACACGCGCAAAAATATACAAATCAAAATAACAAATACGTCTCAAAGAGTCGAAACACATTGGATATGGATGAAACTGAAACATTTCCGAATTAATTGAAATACAACCCACCTTACCAATTTTCATGGTAAGAAAACCATCACAGCCAACATTATTTCAATAAATATACCTCAAAACACACTGATTTCCTTTAAAAAAGCTTAATATAAATTCTGTCATTTGAATGCTAATAGGATTTATATAATCAATAATATATATTGTAAAGATTTTAGAAGGTTTTAGCTTCAGTTTTATTTCTTATTTTTGAAGAAGTAATGAAATAAGGGTGGGAGGAAAAAAAGTAGTGTTTTGAGTGTGGATAGCCTTAAGAAAATGACGTTGCCTAAAGGGGCGTGACTTGAGGGCTAGCACGCAGACGGGGAGAAGAAAGACGATGAAACAAATCCAGGTCACGTGACTGGCTGGAGCATCTTTTAGTCCATTTTGGATGATAGCAAGATCTCCGTGCAACCCAAGAAAATGACCAAGCTGCAGTTTTTAAACGTCTTCTTGACTGAGCGTCTCATGCTTGCTGCACAGGAAATTTACAAGTCTGTGGAAGACACTATTTTGGAGTACCAAGACGAGATAGCGATCAGGGAGCGAGAGAACGACCATCTGAGACGGAGGCTCCGAGACGCCGGAATTGAAATATGGCCAGGTTAGCTTTCCTAGAAGCTAACGGTGTAGCTGTTGTCAGTGTTTCTACTATTAGTCGTGTGCAGTAACATCTGAAATTTTAAATAATATAGCATAGAAGAATTTAGTTAACATAGCTAGATAATAATATTGCACCAGCCCCAAACAAGTTTACAGTGTCCATGGCAGTTTAGGTAATATTAGCTGCTCTTAGGTTAGCGACCTTTGTTCGTTAGCTAGCTGGGTGTTGTGCCCCCTAAAACCCCCCCCCGTGGAAAGTGTATTCAGAGCCTACTTCATTCAAGACGAGTTTTATTCGTTCGGTGAATTAAAAAAAGGTGAAAATTGAACTTGTTTCTCACTGTCTTTTAAAATACAATTATCAGTAGTCGGATGATTGTCAGACTGTGCTATCAGAATATGTACACACCGTTGCTATAAACATAACGTGATGTGAGGTTTATATATATATATATATATATATATATATATATATATATATATATATATATATATGCGCAAGAGGTGCTTATTGTAGCAGCCTGCTAACTACACAAAAGCACAGTATGAAACATTTACCTAATTTATGTTGGCTGTATGTTTTAGGGCAGTGAAAGGGTTCTTATAGTCACATATGACTACAGTTCAGTTTATGAGTCATTGAAATGCGCTTTTCATAACTGGGGTGCTTTATTGGACACACCAGCTAGTTTATTACATCTCAAGTAAGCATTTTGTTGACTAATCTAGATATTTGTTAATCATGTCCTGGCTAATTTAGCATTTTAACAATCATAATGTTTGAATTGGTCTCTTTTTAATTATATTTGGAATATTGGCAGGTCAGAGCTGAACAAAACTAGTAAATCTGTAATGGCCCACAAAACCAGAATGGGTTGATTGTTGAACCTCAGCTTCATAATGCTTCCTCACAAATGTCTACAGTTCAATTTTACAGCTGCATTTTTCTGTTAGTAGCTTCACAAATATAAACCACAGTCACTGTTAAAATAACACAGAGATATGTAAGCATCACCTAAATATATGGTGAACATTTATACAGTTTGTAAACTGTATATTGTATTTTAAAAGTCAGTAAATGATTGCAAGGCCTCCTGTTCATTACTATCAAAACAAGTCAGTGATACTCTTTACTTTCAGTTTTCACAGGTTGGAATAAGTTTATATGCTATGTACTGTGATTTCATTTCTTCAAACATATTTTAATACAGATCTGATGTATTGAGACTAAAAATTAATATTTTTGTTAATGACAATTTTCAGCAAGCTGCCAGAAAAAAAGCAATGTTCTCTTAGAGAGAATGGTCAATTCTCCTTCCATCTCATCCTTGTTGTTGAGGATTCTCCTGGTGATGAGTCTTGAGCTGTTAATAGCAGCCTGTGTTCTTGAGGGAATGAGTTGCTTAGACCTTTTACTTGTGGCCGCAAATCACCTAATTTCACTTGTCAACAAGTTTTAGATTCAACTCTAACCAAAGTTAGATTTTTCAGACTGAATTTATGATCACCAGCCAAACTGAAATTAAGTTCCGTTTCATACTGGATATCAGGATCGATCCATTATTATAGTAAAGAGATTCTCATCGAGTTATTTTGTTTGATGTACTGAGTTCAGAACTTTGTAGTCTTTTTATTTTGTTAAATTTGTCATACAGGTCATTTGGATATTTAACTTAATGAGCAAATTATAGAAACTCCCAAGTCGTATGTCATATCTAGTACAATATAGTGATTGTCTACTTCATCTGTGTTTTCTCTTGTCAGATCGTCCATCCATTGGAATGTTGGATGAGGAGGACGGTGAGCACCCACGTCGTGAGTGGAGTCCCAGTATGGGACATGAAGAACGTATTCCCATTCAGATCAAAGACAAAAGGGATCTGCGGCCAAACCAAGGAGATGATCAGCTCCGAAGCCATGGTTCTTGCAGCACCTCAGAGAATATGTTCAGTCCTCCACGTGTTGTAAATGAATACCCTCACGATGGCCCTCACACATCCAGCCTCCCTCAGAGTCAGGGTGTGGAGAACAGGGAGAGGGATCCTGGATCTCGAGGCACCTCGAGGCATGTGAAAGGAGAGAGTGTAGGCAGCCACAGAGGCTCTGTGTCTTCCAGCAGTGGCGCTCAGCCTCTAGCCCCAGTCAACCCGAACTGTTCAAACGAGAACAATATTGACATCATGGGGTCGGACAATGGAGGGCAGATGGTTGGTGTTAAAGGAGCTGTGGCTGGACCTAACAGAGGGCAGGGGGCTGTCATGCGTAACCAAGGTGCTAATGCTATGGACTGCCCCCATCAGAAATCCCCTCTACAGGGCCACATGTCTTCTTTCTGTTGTAAAGTCTGTGGTGAGGCGTTTAGCCACATTGGTCATTTACACGTCCACGTGCAGGTGCACACCCGAGAAAAACCGTACCGCTGTGGAGTATGTGGAAAATGCTGCAGTTCTTCTGGAAGACTCCAGGAGCACCAGCGGAGCCACACGGGAGAAAAACCATTTCGCTGTCAGATTTGTGGAAAGGGATTCACTCAAATGGCTCATCTGAAGGTTCACATGAGGATCCATACAGGGGAGAAGCCGTACAGCTGTCCTGTTTGTGGCAAGTGCTTCAGTCGCTCTGACAAAATCAAAAGGCATCTTCAGACCCACAGCCGCGAGGGAACCTATTTCTCAGGGCAATGATACAAATGTGTTGATTAACAACCCACTTTATGAATCATATTGATGTGAAAAACTTTTCTATAAAAAGCTACGACTGCCGTTGACCAGGACTTTCTTTGTACTTTGCAAAAACTAAAAGTTCAGCATTTTTAAAGAACTCCTTTTTTATATTTAACCGAACAGTTCTCACTCTCTTGATAGGATTTGTATTAGCCAGTTTAGTATGTTATTCACTGAAATTAGTATTTGTCACACAGAATTAAATCTCAGACACAACCTAAATAGTTAGCTAGTGATTCTGATATATTTTGCTCTTATGTAGTCACGTAGTCTTCCACAATAAGCCTCAGAATAGAGACTCATGAAGAAATTCAATGTTCTGCACATTCAGTTTGTCATTAGTTTTGTTTATAAATTCACAACTGCAAACTGGGCATTTATCTATCATTCATTCTGCTAAAATGAAACATTAAATTCAGTTTAGACATGAGGCTCTCATTGAAGGAGAGAATAATGACTTAGCTGAAAATGTCTTGCTTGGTCTAACAAAGCCAGTGTTGTTTTTAACATTTGTGCTGCAGTTTTAAGGCAGACTTTTAAATGGTACTTGGAGGGAGGAGACTTTTCTGGGGTGTACTGTGAAGCTGGATTAATGAGGTGGAAAAAAAAATTCAAAATGAGAATAAACATCAGATCAATAAGCGTTTCTGTGACAAATTACAATTTCATTTTTATGTTTTGTCCAGCATTTTAATTGTCATCTGACAAAAGAATAGTCAAACTTAAATGAACAGTTTTTAAAAAAATGCTTGAGAGACACTTACAAATTTAAGTAATCGTGGAGATGGGCAGTGGCTCCAAGAAGGCAACATTTTTTTAGTTCATAAACTCACCATTGCTAAGCTCTATAAAATGATTAGCAACAACAGTTCTGGATGTTTGTTACTTTCAAAACATTTTTGGGCTGATTCCCTTCACCATTCACATCACCAAGATCAGTGTTGTGAGGTCAGAGCTGTACACGAATCAGGAGCTGGCTGTAGTAGCTACTGCTGAATGGTGTTTTCTCCACTTGCTAATCAGCCCAGTAAACACAATTTTTCTGTCATGCTGATGAATTCTTGTACTTAAATCACTATTGCTACTTTCCTCCAGCTCTGGAAGAAAATAAGCTGAGATTCATGGATTTTTAAAAAGTTTCTTTGACTTAATTTCTCAGGACAGGTCAAGAGTGAACATCTGTTAGAAACACGTTAATGTGATGACACACTAATTTAAATCAGTGCTGATTGCTGCAACTAAACAAATATAAACAATGTTACCATGATAAACTAACTCAGACATACAGTGCTGCTGTGAAAAAGTATTTGCTCCCCTAAAAGTCTGTTTTTGCTGACTCGTCATACTTGAATGTTTCAGATCAGCAAATCAACTTCAATATCAGACGAAGATGACCTGATAAATATAAAATGCAGTTTTCAAATGAAGATTTTATTGTTTAAGGGAAAAATATCCAAACCAACGTGGCTCTATGTGAAAGTTATTTACTGGTTGTAACACTCGTGGTGGCAACAGCTACTGTACAATTAAGTGTTTATGATAACTAGTAATGAGTCTCTCATGTCACTGTGGAGGAGTTTTGTCCCATTTTTCTTTGCAGAGTTGATTCAGTTCAGCCACATTGGATGACTGTTGCCAACAGTCTGTTGGTATGATGCATTCCTAAAATGCAATGTTAGGGTTTTACACTTTAATCCACTTTATTCTTGTCAGTTGACAGAATATTTCCCCAAAAGTTTTGGGGAGCACCAAGATGTTTTTTTGCAAATGTGAGACAGCCTTTGTGATGTTTTTGGTCAGGAGGTTTAAATCATTATTTACTAAAAGGGCAATAACTTTTTAACATAGGGCCAGGTTGGTTTGGATAGCCTTTTCCTTTAAGAAATGATTTAAAAACGATATTTCATATTTATTCTGTGTCTGATATTGAAAATTGTTTGCTGATCTGAAACCTTCAAGTTTGATGTGTGAGCTAAAACAATAAATCTGTAAGGAGCAAATACTTTTCAAGTCATTTCTCTTGCACTTACTTAGTCAGAAAACTATGCAAATGCTTTAAAAGGTGCTTTTTATTCTGCAGCTGATCGAAAGCAGGTCAACTTTACTCAGTTTGAACGTTCATTCACTCAAATTCAATGAAAAACAAATTCCCTTATAAATAGTCGTCAATATGGACCAGTGATGGAGCTAAATGCACTGTTTGAGCATCACACAGTCTTTAGTAGCTTAATGTGCAGTTTAAATAACAGTTGTGCACATTTAACACATTTTTGTCAGCAATCCATTGTAGCGTTGACCTGTTTTCCCCTTCAAACGTTCACATTCTTCATACCTAGTCTAACGGCCTTTTGTGCAAATTAATAATCATGAGAAGATCTGTGATATTTGTGCCAAATAAGCAACAGTTGATTCTTAAAATGCCCCATGTCTTTTTCACTGCAAGAAACATACAGACTAAAAAGCTTTTGGCTGACAAAAGTTGATAAATCATCTCTGACTCGAGTTTGAGGCTTTGTGTTTTGCGTCTTAGAGAAAGAAAGCCAGTCAGAGTTGATCCAGCTTTTCATACACTCTTACCTTTGTTTTACTCTTTGTTATTCACCCCTTTCTGCTCTTGGTGCTGTTACATTCTTCCAGAATGGAATACTGCCTTTATAGTTATTGAAATATTTGTGAAATGGTCTACCACATTTAGGACTTTTGTAGGGTCTTCTTTTTTTAATGACATGCACTTTGGCATCTTTTCTGTAAAATACAATAATGAACTTTAAAATATGGCCATCCAGTATTAACTAACACACCTCTACAGGGGTTTTGCTTTGTAAAGATTAATGAGTGTCCACAGTGTTCAACATTTTTAGATTTCTGGCTTCAGGTATGGTTAATTTTCAGAAGCAATAGTACAATTGGTATAAATACATCTACTTCCTCTTCAGATTCTCCACTAAAGCAAACATTCTCTTGGGTCAGGATTAACACTGCATTTGTAACAAGAGGTCATGAGGAGATGGTTGTTTTGAAAGTTGGATTTTATGAGTTTTCTATTGAAAATTTCCCATCTTAATGCAGAAATCATTTTTATTCCACATAAAGATGCACCAGCAGCCCCTCACACAGTCTTCTTGGGGTGTCTTTGCTCCCCAGCACACTGTACAGTGTTGTATTTCATTGCTCATTGATATTTTATAATAAAATCGTAACAAAATATGTGCTGTCTGTCCCCAAATTATTATGACAAGAGTTGTTGAGCAAAGAGAAATAGAGGAATGTAAAGCAAGAAGATCTTTGATTCAAGTGAACAAATACAAATGAATTGCATTCAGTTCTTTTTAAACCAGTAAATCCTACAGAAAATATTTTTTAGTGTCGCAAATTGTAGAAGTTTTAGTAAAAAGAACATGAGTAGGTTGTTTGGTGAAAAGCCAAAGTTATTACTCTGATTTTCTAAATATTTACAAGTAAAAAGGTTTAGCCTTTTCTCATGTCACTGTTCATTAAAATGCACAGGAAAAATATCTGCAAATGTCCAGAATTGGGATCGTTTCAGTGAATAAATCAGTATATTATGTAGTAACACATGTAGGCCACTAGGGGGAGAGCTTTCCATGTTTTTAAAGGTATTGGTAAGAATTGTTTTAAAGTGCTAAATTCTCCATAACATCTTTAAATACTGGTGACTGTAAATAAAATAACAGTGAGTTATAGTTCTTGGAATATTTAAATATTTTTTCAAAGTCTTATCATGACAAGGGAGACAAAATAGACCACAAGCAACATTTATACAAGAACAGGTAAATAGCAGGAAGTGGACCAATGGCCAATAACAACAAATATGTTAAGTGTTATTTATCAACATTTGAAGTAGGGTTGATGCAAACATCTGTTAAAAGTGGTTTGTTTAACGGCTAAAGTGCAGTTTGATAGAATCAAGTAATGACATTTATTAACATTTAGTACAACGAGCAGTCTCGTTTAATCACCTTTATTACTGTAGACTAATAAATGTCACATTAATGGATAAAAATTACAAAGACCAGAACCTGATATTTAACACTATAAGAATAATTTTACCATTATCTTCAAAGATAAATTAATAGATAATGCACCTAAAGACCCATCAGAGTACACAGTTTGGGACATTTCTTTCCAGAGTTAATTTGTACTCTCTTGAAGATGACAGTTGTATTCATCACTATGACTTTAATAGTTAAAAATAGCTGTATTTATCAATATTTTATGATGAACTAATCACAGCTTCCATTTCAGATGATAATTGAACAAAGAGTTGACAGTTGACAAAGTGCAGGGAAAATTCTGACTTTGATGGATGGTTTAAAGAAAAAATATATAAATATATATTTAAATTTAGGGCCTTCTCAATATCTATATATTTACAGTACTGTGTAAAACATTAGATTTATGCTTTTAAGCAGATTATATTTAATTATATGAGATTAATTCTAAAAGCTCATTAAAAACACTAACAATGCAAAGGTTATAAAATCCAACATTAAAACCTTTTCAGGTATTAAGGCTCTTGAAGGATGTTAAAGGAAAGGCAGTATTGAGGATCACATGCAGTGGCTGAAAGATGCATGGTGTTCATTTCCTGAGTAAACTGAAGCAGAGCTATCAGCTCAGAAACCTGCAGGACTCAAGTCACCCATCTAGACTAGAGAAGTCTGACCAGAAGTGTCTTCATGGAGGAACTGCAGTCTAGAAACCAAACATCTACTAAACATGCTCTGGACTGATGACTCTTTCATCAGAAGACTGGAGATCGGTACAGTAATGAGTCTGAAGGAAACAGTGAAGTCTGGTGGAGGTTCCTTGGGTTGAGGCTGAATTTCAGCTGCCGGAGAGTCAGTCAGGATTAATGGTGCCCTCAGTAGTGAGAACGAGCAAATACTTTTAATCGTGTAATTCAAGGAGGCGTCTGAATGACACCAAATTTATTTTGCAGCAGGACAATGACCCTAAACACACAGCCAATGTCCTTAAGATCCCCTTTGGCATGAAAACAATCATTTAAATTTCATTCAGACCAAGTGAGAGCAGCATGACTTGCATCCAAACAGCTGCAGTAAAGGGAATTGCACGTTCCTCCACAGGCATATAAAAAAATGCTGCTACCAACAGCAAAGACCATTAAAAAGGAGGTCCTGCTTCAAGGGTGTAGATTTGCTCTTGTCATTGGTGGGGACCAAGACGAGGTGGGGGGTGGGAGAGTGTGTGTGTAGGGGGGGTGTTGCGTGTGCTGCAGAATAAAGCGAGATGTACTGTAATGCTGGTCCCAAAGTTAATATCACCAGAAAAATGCCTGATGGTCACCCAGACCCAAAGCAGGTGCTGTAGGTGTAAGTGGCTCTGTGCGGGGTGGCACGCGCCGGTTGATCCAGACACGTACGCCTCCTTCCCCTGGACACAGGGCCACGCACAGCAGCACAGGCAGTACAAAGCAGTATCTTGTTGTGACTTTTTGGTCTTTGGTTTCTGTTTCTGCTGACACGCACCCGCCCTCTTGTGGCGGTTTTGTGACAATACAACAAGCATTATTTACAGTGCTTTTAGTTGAAAAACCTTGGTAGCCATCGTTCTCTTGTGGAAAAATAATGAAACTACTAATAACATTATTCACAGTGCTTCTAGTTTATAAACCTTGAAAAATAAACTGTAAATTAAAGAACAACATCTCTAACGTAAAACCATTATTCAACCAAACTTAGAATATGTTAAAATACTGTATTTTTAAAGAGACTCAAAAATCAAGGGAGTAATGTTCGAAAACAGCTAGCTAATGAAGTGAGATGTATTCAGCAGGAATCGTAGTAGAAAGCAGTGAACTATCTTGTGACTTCTTGGTCTTTGGTTTCTGTTTCTGCTGACACGCACCTGCCACCTTGTGGTGCTTTTGTGAAATTACAACAAGCATTATTTACAGTGCTTTTAGTTGAAAAAACCTTGGTAGCCATCGTTCTCTTGTGGCAATAAGATGAAACTACAACAAACATTATTCACAGTGCTTCTAGTTTATAAACCTTGAAAAATAAACTGTAAATTAAAGAACACCACCTCTAATGTAAAACCATTATTCAACCATACTTAGAATATGTTAAAATACTGTCGTTTTTAAAGAAACTCATAAATCAAGGGATTAATGTTTGAAAACAGCTAGCTAATGAAGTGAGATGTATTCAGTAGGAATGGTAGTACAAAGCAGTGAACTATCTTGTGACTTCTTGGTCTTTGGTTTCTGTTTCTGCTGACAAACACTCGCACTCTTGTGGCCGTCTTGTGACATTACAATCAACAGTAATTACAGTGCTTTTATATAAAAACCTTGAAAACAACCAGTGATTAAAAAGAAAAAAAATTATCTGATCTAAAACCATTATTGAACCATACATAGGAGGATATGTTAAAATACTGTAGTTTCTAAAGAAGCTCATTATAAATCAAGGCAGTATTGTTTGAAAAAAGCTAGCTAATGATGTGAAATGTATTCAGCAGGGATGGTAAGCACGTTGGTCGGCTGGGCTGCACATATTATTTGTGAGGAATGGGGATGCAGCGCTACTTCTGCATCCTTGGATCAAATTATTGGTGGGGACAATTCACAGTGATAGCTGGGTTTTGGTGGGGACACGTCACCTCCGTCCATGCCAAATCTACACCCATGCTGTATAGACAGTCTGGACACCTTTAAAAAGCAGCTGAAGACCCAATTGTTCAAAACTGCTTTTAACTAAATCTTTTATTTTCATTCATTGATGTTTAACCATCACTATTTGTATGTGTTTTAATGTTATTTTAATTTTGTTTTGTTATTTTTATTTGTTTATACTCATATAGATTATATCATATAGCGATATCTTGTATTTTGTTTTAATATTCTTTGTTTTTTTTTTGTCTTTAATCATGTTTTAATTTGGATGTTTTTGTGAAGCACTTTGTGATTTGTTTCTGTAAAAGGTGCTATATAAATAAAATTTAGGTAATTAGTTAATTAATTACTACTCTAGTTGGTGGACCAATCACAGTGCTCTATTTGGTGGGAAAATCACAGCGCTCTATTTTGTGGACCGATCACAGCGCTATACTTGGTATTCAAATCACAACACTAAGTTTGGTGGACCAATCACAGTACTCTATTTGGTGGACCAATCACAGCGCTCTATTTGGTGGACCAATCACAGCGCTCTATTTGGTGGACCAATCACAGCGCTCTATTTGGTGGACCAATCACAGCGCTCTATTTGGTGGACCAATCACAGCGCTCTATTTGGTGGACCAATCACAGCGCTTTACTTGGTGGACCAATCACAGTGCTCTATTTGGTGGGCCAATCACAGCGCTTTACTTGGTGGACCAATCACAGCGCTCTATTTGGTGGACCAATCACAGCGCTTTACTTGGTGGACCAATCACAGCGCTCTATTTGGTGGGCCAATCACAGCGCTCTATTTGGTGGATCAATCACAGTGCTCTATCTGGTGGACCAATCACAGTGCTCTATTTTTGGACCAATCACAGTGCTGTATTTGATATTCAAATCACAAAACTAAGTTTGGTGGACCAATCACAGTGCTGTATTTGGTGGACCAATCACAGTGCTCTATTTGGTAGACCAATCACAGAGCTCTATTTGGTGATCCAATCACAGTATTTGGTGGACCAATCACAGTGCTCTATCTGCTGGACCAATCACAGTGCTCTAATTTTGGACCAATCACAGTGCTGCATTTGGTATTTAAATCACAAAACTAAGTTTGGTGGACCAATCACAGTGCTCTATTTGGTGGACCAATCACAGTGCTCAGTGCATAAATCAAGGGAGTAATGTTTGAAAACAGCTAGCTAATGAAGTGAGATGTATTCAGCAGGGACGTTAGTACAAAGCAGTGAACTATCTTGTGACTTCTTGGTCCTTGGTTTCAGTTTCTGCTCACACGCACCTGCCACCTTGTGGTGGTTTTGTGACATTACAACAAGCATTATTTACAGTGCTTTTATATAAAAACCTTGAATAATAAACTGTAAATTAAAGAACATCTTTAATTTAATTTAATTTAAATTAAAGAACATCTTTAATTTAAAACAATTATTCAACATTACTTAGGATTTGTTAAAATACTGAATTTTTTTTTAATAGATATGTTTATTGACTTTACAGATATAAAGAGTACAGGTGATGCAGAAAGGTTACATTTTTCTCTTTTTCCTCCTCTTTTCTTTCTCCCCCTTCCCTTCCCCTTAACAGATTAGTACCATTCCCGCCCAATCCGACCCTTTACACATTTAGTAGCAGATACAGATCTAACATTTATACAGTATAGTGGGTAGTACCTTAAGGGTAGTGAACCAGATGCTTTTTTTTAAAAAAGAAAGAGTAATTTACTATTTACCGTGTACCTGCTATTGGATTGTCAGACAAATACACCCATACACAGACATACAACCATACACATGCACACATCTAGGGGGGGTGGATA
Organism: Callopanchax toddi; assembly: GCA_006937965.1. Lineage (NCBI taxonomy): Eukaryota > Metazoa > Chordata > Actinopteri > Cyprinodontiformes > Nothobranchiidae > Callopanchax > Callopanchax toddi. The sequence goes on from SSNR01000035.1 coordinate 3,209,345, forward strand.
AATAAGTAAATAAAAAATAAATAAAATGAAAATGAAAAAAAAAGAAAAAAAAAAAGAGGGGGGNTCCCCTTTAAGCCATTCCTAAGTACTTCCCCTTTATGCAGATGAAGGTGGAGTCAACCACACCATTGGCTGAACCCGACTCCACCCCTGCCCCTTTAAAACCAGAAGGCGCTAACTGCTAGCTCTCTTGTTCTCCTCTTGGCCTCCTCTTCTTAGCTTCTTCAGCTCTCTTGCTTGCTCTGGCCTCCGCCTCTCCGGCTCTCTGCTTAGATGACCTGATGACCTCACCAGCTCGCCTGCATGCTGGCCCTGCTCCCCCCCACCAGGGAGCCAGGATGCAGAGCTGCGACATGAGGCCTCCCCGGAAGAACAGACTCCAGACTTTAAGTCTTAGGAACTTTCGGCGTTAAGCTTTTCTTTTATTTTCACGTTACATTCTTCTCAACCAAGTTTAGACGTTTTAAAGTTTATTTTTCTTTATCCGTCGTTAGAAACCAAAAGTTAGACGGCGTTATTATGAAACTAAACTACTTTAGACTTTTAATGGAAAACAAAGACATCTCCATGCCGAGAGAACTTCACTGCTTGTTGAAACATCCGGAACCTGCATCCTCTCCAGTTGCCGGCCAGACCTGAGTGGTGACCTAGGAACACCTCCTGATCCAGTGACCAAGTCAACTCCGACCTGGTAGAGAACCACGGAGGAGTTGGAAGGAACGAACCACTGCGACACTTGTGTATCCGTACAGGAACCCTCAAAAAGGTCTGTGATGAACGCATTTGTGGCTATTAAGAGTGATGCAATCTGATAAAGCAAGCTAAACCTAACTCTCTTCATCCATCCATCCTCCTGAAAATCCTTTAATCTTCAACTTCCCTTCATAGGCCAATAAATTAGCTTAATTTCATTAGTAAACCATTTCTCACTCTGAAACATTAGTCATTAATATTTATTTTACCTCAATAATTCATCTTGTTAATAACTTGAACTGGTTACAAAGTCAAATTCCTAACTTTGCTGTGTTGCTGTTATAACATGTTCATTTTGAGGTTTCTGTAAATAAATTTATCCGTATATAATCATAAATGGGCTTCCAGTGATTTTTATGTTTTCATATCGAAAATGGGTAACGAGCTTACTTCTTTCAGATTCAGACTGATAAATGATAAATAACAATAAAATACAAATAGGATAATATTCAAGGTTGTCTCAGCTTACCTTCCAAAGAAAACGCTGGGTGGTGCCCTAATTACGAGGTTTTGACTATTATTATTAATTATTAAGAATAATTATAATAATATTCAATATATACAACTTTATACCAATATAACCCTACAGCTAGTTAGTTCTAGTCATTAGCTCACAGGCTTTATGAATGGGTGACCTCTGCAGACTGCGATGCATTGGAAATAAAACAAACCAAATGACTCACCGACCATCGAGTTGATTAAATCAGGACACATGGAATCAGTCGGCAGGGTTCACAAGCTGCCAAGAAAGATTCTTTGAATAAATATCCATTTAGTTTCCTCGCCTCGTCTCACCTTCCTCCACTTATCCGAGTCCNTGTGACCAAGGGCAAGGCTAGAGGCCCCTAAATTGTACCACAATGGCCAACTAACCCAAGGTTAAGTTGGTGCAAAAGGAACCCAGACAGAGGTAGCAAAATGTACAGATCTTTATTGACTTGGGTTACTAAAAGAACAGCTTTAATAGTTCATTGTTTTAAAAATGTTCCCCCTTCCCGAGCAAAACACAAAATAAATTACCGTAATCAGAGTAACCAAGGACCTTTAACTGGTAAATAATGAGAAAAACGACTTATAACCACCAGGGACAAAACCAATAAAGGGATTCCAGACAGAAAAGAACCGAAACAAAACCCACTAAAATGCCGACGTGGTTGAGAGCTTATCTCCTCTAAAACCCAGTTGATAAACTTAATTTTTCCCCCCCACAACTGAGCAGCAGTGGCCTGCCTACAAGCAAACAAAAAAACACAATTATGCCACTGTAGATTAAACAACCCCAACCACCAATAAAACTTTGTAATTTACCTAAGCAGTTCAGAGCGCAGCTCACACCAGGGCTCAGAGCACCCCTAGAAGCTGCATTCAATTCAGCGGACTCCTCAAACCTTAAAGCAACCAACATATCTACATGAATAACACCATAACTCCTAAAACAAACAAATGGAGGAGCTACTCACAGCCAGGCATCCACACGACCGCATACCCGCCTTGTCACACCAAACCAACCCCTTGACTGGGCTGCACACCTTTATGCCATCAGGTAATCAAGTGGGCGTGGTGAGGAGGTAACTGATGCTACATTCACTTCCAGGGCATGCTGTCGGAACTTTGAACCTCCAACCACCTGGTTACATACACTCAGAAATCTCTGCATTTTAAGTTCCGACCTCCATCAAAGAGAGTACCACCACTTCTTGTTGTCCACTTAAAGCACTGTGTGTGTGTGTGTGTGTGTGCATGCGTGCGTGTGTGTGTGTGTGGCACAACTGAAGATACGTGGGAACAGTGAAGGTAATGGGTGTAGATTTAGCGTGGATGGAGGTGACGTGTCCCAACCAATAACTTAATCTGGGGACAGAAATAGCGCGGCTTACCCACCAATACAGAGCCAGTCCAGCAAACCGAGGTTCTGTGACGAGCTCAGGGGAAGGAGGCATGTGTGGATCGCCCAACCGAGCCCTCCACTTGACAGAATCCGCACTGAGCTGCTCACTGAAAGCATCTGGGTCTGGAAGTGGACCTGACTGGACTGATCATCGAGCATTTTAATCCCCAGTGGACCTGTAACTTTGGACTGGTCCAGACCAGGACCAGTCACGGTCTGAGCTGAGCTTCCTGTTGCTGACACCTTTACAAAAAGCCTCTGCTAGCAGGCGTGTAATAACAACTGGACCGATTATAAGACCACCTCGCATTTTTAGATTATTTTCAATGAAAAAACTTGTCTTATATTCGGGTCAATACAGTAATTTAAATGAGTCAGCTGTTACTGGTCACGTCAGTTCTCAATCATTATTGAACTGAGAAAGTCTAGACCCCAAATACAAGAATTTTTACTGAAGAAAAAATTACTGTCTGATATTCAGGCCAATACAGTTTAATAACACACGAGTCATCCTCATGCTGATAACCAGAATTCATATGTGATGCCACTCATCGAGACACAGGGAAGACAATAAATGTTTGTTTGTTTTTTTTGTTTTTTTTTTTATAGATATGTTTATTGACTTTACAGATATAAAGAGTACAGGTGATACAGAAAGGTTACATTTTTCTTTTTTTTCTCCTCTTTTCTTTCTCCCCCTTCCCTTCCCCTTAACAGATTAGTACCATTCCCGCCCAATCCGACCCTTTACACATTTAGTAGCAGATACAGATCTAACATTTATACAGTATTGTGGGTAGTACCTTAAGGGTAGTGAACTAGATGCTTTTTTTTAAAAAAAAAGAAAGAGTAATTTACTATTTACCTTGTACCTATTGGATTGTCAGACAAATACACCCATACACAGACATACAACCATACACATGCACACATCCAGGGAGGAATAAATAAGTAAATAAAAAATAAATAAAATGAAAATGGAAAAATAAAAGAAAGAGGGGGGTGGGGGGGTAAGAGCCGGGCACCCAGCCGTGGGCCAAGGGAGGTATCTATTTATCTTCCAATGTCATCAGAGCTCGTATATATTCTAGTGTTGGGTTCCAAATTGTCTCAAAAGTCTCAGGGGATCCTCTTACGTTATATTTAATTTTTTCTAAGTTAATGAACATCATAAGGTCCCTGAGCCATGCAGAAGCCGTGGGGGCAAGCGGTGATTTCCAACCTAGTAATATTCTTCTCCGCGCTAGCAAAGTTGTAAAGGCAACAACATCTCTCGTAGACTTTCTGAAGTTGTCACGGTTTGGCAGTAACCCAAAAATCCCAGTCATCATATTCGGCACCAGTGTGAGATTAAGAAACTGGGACATATGATTAAAAATATTTTTCCAGTAATCATGAAGGCGAGGACATGACCAAAACATGTGTGTCATGTTTGCAGGAGACAAGTTACATCTGTTACACGTATCACTAACATTAGCATATATTTTGGAAAGTTTAGAATTGGTAAAATAAATACGATGAAGTACTTTAAATTGTATTAAGCTCAATCTTGCACAAGATGTGCTCCCATTTACTCTGGTGAGTGCCTCTTGCCACTCATCATCAGTCAGCGGACTTCCCAATTCATCCTCCCAGTCCCTTTTTATCTTGTCCAATTTGGTCTCTGAAATTTGGGATATGGAGATATATATTTTGGAAATTAGACCTCTTTGGAGGCTAGGGATGTCCAAGATCGAGTCAATCGCTGTAACCGGAAGGGTACTCGGAAAGATGGGATTATTCAGCTTGGCATAATTACGAATCTGGAAATAGCGGAAAAGATGTGACTGTGGGAGGTCAAATCTTTTACAGAGATCAGCAAAGCTACTAAAGGCATTGTCGGTGTAAAGATCTCTCAAGTTTTTAAGGCCCAGCCTATGCCACATGGAAAAGGTGGCGTCTACCCCTGAGGGTGTAAAGAGATGGTTATTACAAATGGGACTAAGATTAGAAGCCTCTTTAAAACCGAAGGTGAATCTAAACTGAGACCAGATCTTTAAAGTAGCAATAACAATTGGGTTATCAGTGTATTGAGTTGATGGAATGGGTAACTTGGATGTAAGTAGAGCCATCAGAGAAGTTGAGGTACATGAACCAGCTTTTAGTTCACACCAATTCAATGTTGGTTGTTGAACCCAGAGGATTATCTTGTGAATGTTGGCTGCCCAATAATAATTTCTTAAATTTGGGAGTGCCAGTCCCCCACTTGACCTGTCCCTCTCCAGGAACCCACGCCTGACCCTGGAGACCCCATTCTTCCATATGAAGGAGGAGAACAGCTTATTGATTGCATTAAAGAATGATTTTGGTAGATAAATTGGTAGACTCTGAAAGAGATATAAGAAGCGCGGGAGAACATTCATTTTTATGCAGTTTATCCTGCCTGCAATGGATAAGTGCAAGTTCTTCCATCTTTCCAAATCTAATTTAATTTGTTCTGTTAAAGGTAGAAAATTGGTTTTAAAGATGGTCGACAACTGTCTACAAATATTCACCCCTAAGTATTTAAAGCTGCTACCAGACAATTTAAAGGGGAGATCGCTTTCCACTATTTGGGGTGCCGGGTTATTTATTAAAAAGCACTCACTCTTGGAATAATTTAATTTATAACCTGAAAAGGCTCCAAATCTATCCAATAGCTCAACAATATGGGGAATAGTGGTTAAGGGGTCGGAGACAAACAACAATAGGTCGTCTGCATAAAGTGAAAGCACATGTTTAGAGCTCCCTCGAGAGATCCCCCGATTATAATTAGCGGATTTGAGAGCTATAGACAGTGGCTCAATCGCCATAGCAAATAATAGGGGGCTCAAGGGGCACCCTTGACGCGTAGACTTGGAGAGCGTAAAGTACTGTGATCTCATTCCATTTGTACTTACTAAAGCTTTGGGTGGTGTACAGCAACTTTATCCATGAAATATATTTAGATCCTAGGCCAAATCTCCCAAGGACATCGAACAGGTACCCCCACTCGACCCTGTCAAACGCCTTTTCGGCGTCGAGTGAGACCACTGCCTCCGCAACATCGTCTGGACCTGGAGATAGAATAACATTTAAAAGTCTGCGGATATTTGAAAAGGAGTGGCGATTTCTCATGAACCCCGTCTGGTCTGAGGATATAATGCCGGGTAAAACAGATTCCAATCTTCTTGCAAGAATTTTAGCTAAAATTTTGTAGTCACTGTTCAGGAGCGAAATCGGTCTGTAAGAGCCACATTCTGTATCATCCTTGTTCGGTTTTAATAATAAAGTTATAGACGCCTCTGTGAGAGTCTGTGGTAAAGTACCCCGACTGAGAGAGTCATTAAACATTTGGAGAAGAAGTGGACTTAATTTATTATTAAATAGTTTGTAAAATTCTGTAGGATACCCGTCGGGGCCTGGGGCTTTTCCACTGTGCATTGATTTTATTGCATCAGTGACTTCATTAATTGTTAGAGGTTGATCCATATAATTTGCTCTATCAGAAGGGAGGCGAGGGAATTCCAAATTATTAAGAAATGAAGTTCTATCAGTGTCAGTGTTAAAGGCTTCAGATTTGTAGAGTTTAGAGTAGTAGTTTTTGAAAGTTTCATTAATGACAGATGGGATTACTGTAAGTTGTCCTGAAGGAATTTTTATTTGTCTGATTTGTTGAGTTGCTGCCCTACTCTTGAGCTGGTGAGCCAACAGTCGCCCTGCTTTCTCGCCATGCTCATAGACAAGGCCCCTTGAGTGTAGTAATAGTTTTTCTGTCTCATGCGTTGTAAGTAAATTATATTCCATTTGGAAATTTTGTCTCTTTTTAATGAGCTCTGGAGATGTAGACTTTGAAAGCACGTTATCCAGGTTTTTAATATCTTCCATTAATTGTTCTTTTTTCCGGCCTTTGTTTTTATTTGAACCAATAGACTATGAAATAATCTCCCCTCTAATAACAGCTTTCAGTGTCTCCCAAAGCAAAGAGGAGGAAATAGAATCTGATTTGTTATTTATAATAAAGTTATCTATTGCGTCCGATATCTTGCATTTAAAAGTATCATCATTGAGTAAAGTACAATTCAGTCTCCGGGGGGGCGGGTTTTTCTTAGAAGATTAAAGGACAGGTCAAGGAGCACCGGCGCATGATCTGATATGACTATTGTTGAGTAA
>SSNR01000035.1:3234281-3260064 GCA_006937965.1 Callopanchax toddi
CCTGCTCCTAGTTCAGGTCCTGCTCCTGGTACTGATCTTGATCCTGGTTCTGGTCCTGCTCCTGGTTCAGGTCCTGATCCTGGTCTTTGACTGTCTCTAATTGATTTATGGTTTGTGGTTTTCAGGACTTCCCTCCACGTTCAGGGTTTCCTTCCGGAGGGCAGAGGGCTACCCAGTGGACCTGTACTACCTGATGGACCTGTCCTACTCCATGAAGGATGACCTGCAAAACGTCAAAGGACTGGGACAGCAGCTGTTCGCTGCTCTGAACAAGATCACTAGAGATGCTCAGATCGGTACTGAAACAACCATTCTGATCAACGTGACCTGTCTCAGTGTGGAGCTGAAACCAGAGGGACCTTCTGGTTCCCTGTGGACTCCAACATTAGAGATCAAAGGGTTCCAACATCACAAAGATCAAGATCCAGTTTGAAATGAGCAAATATTGTTGCTTTTAGAGAAATATCAAATCAGCAGCACCACGGTTAAACCATACAGAAAGCTCCTGCAGAGTTAATGACTTGGACTCTGCTGGTCTCAGATCAGTTAGGTTTAAACATCTTCTGAAGGCAGCAAGTTAAAAGCAAGCTGCATTGATTTATTCAGTCAGAGCTCCAGATCAGGGCTAAACATGCTGAGAAAACTCGTCCCAGGCCCTTAGTGACTTCACTATTTTTCACACTTTTCCTTAGTGTTCACCTCTGATATTGTCACCTGTGTGAGTGTGACAAAAGATCTCACCCTGGTAGCGTTTCACCTGAGTGTCTACCCACGCTACCCCACAGCTGTGAATCCCAGAAATACCTGGACTAGGGTTAGGTGTAATGTAGAGGACAACAAGAAACACATTCAGCACAAAAAGAAGAGCTGGAGAGGAAAACCTTAAATCAGCCCAGACAGACAGCAGATGGAACCATCACATTATGGGATGGAGAACAGGAAGTTCATCAAACTAATGCAGACTGCAGCTGTCTGTCGAACCACATCAAGTTAAATAATGCACAATAAAGTTTTAGTATTCTACAATAAGGACAACAACCACTGGTGACATCACTTAAAGTGTGTAGTCCTCTGACTGGGGCAGTCTCATTCCACTGATGTGTTAAAAACGCAGTATTACCTGCTAGTAAATCTTTACGGTTCAGCATGAGACTGTAGTTTAGTTTGTTTGAACAGAACATCTGAATATCCGTTTTACTGTACGTGTGCTGCAGCTGCATAAATGCTATCTCCATGCAGAAAGGCTGCTGCTGGGAATCGAATATGCAACCTTCTAGTTACAAGGCAACATTGCTACCAACTACGCCACCATGCACCCTGGTTTCTCATTACCACAAAAATAGAGTGAAATACAACACCAGACATAAAACGGATCAGAGAAAACATCATTCAAGTTTCCTCGTTGAAACTAAACGGCTCCACAGGTGTCACGTTAGCTCACCTGTAGGCTTGTTTTCTGTTCACACCTGTTTCACATTCAGTAGAATTTCCTGTCTGAGTTTGATGAAGACACTGTTGCTGTTGGAACACGTCTCATTAAAGCTGGAGGTTTACCAGTTTGAACCATTGGTCCTTAAACGTCTGATCCAGCCAGCTGATGGCACAGAGTACTCTGATTAGTCAAAAATAAAAAGGATTTACATGAAAATATACTCAAATATATGCACTTTAGTCTTGTCATCATTATACAGCTGAAGATGTACGTATCTCTCATTCCTGAACCTTCACAACATGATTAATCCATGACGTTCTTACTGAGATGCGGAACACAGCGTTTAATCCAGCTGTCAATGTAATTCCAGGTTTTGGAGCCTTTGTGGACAAGACGGTTCTTCCTTACACCAACACCAACAAAGACAAGCTGCAGAAGCCGTGTGATGAAAACGATCAGCAGTGCCAAGCCGCCTTCGGATACAGACATGTGCTCAGTATGACCTCCAGCAAGGAGGAATTCAGGAAGAAGGTGGCCAGCCAATCCATCTCTGGAAACCTGGACCCTCCTGAGGGCAGTCTGGACGCCATGATGCAGGCTGCAGTCTGTGAGGTATGCACCTAACAGACCATTTAGTCACAGTGACCTCAGTCAGTCTGCTGGAGGTAGAAAAACACCAGAAATAAATTAAAGTGAGCCAAAACAAAGCAGAACCGTATTGTTGCTCCATTGGGAGTCAGAACAAACATGGGAGGAGAAGAGTCCTTTAGTTCCTCCTCCATCACATCCAGAAGCTGCTCCAAATGGTCCCCACTGCAAAACACAGCTGTATCATCAGCAAAAAGAATAGGGACTTCAAAACCAAACAAATATTTTTTGATCAATGTGTCTTTATTGAGTTTTCAGATACAAACAAAGAATAAGCCAACACAGACAAAAACCAAGGAACAGAAAAAGAGTAAATAAGTAAAAATAAACAAGTAAATAAAAGATTTAAATTTAAAAAGCCCATAAAGTAGTTACCCACATATCACACAAAGGCTACATTGGAAATTACCCAGAGTCTTGGTGCATAGTCAACTGTTCAACATGAGAAATAAAAGGGTGCCAGATTGCGGCAAACTTGCGCACCGGTCCATTTACTGTATATCTGATTTTTTTCGACTTTAAGGAAAAACATTACATCACATATCCATCTGCCAAAGGGGGGGGGGGTTGTAATTTTTCCAGTTCAAAAGAATGAGTCGCCGAGCCAGCAATGATGAATAGGCCATACAATTTAGTTCAGGCTTTCGTAAAGAAATTCCTTCTGATACCAAAAAGTCCGATAAATGGACAGGGAGTAGGTTTGGCCTGAAATTGCTGAATACATTTCAAATATTGAATACCAAAACGGGAGGAGACTAGGACATGACCAAAACATTTGGAAGATGGTTGCTGGCGCCTGCTTACACCTGTCACAAGTAGGATGAACGTCAGGGTAGATTTTGGATAATTTAACCTTAGACATGTGAAGTCTGTGAACAATCTTACATTGAATTAAACTATGTCTGACACAGATGGAGGGAGAGTGGATTCCCTTAAGTATGTGAGACCATTGATCCTCATTAATAGCCAAACTCAGATCACTCTCCCAGTTTTCTTTTATTATCATCAGTCCATGAAAACTGCAATAATTCATCCTACTTTCTGAAGAAACCTGGAGCTGACCCTAGTAACCTGCATAACTTCCAACCAATTTCTAATCTTCCTTTCATTTCAAAAAATCTTGAAAAAACTGTAGCCGCACAACTCCACCAGCACCTTACAACTAATAACTTCTATGAGAAATTCCAGTCAGGTTTCCGCCCCCACCACAGCACTGAGACAGCACTGATTAAAATAACTAATGATCTTTTAATGGCAGCTGACTCCGGCCTAATCACCATTCTCATTCTCCTCGATCTCAGTGCTGCATTCGACACCATCTGCCGTTCCACTCTACTGACTAGATTATCACTACTAGGAATCTCCGGTACTCCACTTAGCTGGTTTAAATCAGATCTCACTGACAGGACTCAATTCATTCAGTTTAAAACATTTACCTCCACACCCACTGCTGTTACCATTGGGGTTCCTCAAGGTTCTGTTCTTGGCCCCCTATTATTCATTATCTATCTGCTTCCTCTAGGTTGTATCTTTCAAAAATTTAATATCAGCTTCCACTCTTATGCCGATGACACTCAGTTATATGTCTCCACAAGTCCGTCTTCGTTGCTTCCACCAGTCTCCATTGTTAACTGTATATCAGAGATTAGGTCATGGTTTTCTTCTAACTTTCTCCAACTGAACTCCAATAAAACCGAAGTCCTTCTCATGGGCACTAAATCCTCTGTAGGGAAGGCTGGAACCTTCTCAGTGCCTATTGAGAGTACCACAGTCACTTGTCTCGATCAGATCAAAAGCCTTGGTGTCATTCTAGACAGTACCTTGTCCTACCACTCTCATATCGGTTCTGTTACCCGGTCAGCCTACTTCACCTAAGAAATATTAATCGCTTGCGCCCATCACTTTCTAATCACACCACGACCATCTTAGTAAATAGTCTGGTCACTTCTCGACTGGATTATTGGAATTCACTCCTCTTTGGTCTGCCACAGAAAACTCTGCATAAACTTTAACTGGTTCAAAATTCTGCAGCCAGAATCATCACCAAAACACCTTTCTCTTCTCACATCACCCTGTTATTCAGCAGCTTCACTGGCTACCAGTAAGGTATCGGATCATCTACAAACTACTGCTTCTCACATTCAAGGCCATTCACAACCTTGTCCCCTCTTATCTCTAAGAACTCATACAAATATCTACACCCTCCCGTACGCTCAGATCCTCAGCCTCTGTCAACTTACACATTCCCCCTGCTCGACTTGCCACCATGGGAAGTCGAGCGTTCAGCAGATCTGCACCGTCTCTCTGGAATTCCTTACCGGTCGACCTCAAAAACACCACCTCTCTACATCACTTCAAAGCTAAGCTTAAAACTCACCTGTTTAAAACTGCCAATTCATTGTAATCACTCTTAGCTTCTAGCTCTCGATTCGATGTTTTTTATTCTGTATTGATGTTTTTCTGTGTCTGTTTTAATGCTTTGAAATTTCTTGTTTTTAATGTACGGTGACCTTGAGTTTTTAGAAAGGCTCCTTAAATAAAATGTATTATTATCATCTCCAGCGGCCAAGGGGCGAGAGGCGGGGGACACCCCGGATGGGTTGACAGTCCATCACAGGGCCACACAGAGACAAACAATCAGCCACACACCCACTCACACCGAAGGACAATTTACTAGCCCAATTAGCCTGACAATCATGTTTTTGGTCAATGGGAGGACCCATGCGAGAGAACCCACGCATGCATGGGGAGAACATGCGAACTCCATGCAGAGAGGCTGCAGAGCCGGGACGCGAACCCACGACCTCCTTGCTGCGAGGAAACAGTGCTAACCAACTGTGCCACCATGCAGCCCTGCACTTGGTACTCATATAAGCATAAATAAAATAAAGTTACCCGCTGAGCTCGAGGACCTCGCAGCCTCACATGTCGAGTGTTCACCGGAAGTCTGGACTTCAAGCTAAACCTTTCTGTGATGGATGCTGAACCACCTTTGCTGGGATGAGATTTCACAGTGATAAAACTCTTCAGTGTAGAAATAGTTTAAGAGAAGTGATGTCCAGGTTTTGAAATGAACAGTTTCCTCAGTTGGATTCGTGCCATAGTGCCAAAACTAAACAAATATCAATAACATATTAAGTAAACAATTATGGACCAAGGACTGATCCCTGTGGCACTCCACATGTTACCTTCTGATAACCTGATTTTATCAGATTAAACTGAACACACTGAGACCCATTCTTTACGTAGCTAGTTATCCAGTCATGTGCCAGTCCTCTCATACCATACTTCTGTTTCATATTTTTATTAAAAGTATGCATACAGAATATCAATAAATATACTTTTGTATTTGTCGTAACTGTATACCACCTTGTTTTTACATTTTGTGGTAAAAGGGTGAGATGAGAAAAATTACAAAAAAGTACCGGTATATATATATATATATATATATATATATATATATATATATATATATATATATATATATATATATATATATACTAATATCCAAAATGTAGTGTCATATAGGCCTGAGAAAAATCTTAGAACATATCTCTGTATCAAAATGTTACAACATATCCACTAGATAGCTGCACAGCAGAGCTCAAACTCTAATACCATACTTAAACAACTGTTTCAATAGTAATGTGTGATCTATGGTATCAAAAGCTTTATGTAAATAAAAAAAAATACCCCAATCTTGATGTCAATCCAATTCAATATGGCTGAAGGCTAATAAGCAAATATTAGTAAAACAGTCAGTTTTCCATTGAGCAGATTTGAGCTAAAATTAAAAGTTTTTGAAGAGCTACTATACTGTCATCTCTATGGCGATTTATAATTTCTTCACCTGTTTTGTAGAATAAAATTGGCTGGAGGAACAGCAGCACTCGGCTGCTAGTACTGGCTACTGATGATGGATTTCACATGGCTGGAGATGGAAAACTGGCTGGAATTCTGGACCCCAACGATGAGCAGTGCCACCTGGAGAACAACCTGTATACCAAAAGCAATGAGATGGTACAAAAAGATTCAGTCAGTTTTATTAATATTTAAAAATATGTGTTATTCTTTGATTATTGAAGCCTAAGTGTTAGAACTAGGGTTGAGCTTGAGGGTTAGGGTTCTGAACTAATTGAACTAATTAGTTGAACTAATGGTTCAGTTTAGGATCGGCCCTGAGGGTTAGGGTTAGGGTTCTGGTTGATACTAATGGTTCAGTTTAGGATCGGCCCTGAAGGTTAGGGTTAGGGTTGACCCAAAGGGACACAGATGGTGGAAACATAATCCCATCCCAGGTCCCTCCAGTTCCTTCCAGTCCTTATGAAACTACACTGACTCTTCTCTGCAGGACTACCCATCTGTTGCACAACTGGCTGTGCAGCTGGAAAAAAACAATATTCAACCCATATTTGCAGTGACGGAAAACATGAAAGATGTGTACACTGTAAGTACTACTACATTCCTTTCATATAATGTTTCATGAAAAGTAATACAACTTGATGAGAGTTTTTATTCTGTATTTTTCAGGAACTCTCTAAAATGATCCCCAAATCAGAGGTGGGAGTCCTGTCATCAGATTCTACAAATGTTGTTCAGCTTATTGAAAATGCCTACAATGTAAGTTCCTCATCATGAGTCGTTTGAATACCTCTTTGGATTTGTGTTCACGTGCAGCTGGTCCAGGAAGTGTCCAGACCCCTTCACTTTTGTAGTTATGTTTAGTTTAGTTTTAGTTTCAATGCATCAAAGCCTGATGCATTGAATGTTAAAAAAATATTTTCACGAATCTAAACTTGGAGCTTTTACTTTGTTCAAATCTGAAGACTTTGTTTAGTCTGATGTAACCAGCTGAACTGGGTGTTTCTGATGTTGCTTCGTGTGAATCCTGTGGAGCTGATCTGGGTTGGATCTGGACCATTAGGGCAGGCTTCATGGATGGAAACTAGATGCTGGTTCAACCACAGGAACTTGAAAACTGGAAGCTCTCTCATTCTACTTTTAGAAGTTCTAGGAACCACAAGTAAACCTGCAGTCTGAGAGTAAAGTGCTCTGATGTTGACACCTGAAACAAGAAGATCTCTGATACAAGATGAAGCCTGATCCTTAACAGCTTTAGAAGTTAGAAGCTAAACTTAAAAATTCAGCTCTGGGTCTTCCAGGAGGCCAGTGAAATGATGCTAAACCTGTAGAAAGCTGATCTCCTCCTGACTCCTAAGAACTCTGGCAGCAGCAGCTGGATCAGCTGGAGGCTCTAAGAGGACATTTAGAACATCCTGATCACAGAGAACTGCAGGAATGAAGTCTGGATGTGATGGATGATGGACTCTGATCACTTTGGGTCTGGATGGTTCTAATTCTAGCTAAATTACACAGGTGGAAGGAAGCAGTTCTCCCCATCATCTGTTGAGCTGTTAAACACTCACTAAATATTCAATATAGGCCAGAAACCCCTCTCACCTAAAATCAAATCAGATAAAAACATCAACAGAATGAAAATCTGTCCTCAGTCAACTTCTAATGCTTTGATTTGTTAAATGTGGGTTCATGTTTGTTTTTCTTCTTGTCTGTTATAATGTGTGAACACTTCTCCAATTCGTCAAGACAAATTCCATGTTTGTATGTTTTTCTGAACATGACCATATCTGAGTCTGATGCTTTATAACAGACAGGTCCTGGTCCAGAACAATGCCAGGGTTCCTTACATTAGTAATTGTCTCATTAAACTGTAATGTACCTGTCGTGTTCCCCTCCCCTGCTGGTGGCTTGTGGAGGTTTTCTGTTTTTTTCTTCCCTCTTCTTCTGCAGGGTGTGGCAGGCAGTTCTCCCAGCTGATTCCTATCAAGCTCATCAACAGAGGAGCATAAGAGGAGAGGGTTTCCCTCTGGTCAGCGCCAGACCATTCCACTTCTCTCATGGTAACATTAGGCCTCCTTAGACTAACGTTCTTAGCTATCCCTCGTTAGTCATTCCTGCTGTCTTCCTCCTCAGAAATCCTACACCGGACGCTGACTTCACTACTCTCTCCTCCGGAACCTAACAACCAGCTGCCTGCCTACCTGCCAACCTCCACTCCAGCCAACCTCCTAGGAACCGACACTTACTCTCCCCAGCTCCGATTCCCCTTTGGACTCAATCCCAGCCGGTCCCGTCCTCCAGTTCCCCACGGATCCAACAACACTAGCACAATCTCACTTCTAATGAACTCTTTTCACTTACCTCAGTTGTGTCCTCTAGTTGTGTTGCTCCAGAGCCTGTTAAAACTGTACATGATAACAGTACCTGTGAAGGAGGTCTGAAGACTTTCTGAACCAGATGCTTACAGGGATCTGATTTTGTTTGTTAATCTTTACAGAAACTCTCATCTAAAGTAACTCTGACCCACGATGTTCTTCCTGACAAAATCAGAGTTTCCTACCAACCAAACTGTGCTGATCCAAAACAAGAAGGACCCAACAAAGGAGTCTGTGACAATGTTCCTGTTAACCAAGAGGTTGGTGGTTTTACCAGAAACATCTGTCTGAAAAACAGAGTCAGGTCTTAATGTACTAAACTGTTATTACTACTGTACTACTACTGTTATTTAGCGGCTGAGCCCTGGAACCATTGTTGGAGGAGATGCTGGTCATTGCAGGGTCTTCCATCTGTTGCACACTTATAGTTCCAGTGGTCTGCTTTGCCTTCTTGGTGTTTGGTAGTGACCTGTAGTGTGATGAAGAAACTATTCTGAGTTTGTGTGCAGGAATGAGTTCCTGTAGAGATCGGTCCCGCACCACCTTTACACCTCCTGCACCTTTTTTACCGCCTCAGAAACATCGCTAAACTTGGTTCCATTGTCTCCCATCTTGAAATGGAGGTCTTAGTTCATGCTTTTGTCACATCCCGCTTGGACTACTGTAACGCCCTTTACACTTGCCTTTCTAAAACCTCCATAAACCGGCTACAGACTGTACAGAATGCTGCTGCCAGGCTTCTGACTAAATCATCCAGATTCTCTCTGTTGATGAAGCTGCATCGGCTTCCCGTTGAGTCTAGAATTCACTTCAAGATCCTTGCTCTGACCTGGAGAGCCCTGCATGGACAGACTCCTGCCTACATCACTGCATTTCTAAAACCTTACACTCCCTCCAGGTCCCTCAGGTCCTCTGACCAAGGTCTGCTCTCAGTCCCCAAAACCAGACTGAAAACCAAAGCAGACAGAGCCTTTTCATCTGTAGCTCCAAGACTCTGAAACTGTCTTCCACTCTCACTGAGGTCTGTGGACTCAGTGGACTCATTTAAGAAGTTGTTAAAAACTCATCTGTTTAAATCTGACTTTGTTTAAGTTTGTTTTCATTTGTGTCATGTTTATTCAACCCTTACTCATTTATTCAAATCTGTTTATTGTTTAACTCTGTTTCTCTTGTTAAGCGCTTTGAGATTTGTATCTTGAGACGCGCTCTATAAATACAGTTTTACTTACTTACCTTGGGGGGGATCCGCCTCTGGCTGAATGTGCTTCTCTGTAGACCTCCCAGAGCGTTTAGTGGGTGGGTGGTGTTACTGAGAATCCAGTCCAGGTGTTGTCCACATGTGGAGCCAGCCTTCTTGATCAGGTTACTCATCCTGTTCTGGTCTGCTGTGTGGCTCCCTCCCATCAGAGCACTACACCAACAGGACACTGACCACCACAGTCTGGTAGAAGGAGAACCACAGAGACCTGCAGATGTTAAAGGATGTCAGCCTTTTGAAGAACTACAGACAGCTTTGTCCTGTCTTGTACAGCATCTCCATGTGAGTGGTTCAGTCCAGCTGTACTTCCAGGTACCTGTGGCTGAAGATCATTTCTACATCATCTCATCAGAGAGCCACGGGAACTGTTTTAAACCTCCTCCTGATGGTGTTCAGCTGTAGATGGTTATACCTGCACCAAAGTCCCTGATGGTTCTCCTGGATTCTGTTTCACAATACAACCAACAATCACTGAGTCATCAGAACATTTCTGAAGAAAGTAAAGCAGCTCTCTGACTTGTTCAGGAAGTCAGATGTGTAGAGAGTGAACAGGAAGGGGGACAGGACTGTATCTAGCTCCATATTTTAAAGAAACAATGTTTTTATTTGAAGTGAAGCCTGACTGCTCATACCCACTTCCCTTTTCCAGATCTCCTTTGATGTTACAGTCACAGCAGATGAGTGCATGGAGCAAAAGTCCTTCACTATCAGCCCTCTGGGTATCAAAGACAAACTGACAGTGAGTGTCTCCACCAACTGTGAGTGTCAGTGTAACGACCTCGACCAGGCACTGCACACACACTGCAACAAGCAGGGCAGCATCAACTGTGGCATCTGCAGGTAAACCTTCAGTTACCAGTAAACAGTGTTGGGCAAGTTACTTCAAAACTGTAATGCATTATTTATTACTTGTTACTGTCATTTTAGAGTAATTCGTTACATTACAATATAACTGATATTTAAATGTAAGGCATTACACTACTTTTGCATTACTTTTAGTTACTCTCACCAAAATAACTGTAAATATGGATTTGACCATAAATGGAGCTCATTCCACATCCAGTGGAAGTGATCTGATGGATACATGGAGATATCAACTATCTGGATATTAACCCATCCATCCATCCATCCATCCAACTGTATATTAACCCATCGTATCTACATACAGTAGACTATATTTAAAAGGATACTTCACCAGAAAGTGATTTTTTTTGTCTATTGTCATATTCCTCATAGTTAGATCAGTGGGCAAAAACAATTAGTAACCAGCCCAGCTGTTTTCCTGATCTGGCGGTACTCCTTTAGCATTAGCTTAGCGTAAAACACTGTAAGTGAATGGTAACAACTAGCATGCTAGTAGTCCCAATAAAGTAATTAATTACTTTTGTAACTCGTTACTCCCAACACTGTCAGTAAAACTGGATTTTATTTTTCTACATTCAACAATAATGCATGAAATGTTTCTGAGTTAAACTTTGAAATAAACCCTAACTGACCAGTTAGATTTCTGAACAGCCTCTGTTCAGAGAATTAGCTTACATCCTTTAAAGATGCACTCGTTAATTTGGTAAACAAGCTAGGTTTAGCTAGCTATTTTTCACAAACATGTCTAAGAGCACTCACTCCTCCCATCGGGTAAAATCCGTACACTGTCAGAAATAAAGGACAAGAATTGTACCTTTTTTCCTTTTTTTTTTTTTGTCACTGGGGTGGTACCCTCAAAAGTACAGTTTTGTACCTTTAACTGGGGGTTATATCCTAAGGGGAACAAATATGTACCTTTTAGGATACATATTTATACCCCTTAGGGTACATATGTGTTCCCTAAGGGGTATAAATTTGTACCCTAAGGTACAGGTGTGACTAGTAAAAGGTACAAACTACAAGGGTAAAAATGTGTACCCCCAGTTAAGGTTCAAAATGGTACCGACCAAAAGGTACAATTTTGTACATTAACTGGGGGTACACATTTTTTCCTTTGTAATTTATACCTTTTACTAGTCAAACATATACCTTAGGGTACAAAATTGTTCCCCTAAAGGGTACAAATATGTATCCTAAAGGGTACAAATATGTATCCTAAAGGGTACATATTTGTACCCCTTAGAATACAACCCTGAAGTTAAAGGTACAAAACTGTACTTTTGAGGGTACCACCCCAGTGACAAAAAAGGTACAATTCTTGTCCTTTCATTTCTGACAGTGTAGGCCAGCCTTCCCGCGGACATGGGACCCTGCATTGCCACGGTAAGAATGCAGAGCAAAACTCCAGCCGTAGAAACGTTCCCCCAGATATATCCTTGTTAGAGATTTTACTCTTAGAAACCCCGAGATCTAAAGAACAGAATCAGACCAGACAGTTAGTTTAAGTTTTTTGAGCATTGTGGATGAGAGACCACCCGTCTGCTGGTTAGGCATCGGAGTGGAACTCTGCTGGGATCTTTTCTCAGCTCAGTATTTATTAGAACACAGGTTGCACAACATCACATGATTGCATTCATGACAAAAAGATAAGAATCTGCTGCTGTTGGTTTATTACTGTTCACAGGTAGCTAACTAATAACTTTTTCCGTTGATGTTGCTGATTCAAAACAAAGTTCTGCTGATTCCTCACAAGAATGGAATGTGTTTTGATTGTTCAAAACCTTTAGTCCGTGCATCGAAAGCTGATGCTGAAAATTAAAAGGTTACAAGCAGGATACATTTGTAAGCAGACATGAATCATAATAATTAAAAACTCCTTCAATCCTCTTTTTACCTGCAAACGTTTTTTGGTTTCTGCTAACTGAAAAGTTGTTTTTATGTTTGGAATTTTTTTCCTAAAATTGAAGTGGCAACAGCCGGCTGTTTCTGTCCTTCTCTCACTTCTGGGATGTTCTGCTGAAAAATGCACCAGGAGGATTAATGGAGGATCCAAGCAGTGAGGAAGTGAGGCGCTTCAGCGAGACAGACAGCCGGAGTGTCCAATAGTATTGTTTGGTCCGACTCATATGATTAGCTGAGGTTTTTAGAGAACTGAGGGACAACCACTTTTTTGATTTCTTTCGGGGGTTTTTTATCTCCACAAAATATTTATAGCTGTACTATGTTAGAATGCTGCTAAGAGGCATGGAATAAAACGTTAAAAGCTACATTGTTTACCAAATTAACGAGTGCAGCTTTAGGACTGATGAGCTAAAAGCTAGTCTGAGCTATAACCTTAGCTAACAGACTGAACTATAGACAGACAGACAGACAGTCAAACAGACAGGCAGATGTCAGACAGAGAGACAGGCAGGCAGGAAAAAAGACAGGAAGACATCAGACAGACGGACAGACAGAAAGACAGCAGACAACAGGCAGACAGACAGGCAGGCAGGCAGACAGACAGACAGTCAAACAGACCGGCAGATGACAGACAGGCAGGCAGGCAGGCAGGCAGATAGATGAATACTTCCATCCATCTCTTGCAATAACTTACAGCAAAAACAAAAACAGCTTTTTTGTGTAAGTTGGTTGTGCATCTTGGGGGGGATCTGCCTCTGGCTGAAGGTGCTTCTTTGTAGAGCTCCCAGAGCGTGGTTTTAACAATAATGTTCAGTCCTAGTTAGTCATTTCTATGAGTCGTGGCCAGACTATATATCCACATCTATAGTCTGGCTTGCCAGGCTAGTGAAATGGTTAATTAAAAAGCATCACATGAGCCACTGGGAGGGTCAGGAGACCGTCAGGAGCTCAGGTCAGCTGGTAGCTCAGTCTAGCTGTTGGCTCAGACTAGTGATTAGCTCAGAATAACTGTTAGCTCAGACCAGCTGTTAGCCACTTGAAGCCGAAATGAGTTTCCTCTGCAGAGTGGCTGGGTTCAACCTTAGAGATAGGGTGAAGAGCTTGAACATCCGGGATGGACATGGAGTAGAACCACTGCTCTTCCAAATCGAGAAGAGCCAGTTGAGGTGTTTCAGGCATCTGGCCAGACATGTCCTGCTGATTCAATGTTTGAATGACCTGTTCTGTATGTCATTAAGCTCTGCAGAAGCCTTTTAATCACTCAATGGCTAAAATCAGGTGTGTTGAAACAGAGAAACCCCTAAAACAGAAGTCACTAACAGGCGGATTTGGACCCAGAGCCAGTTCTGTCCAAACCACACAGCAAATCCAGGACCCAGTCCTCATTCCAGGTGGAGGGGCATATCCAGGGAGGCACGTGAGTGCTACCGGGAGGTTATCATGGGTTCGCTGCTCGCTCTGCACTCGGCATGCTGACTGGGACTGTAACATACATGATTCAGAACTTGGTTCAAGAGAAGGGGTGTGGCCAGGCACCGAGCAAGTCGGGCACCCATGGCAACCCCTTGGTAGAGTTTGCAGAACACTACCCCCCTTACATTGTGGCCCCTTCCACGCAACTCCAGGAAGAGATGCTGCTGCTGTAATAATAATAATGCATCAGTTTTATATAGCGCTTTTTAGGTCACTCAAAGACGCTTTACAGAGTTGCATCATTCATTCACACAGTCATTCTCACCGGTGGTGGTAAACTACGACAGACGTCTGTAGCCACAGCTGCCCTGGGGCAGACTGACAGAGGTGAGGCTGCCATTCTGCGCCATCGGCCCTTCTGACCACCACCAACATTCACACACAGTCACACTCACATTCACACAGGCAAGGTGGGTGAAGTGTCTTGCCCAAGGACACAACGACAATCTAACCCAGCCAGAGCTGGGGATCGAACCGGTGACCCTCCGGTTACCAGACCGGCCACTCTCCCAACTGAGCTAATGCCGCCCCAATTTGTATACTGTATGCTGTATACACCCCCACCCACCTGGACCAGGGACCGGGTCGTGCATGCTGATCTGGACCTTTGGGATGTGTCATTCACTACCCCTGCTCTAAAATATGCAGGACAGTGGTCTTCAAAAAACAGGATTAGACACTGTTGGCTTAGACTACAGTAATTGTTAGTTCAGACTGGCTGTTAGTGCAGAGTAGCCGTTAGCTCAGATTAGCCATTAGGGCAGACAAGCTATTAGCTCAGACGAGCCATTAGCTGAGATTAGCAGCTAACCATAACCCTGAAAAACCTAAGCTATATATTTTATTTAATTTTTTCAGTGAGACACAAAGTGTTTTAGAGGAATCACAAATAAGCACATTTCAGATTAGAAGAAGTGTTCCTTTTGGGCATTTCTAAAATATATTTAAATTTTTTTGTGACGATGAGATTTTATTGAATTGTTGCTTTTAAATCCTGTTTTTATTTATTTTAGTTGCACGGATGGTTTTGTGGGTCAGTTCTGCAACTGCTCTGTGGGTAACAAAGATGAACACTCGCTGCGAGCATCCTGTCGGAGGCAGAACGGCACCGAGTGTGAGGGTCGGGGTGACTGTGTGTGTGGGAGGTGCCAGTGCCACACCTCAGAGAGAGGGAAGAGTTACTATGGAGATTACTGCGAGTGTGACGATGAGCACTGTGGGAAGTTCCAGAATCAACAATGTGCAGGTAAACTTCAGTCCAAATACTTCACTGTGTTCATTATGTCTTTTTTTCTCAAAAATGATTATAGGTTCTTTTCTCAGACATGTATGTTCTTTGAGTAAGTTTTTACCTTTACATGTTTCGACGCGCACCTGCGGCCTTCATCAGAAGTGTCACTGGTGTTGGACCAGCCGGTGGAGATGGGCGTGGCCAACTCCGCAGATCTGACAGGTTGGCCACGCCCATCGGGAAGAACAGCTGACAAACGACACGTCACACCAACACCAGTGACACTTCTGATGAAGGCCGCAGATGTGCGTCGAAACATGTAAAGGTAAAAACTTACTCAAAGAACATACATGTCTGAGAAAAGAACCTATAATCAAACTTCAGTCCAGCTCTCTGAAGTTTTCCTATAGTCTGGTCCTGGTCATACACAACATGTTTTAGAACCAGACCAGTACTCTGGTCCTGCTTCTACATGTCAACAGCTTTCAGAATCAGACAAGGTTCAGCATGTTTCATTTTCAGACTTAAGCCTGGGGCACACAGAAGGCGAATGCATAGCGCCCGCGCCGTTTTTAAAAAAACAAACATTATAGTTACTGAGGGTGGCTACACGGAGAGCGCAGCGCAAACGCCGGTCCGCACGGAGGCACTAAATATAGGTGCCAGTTCTATTTCAAGTGCTGCGGCGCTTACGGCTTTAATATGGCGATTTTCCAATAAGCGTTCAGCTACATAGCACATCCTGTGTACCCCCTAGACCGCGGCGATTTAGTGGTGTAACGCATCCGTCTTCTGTGTGCCCCAGTTGTAAGACTTTGGTCTTTCACTTTATAGGAGCCGCCATTTTATCGGAATCTATGGAGGCTTGGCTTTCATATGCTATGCTGTTTGTTTGGTTTGCATGGAGTTGATGGTTGATGGGTGTTTTGTTTCGACTGTAACTGTTAATTTAGTGTTTTAGCTGAATATCTTCTCGTTAAGTTGATATGCAACTTATATAGATTTCAAAACATATGGTGATGATGGGAGTTAAAGAAACTGGGCAAAATGGTGGCTGACAAGAAGCGGGTTGGGACCACAGACTGCAGTAGTGAGAGGTTGAAGATGGTTGTTAACTGCCCATGCCTGAAGTACCCTTCCTGCAACTCCATCTGCTTTCCTCACATTAATCCTACTCAAGATGGTCCCGACTCAATGCTACTGTGGCTGCATGGGAGTATCGACCATCTTTGGGAGAGCAGGATAAATGTGAGCCTACTGGTGTGTTGGTCGAAACATGCAATGAACTGGCTTAGGGAGTGAGGTAAGGTCATTACCACTCAGTAAGATTGCTAGAATTAGAAACATCCTGACACCCAACCAGCTCCTTATTATTTTTCACATTTAGAAAGACTTGTCTACATACCAGCTGTGTCATCAGCTGATTTATTGTGCTGAATTTATCAGGATAGTCATGCATAAAGAGTAATGGACTGAGTACATGTCCCTGAGGAACTCCTGAGCTTAGTCTGATGGAGGGTGTCACTACAAGTACAAACTGACAGGAGGTCTAGAATACAGTTATAGAGTGAGGCTTTCAGTCAGAGAAGAAAGAGATGATCATGTCAAAGGCTGATAAAGAGAACTGAATTCTGGTCTACTGGCTTTTTATCTCAAGACGGGTGTCGATTGGCTCAATATGCAAAGAAGTCCAGAGAAGGTGGAAGGAAGGCCTAAATTTGACCCGCAACTAGTAAAATAGCAGCTCTGTCTTTGTTTATGACAGAAGGTTTGTGAGCTGTTTTTTATGTTGCTTGATTTTTAGCTCTGAATCTGTTCTCTGCTTCCCCCTGTCTGTAGGAAATGGTAGATGCAGCTGTGGTAAGTGTGAGTGCTTTGAGGGTTTCCAAGGTTCAGTGTGTCAGTGCTCAGTGTCTACAGAAGGCTGTCGAACAGAAAACAACACTGTGTGCTATGGCAGAGGGAAGTGCATGTGTAACGTCTGTGAATGCAAAGAGGGATACCAACGCCCTCACTGCCAGAAATGCCTCGGATGCCTTGATCCGTGTCGGACCAAACTGTAAGAAGTCACATACTTCAGACTCTTGTTGGTATTTGACCAGCTCTGTTGATGTGTTTGAATTTAAACTGATGCAGCTGATCATGTTTTTCAGGAATTGCATCGAATGTCTCGGGTTTGACTCTGGTCCTTTTAAAAAAAATTGCAGTTCTGCCTGCAGCAACAACATTGTTCATGAGATTGTAGAAAAGTTCACCATTCCCAACAAGGAGTGCCACCAGAAGGACAGCGAGGGATGCTGGATTAAGTTTAAACTGGAGCAGCTGGTTGGAGAGGATAACTACAGGGCTGAGATACTGAAAGAAAGAGGTATGATGTTGAGAGGGACAGTTACACTTTTGTAATGTAATGTTTTAGGTAGCCCCTTGTTTCTTTTTTCAACTATACAGCATTATGCACAAATGCCCCTGTCAGTTTCTAGGAAGCGACTGGTATTATGCCAAAAAGAGCTTGCTTGCCAAGATTTGCGTTTCCTGTCACCTGAACATGTACACTAGGGATGTAGAGATTCACCGATCTGAACCAGTGGTCCGATCATGACGTGTAAAATCCGACTGCACCGGTAGCTTCAATGTGTATCAGCTACAGCTGACGCCTAAATGCGCAACGTATCTTTCTTTCTGATCTGTCATCGGTGTAAACGATTATATCGATTAGTTCAGGGGTGTCCAACCTTTTTCCTCTCGCAAGCTACTTTTATACTGAGCAGCTCCACGCGAGTTGTGGGGCGAGCTGCAGGTGCTGCAAACACTGTGCGTGTCCACTACCGAGTGAGCGCTCGTTCACGTGACGTTTAACGGAGGTCTCGTGGCTCAACTGCTGTCCTTGTAACTCGTTCCCCGGAGGGGCGTGGGAGAGAACTGTCCCGTTATTTAACAGCAATGACTCCGCGTTCAACCAGTTGATAAGTCCATCCATTTTCTGTAACCGCTTCATCCTCCACAGAGGGTCGTGGGGGGAGCTGGTGCCTATCTCCAGCGGCCAAGGGGCGAGAGGCGGGGGACACCCTGGACGGGTCGCCAGTCCATCACAGGGCCAGACAGAGACAAACAATCAGCCACACCCACTCACACCTAAGGACAATTTTACTAGCTCAATTAGCCTGACAGTCATGTTTTTGGTCCGTGGGAGGAAGACGGCGTACCCAGAGAGAACCCACGCATGCACGGGGAGAACATGCAAACTCCACACAGAGAGGCTGCAGAGCCGGGACGCGAACCCTTGCTGTGAGGAAACAGTGCTAACCAACTGCACCACCATGCAGCCCCCGGTTGATAAGTTTATAGTGTATCTGCTTTGTCCTCGTTTTGTTAAGGCACATTAAACACATCCATCAAAGTTTCTTATCTGAGATCAGGGGAAGGACACTGTAGGTTGAGGGCTGAACCTTAAACGGTTTTGTTTTGCAGCTGTGCACAGTTCAACACCACTTACTTTCTCAAACCAATGTTTCAGACTGTCCAGAGCCACCCAATGTCATAGCAATCATAGGAGCTTCTATCGCTGCTGTGGCTTTCATTGGCATCCTGCTGCTGATGCTCATCAAGTTACTCATCTACATGAAAGACCTGAAGGAGTACAAGAAGTTTGAGAATGAAAAGAAGAAATCCAAATGGGCAGAGGTGAGAATATATACTGTAAATAATATCAGCTTTACCCATTCCACATTATGAAAAACATCAAGGCAGAGAAAAGTTGACATGTCTTTGATAAATTTCACTAAAGTAACAAGTTGCTAATGAAGACCTCATATCAAAACACAAACAAACACAGTGATGCTGCTTCATTCTCCAGTCTGCTGACATGCACTGCTTTCTATAAAGTGTAGATAGAGGATGGACCGCCGTCAAATATAAGGTGTAAGAGCCAAGCATCTTCTGCTGTAAGAAATGCTCATAATCGTATTTAGTAAGTAGATGTGTAAAAGAAGGATTAAAGGGATACTCATAGCAACTAGCATTCCCGAGTCTAAAATAATACCAGTAATTCCTTCGTGTTACTTTTTATTTTCACTTGCAGTCGATATGTTTACTGAGGTCACTAGGCAGCATTAGTATCATTAGTATCACTACTGAGTGAGTTTTAAAGAGCAAGTTGCAGCTTAAACACTCCCTTAAACAAATGTTTAGAGAAATATAATAGAAACTTTTCTGAATAAAAATTTACACAAATATAAAACTTATTTAGAGTTCTGGGGTCATTTTTGTGACAAATTTCAGTTTCTCCCCAAAACCGGGAGTGACGTAGCTGCAGGAGGGGAGTGGCCTTCTTATCTCAAGATAAAAATATTGATTTTGATGCCGACTGTGACACAGATACATCTTTAAATGTTTACAATTACTTAATAAATAAAGTTGGTCATTAGCAGAGAACATGATGGAGAAAATACATTTTCAGCCTGGAACGCCTTGGGGTCTTTACGGAGGAGCTGTGACCGAGGAGTCTGAAGCTCTGGAATGCTAACATGGTTCTAACTGCCCTATGCATCACTAAGAAAACGATCCTCATAAACTGGAAAAACAAAAATAATCTGAGTTTGAACCAGTATAGAAATCTGTTATTGGACTATATTAACCTTGAGACAACCTCTGCCTCCGCTTCAAAAAAATCTCTCTGGGCAACTTTGATCCGTTTCATCACATAGTGAGGATGGGGGGGGGGGGCTCGCCTGTGTCCTCCGGGGTGGTGTGGGGGGGTGTCAGGGTTTGGGGCGTCTGGGGGTCTCCTGGGGCTGGGCTCGTTGGGGGGTCTGACGTTAGGGCTGCGGCTCCTGCCGGGGTGGCGTTTTGGTTGCCTCAGGGTGTCCTTCTGGCGGCCGTGTCTGGGGTAGAGATGCACCGATCCGATTTTAAGATCGGGGTCGGTACAGATCAGGTATCGGTGACAATGGGCCCGATCCATTGCCAATCTATAGGGAGAGATCTAGTCAATCTATTTCTATGTGCAGTGAGTGATGCCGCACACGTGGAGTCCCTTAAACTAAGTAAACAAAAGGGAGGCGACGTGAAGCAGCTGACTTTGAAGGAGATGAAGGAAAGAGGTGAAAAGTTTCCACCTAATAGTGTGAAGGTAACAAAACTCACGGAGGATTCTATATTGTCATGGATAAGTGACTCCAGCTGCTAATTAACTACCTGGAGCTACGCTACGACACGGTGGGCTGAAAATATTTGTCTGAGACGGCTCAACCTGACATGCACGTTAAAAGTGCAGAGAGACAAGTTTCACAACAGATGTCTGGAGCTCTGACGTTTCCCCCGTGTCGCTTTTAGTGGCTGAATGAGAGCTGAGAGCTTAGCGCCTCACAGCGCTACGTTAAACGGTGTCCGTAGTGTCGGCTGGATGAGAGTTTAAGCTGCCGCCACTTTGCCGCATCGTCTGTGGTCAGCTGTGTGGTGAAACCCCGTTGAAAATTTCAAAGGTTCAGGCGGCGATTTAAAGTTTGGCTGCGCCTTCTCCATGTTAGCTTAGCCGTAGCAGCTCCCATTCGCTATAAGCTTAGCGCCACACAGCGCTACGTTAAACGGTGTCGTGTCGGCTGCCTTGAACAAACAGTGCAGCTCGTAATGAACGGGCTGTTGTCACAGCGTGCTGAGAGTGATGATGACGACAGGTTGTCAGACACTTAAAACCCTGATCCAAGTGAAACAGACTCACAGCTGAGAGCAGAAACACAATCCTAAACAAAAACCTGCCACTGATGCTTAAGGCTGAGATTGATAAATGTGTTTGATCAATGGGTGGTGAAAACAAGCTGGGACTATCTCTGATTGTTTTTATTTTGTGTACCAAGCTAGAAAGTGAAGATTAGTGAAGTTTCTTTTATAATGGATGTTTAATTTCTGTTTGAACAGTTGCACAAACTCTGTAAAGAGCAGATTGGTGTTTACTTTTAATATTTCCCATCAGCCAGTGCAGCTTTAGTTTTCTCCTCAATTTCAGCTCTTTAATTTATTTGACATTGTACTTTAAATTCCTAAATGTGCTGACTGAGACATTTAGTAGAGGGTTTGTTTTGTTCCTGTTTATTTTTACATTTGACCAAAGTAGTAAAGCTACTGTTCTCAGTTTCAGGTTCTTTATTTTAAAAGGGTTAAAGTGCCCATGGCACGATATTTAAATCAATTAATATTAAACAGGTGTAATCTTTGATGCCTCTAGATTAGCGTTGCACCATTATAACTCAAAATATGCTGTAATTATTTCCTAACGAGCAACTCAGAGATCAGAAGAATGCGCCGCCTTCCGGTTCTGCTGGGTTTCTCCTTATTTGGCAGCTTATGTGATCATGTTTACTTCTCTCATCTCATGGAGACACACGGAGGCTGCTCTCGTGTTCTGCCTCCCTCCCTCCAGCTTTACCGAAGCGTTTTCATTTAGTCTAAAGGAAAATCTGACCTACAAAATCTTCTATAAACTCACGCCTCGTTTCTACTGATTTAGCAGAATCAGAGTTTGGACTGGCTCGATGTGTCTCCCTGTTTCTTGTATGACTTTAAGAGCTCATTACGCAGCCAGTTTATTGTGTTCCGACTAAACTTACAGAAAAGTTTTTCTTCAGCTTCACTAAAGTCCTTTGGGTTTTGTTCTGCCTTGGGCTTTGCACTAAATCTCACGGTTTTTAATTTTCCGAAGGTTGTTGGCGCTTCAGAGAGCTTTTTCACCTTGGCAAACTTTTGTTTTTTTCTGTGAGGAGAGCTGAGCCTGCTGGTAGCAGCTACGGTGGCTGCAATGGCCAAAATAGCTCAGAAATTAGCATGTACTGTATTTTCCTTCCTTGCCGATATGAGCGAATTCCGGAGATTCCGCGTATTATACTGGATTCTAGTTTGTTTATCGATTTCCGCCATTACGCCCTCGTTTTACGCATCGCGGAAATCATAGGGCTCTACAATAATACCCAAATTTAAGACTTTTCATATTCGGTTTAACAACCTTTTAAATCAATTTACCACCTTTCAAGACTTTTTAAGACCCCGCGGACACTTTGGACAAGTCAGTGGTGTCAATGATGGTCCCAACATCCTACCGAGCAGACCAGAGCACTCTTAACACACAGCAAGAAATATCTGATAAGATTATCTATAGAGCCATCACGGTTAATCAGGGCTTCCTTAAGATTGAAGGGGAAAATTGGGGCAAAAATCTGCATAATTGTTCTGCAGTGTAAACCAGGCTTAAAGTTTTTAGGTTTTTAAGGTTGATGGGCTGAAGATGGTATGAAGGTAGAACTTATGAGGTGAAGGTCTAAAAGTGGAAGTTCTACAGGTACAAGGTTTAAAGATTGTAGGTTTTGAATTTTGAAGGCCTAAAGTTTGAAGGTGTAAATGTTAAAAATCCAAAGGTGGAAGATCTAAAGGTAGGAAGTCTGAAGGTGGAAGATGCAACACTTTGAAAGTCAGTGACTTCTTGACCAAAAAGGAACCAGATGAAAGCAAACAGCTCTCACTGTTAGTCTTCTGTCTCAACAGGCCGACAACCCGCTGTTCCAGAATGCCACCACCACAGTTGCCAACCCCACCTTTACTGGAGAATAGAGACCAGCAGCCCAGCTCCCCTCCTAGCATCACAGATATGTTTGCATTGCAAAAATCATTCACTGCTATTAAGTTTTTCTAGTTTGCTTTGTTATTAACTTCATTACTGTGCATTAATGTGAAGCTGGTTTGTTTAACTCAATGTCTTCGAGATATGTAATAAAATCCTTTTTTTTAACCAAGAAGCTGTTTGTCAAACATTTGGAAGTCAGCTAATTATAGTGTTACTTTAATTAGCTGACTTTACCCATGAGCCCAAACATCATAAAAAACATCTTTCTTGCCCTAATCAAATGGATGTTAAGGATGTGTAAGATTGGGGGCGGAGCTTATCCCAGAGGTGTGGTCAAAACGTCTAAACATTGAGGGCGAAGCCCACTTCAGAGAGTGGTCAAGATGTTCAAACATGGGGAGTGAAGCCAGATCTTCCTGCTCTTTAGTTTTTTGTTGGACTTTTTCTCCATTTCAGTCCGTGTCGTACCTGATATGTTTTGGGTTTCCATTTTTCAACTTTTATTTTATCAGGTAAAATGTTTGAGAACATGTTCTCATTTACAAACATAACAGATGAAGTCTCAACACTAATTTTTAGGAGACAATTTAAATTGTGGGTTGGACCTGGTGTTGGACTGTTCTGTCTCCCGTACTTCACCTCAGTCAGCCATGTCGAAGTCCTTCTCTGATTTTATTTCTCAGAATGGTCTGGTGGATCCATGGAGACATCGTATCCCCTCAACCAAAGGCTTGAAATGTAAATGCTGTTCCCAGAGTGCTGTATCAAGGCACCTCAGTGGGAAGTCTGTGGGAAGGAAAAAGTGTGTCAGAAAACGCTGCACAACGAGAAGAGGTGACCGGACCCTGAGGAAGATTGTGGAGAAGGACCGATTCCAGACCTTGGGGGACCTGCGGAAGCAGTGGACCGAGTCTGGAGTAGAAACATCCAGAGCCACCGTGTACAGGCGTGTGCAGGAAATGGGCTACAGGTGCCGCATTCCCCAGGTCAAGACACTTTTGAACCAGAAACAGCGACAGAAGCGGCGGACCTGGGCTACAGAGAAGCAGCACTGGGCTGTTGCTCAGTGGTCCAAAGTACTTTTTTCAGATGAAAGCAAATTTTGCATGTCATTCAGTCAAACTGCCTGAAGTCCAGTGTCAAGTCCCCACAGTCAGTGATGGTCTGGGCGCCATGTCAGCTGCTGGTGTTGGTCCACTGTGTTTTATCAAGGGCAGGGTCAATGCAGCTAGCTATCAGGAGATTTTGGAGCACTTCATGCTTCCATCTGCTGAAAAGCTTTATGGAGATGAAGATTTCATTTTTCAGCACGACCTGGCACCTGCTCCCAGTGCCAAAACCACTGGTAAATGGTTTACTGACCATGGTATTACTGTGGTACTCTCCTGACCTGAACCCCATAGAGAATCTGTGGGATATTGTGAAGAGAAAGTTGAGAGACGCAAGACCCAACACTCTGGATGAGCTTAAGGCCGCTATCGAAGCATCCTGGGCCTCCATAACACCTCAGCAGTGCCACAGGCTGATCGCCTCCATGCCACGCCGCATTGAAGCAGTCATTTCTGCTAAAGGATTCCCCACCAAGTATTGAGTGAATAACTGAACATCATTCTTTGAAGGTTGACTTTTTTTGTATTAAAAACACTTTTCTTTTATTGGTCGGATGAAATATGCTAATTTTTTGAGACAGGAATTTTGGGTTTTCATGAGCTGTATGCCAAAATCATCAATAATAAAACAAGAAAAGGGCTTGAACTACTTCAGTTATGTGTAATGAATCTAAAATATATGAAAGTCTAATGTTTATCAGTACATTACAGAAAATAATGAACTTTATCACAATATGCTAATTTTTTTAGAAGGACCTGTACATTGTATAAATCAGAATTCCCACCTAACACTGATTTGGCTGATTTGGCATTTCCTACAGTTGATTGTTAGCAATCAGAACAATTAGAAGCTCATTTTTCCTTGAGAAAACTAAAAACACACTAAATCTATAATGCAATTGTAGCAAAGTGAAATCAAATGTATGTATTAACAAGCACACAGGCTCATTTCTACCCAAGGAGGCAGACACTGGTGGTTTTTCAATGAATTTCACAATGTTTTAACAGAATGAATTCAAAACAATAAAAGGAATTCAAATGACTTGTTAAAATACTCAGGCTGAAGTTTATCAGAGGGAGTTAGGCCAACTAAAATCTAAATTCTAAACCAACCAAAATCACCCCAATCAGTGTGACATGCATCCAGGTAGTGCACAGTGAAAGAACACACACAACAAAAATCCCATCACCAAGGCCTATGGCCCCCTGCTGGTGCTCAGCCTGGAATAAAAGAAAAGAAGTTAAAAACAAAAACCGGCACTGAACCCAAACCGGATACACCCGAAACAGGATGTTCTTTGTTCCTGCTCCCCATACACCCCCACAAGCCCTCCTGAGCATACAAAACACTTCAGTTTTTCCTGTCCACCACAGTCCGTCCCAGTCTTTCAGATTCCTTTCATGGCTGCTCACTCTGTTGGATCTCAGGAGCCGCCCACCGCTGATCCATTCGGTGGAGATCCGACCGGAACTTGACCTCCCAGCGTACAGAGTCACAAATGGAACATCTGAGGGACTTGTAGGAAACAGCGGTGCTCCATCGCAATGAAGAAGGAGTCAGGATGCATGCAGAACATCCACGCTGTCAAAACAGCAGCCTCCAAGTGCGACCAGGGCAGTCACTACCCCAGGGGGTACGCGCCCATGCACACACCTGCGGTACATATCAGCGTTACAACTTGCCATAGTAGCCTACGCATGAGGCCAACACAGACAAACTCACCCAACAATGCCATAACTCCTGCCGAAGGAACCCGTTGCCTCCCTGGGTCGGACGAATGGATTGGCCAACTGGTAATTAACTAAAACGTGTAGAAGAAAGGAATTCTACACCCTCTTCATGACATATTAAACTCATTTAAAGATTAGATGACCAATAATAATAATAATAATAATTTGGTTGTTAAACTCATCAAGAGAGCCATCCATATCAGATGTGTGGTCTTACTTGTGGCCAATGCTCCGTGGATCAGAGGCCGCATTGATGGACTCAACGCTTGGAGGTGGATGTCCCCCTGACGGAG
>SSNR01000035.1:3260100-3302231 GCA_006937965.1 Callopanchax toddi
GGGGGGACCACCCCTGGCATGCTGGAGGCATGGTAGTTATCATCCCCGTAATGGTGCGGGGTAGAGAGACGGGCGTGTGTCTTCTCTCCGGGGAGAAAGCTGAGAGAGGCCTGTGGCTGTTTACCCACTCAGACAATCTCTCTGGGATCAGCTCAAGGCTTGGATTCGTCTCACTGACGTGTCAGAGGAACGGGATTCACTTTTGATAGAACATTATCTTAAGGTAGCCAATCAGAGATTAAAGAATGTGTCTTAAGTGGCCCAATGAGAATGACAGGAGTGTCATGAGATTTTAAACAAGATGACTCCACCTTTTAAACTCATGAAAAGCTTCTAATTTTAATAAAATGGATTAAGTTAAGATACTTGTCATTTTAAACCCAAAGATTAAAACACAGAAAATATCATTTAATGAATTCTGTAAAAGAAGTAAATTAATAGAATAACCTTACTGATTCATCAATAAATATTTTAAAGATGTAAAGGAGCTGTATTTAACTAATCATGAATTAAGCATATGACAAAGTGGAGTGTTGAGTGTTCACAGGGTGAAGAGAATCTTCCTGTAAACAGAATGATAACAGTTTGAATCTCAGTCTGTAGTGTTAAGAAAGAGAGACATCCTGGAAGATTGGTTTTATTAAGTAATGTCCAGTGGGGGGGTCAGCTGCCCGATCAGCTGATTAAGTGTATAATAAAAGATCTCATTCATTCTCCTTTGGTAGTGCGTCGCCCAATCGCCCATATTAATGAGCCGCCCCTGCTCGATGCCCAACCCTAAATTGCCTACTACTACACAAATCATGCAGCAGTGCCATCTAGTGTTTATTTCGCAATCCTTTTTTTTTTTCAACTCGATGCATTTCGTCATGTTTTGTATCGCGAAATTTTGCCAAACAATATTTCGTCCCATCCCTAGTATTAGATCGGGTTGGGTGGATGTGCACATGTAAATTGTACATTGTCTGGGATTGAATATGAACACTAGTCTGGAGGAGGGATGAGACTGAAAGACACTTGGTGGAATACATTTTAGTTTTGTTGTTTTAGTTATAAAAAGGGACAGAAATTATAAGCTTTTTTTTCTTCTATCTGCTCCTTTCATTCAAGTTTGTTTTGTGTGTTTTTTTGGTGTGTGTATTTTGTTTGTTTTTACTGAATGAAATAAATATTGATAAAAAAAACAAGCAGAGAAGAAAATTAAACCTGTCTTCCAATTCATTGCATTTTTTTGTGCGGCAGAAGAATCAGTATTAGTACTCAGTATCAGCGAGTACTCAGATTCAAGTATCGTATCAGATCGGTTTGAAAAAAGTGGTATCGGTGCATCCCTAATTATGTCCATTTTAGAAATCTGTATGATGGCTCCCATGGACTGATCCTCTGTGCTTCTTGAAGGGGGCACTTCCTGCAGTGGTCTTCCTGGGGTCCCTGTTCTCTGGGTGGCCTCAATGGCGCCACCAAGGGGTGGCCGTGGCCACCGCTGGCCGACTCCTGGCCACCCCACTGTCTGGCCATTATAAATTTTAGTAGCATTAGTTCTGCATTTCATGATGAAATTTTCATCCCTAATGCACAGCCAGGTAGTCAAGCCGCTCTAGACCGCCACTCCCTCCCTGCATTTGGTACGATCCATTTCTGACTCGCTGCTCCGCCCACTCCTCACTCAGACACAGGTAGAGCGAGTGAGGACGAAGTGAAGGAGTTCGTTTAAAGTTTTAAGACATTAGAACGTTGAGTGATCAGTTTTAAAACTATTGATCATTTCACTTGTTCAGCAAGTTCATCCATAACATGAAAAGCTGTATTTCAGCTCCTTTGTGTGACGTCTGCTGGCCTGTTTAACATAAACAGCTGATTAAACCTGTAGTTGATGCTCACGCCGCCACCGGACGTTTCGTTGATCTTTGAGCAACTAAATCAGTACAGGTTTAGTTTTTACATGAATCCACATTAGTGTTTTGTGTAGAAGACGTCTGTTGTGGGTTTTGAGATTTACTGAGTTTATAATTGGTCTGTGAATGCAGCATTTGCCATGGCTGCGTCTGATCACAAGAAAGAAAAAAGTAGCGACTCTCCACCAGCTGCTGGCTTTCACAGATAAATTAATGTCTGCAGAAACTTTTGATATGATTTTTGACTCAAACTCATCCAAAGACAGAAGAGAGGGAAGAAAGAGAGACAGAGAAAAGACAGCTGATACATCCTCCTGTCATTTGACAAGTCTAGACACATTTTGTCCAGATTTAATTTGTCAGATATTAAATATCAGATTTTATGTTCCATATTTGATTTTTTAATATTATTTTTAAAGATGTAGTTAAAACTTTGGCTTAGATGTTCTGTTCAACAGATTTTCATTTTCTAATAAAATTATTATAAATCTGACTGTTATTTTCCAGGACTTATTCTCCTGTAATTTAATCAATTTATAGGTCTGACGTTTTTTGAGTTCTCTGGATTTGAAACATTTTTCTTTTACATACGCTAAACTAAACCTGGGTTAAATAAACACATTATCTTTAGCTGGCATCTCTTCTAGATCTAATTACAACCTGTAGGCTGGTTCTGGCTGTACTCTGGCAGCTCTAGAGCAGAGAAAAAGAAAAACATCCAGTCGTTTTTCACTGAATCAAAACACCAAGTTGAAAGGTCTCAATAATATTGAGGTAGTTTCTTGAAATATATCCTTAAAGCATCATAAAGCCTGTAATAGGATATGGACTAATAAATAATGATTACATCATAATTACAGCTACGGCTTAATAAGAATGTTTAGAAAATGTCAGCACAGGTAAAACAAAACAGTTTAACATCCCCTGCAGAAATGTCTCTCTAAACGTTTTACTGTTTAATGCCCCCCCCCCCACACACACACACACACACACACAATGAAATGGGAATTTCTCCTCTGCCAACAGGTGAGGCTATAATCATGTGGCCTTAATAATGAAACTGATGGCTAGCATGTTGTTGTGCAACTCAAAATGTTATTAGTCTATGCACTTTATCATTAGTAACATTAAATGTAACACTGTTCTGTTTTCAAAAAGAATGTAAAATCTTGTTAGATTACTAGAAAATCACCTTTCAGTCAGCTCATTAGTTACCTTGTGTTTACAGCACCCTCTGGTGGTTGTTCTCAGTACTGCATCAGTTAGAAACTTTATTTTGAATATATTTTGATATAAGATAAGATAAGAAGAACTTTACTGTCCCGAAGGAAATTGTTTTGTCATGAACATGCTCACTGCAACAGTAAAAAACATAAAACATAAAATAGTAGAAGCATTAAAAAGAAGCAAAACAAAACAGCTAAAAACAGAACAAATTCTGGCCAATAGATGTTATCAGAAATGAGCATGAAGTAAGGCATGTGAAAAGACAATATACAGATATAAGAAAGGTGTTAAAGCCCTTGTATCAGACATGCACCCGTAATGGCACAAACACAATAAACCAAAGTATGTCAGTGGAGTTTCCTTAAGTCTTTCTGTTTTCTACAGGCCGGTTTGCTACAACAGAATAACATTTAGAAATTATAGTTTGTAATTTTGGTGTGCCACCCCAAAATTTTAAGTGGCCCCATCTTGCCACCCCTGTGAAAAATTTCTGGAGGCGCCACTGCTCTGGGTGTTTGCGACTCGGGTCTCCTCCATGTCTTCCATGTGTTTTGGAGGGCAGGTCTGTGGCTCCTTGCACTTAGTATTGAACACTATAGAGAAACCTTATATACACAAGCGCACACAGGTGCTCACAAAGTGTTCACACATGTATAGACTCAGGTCTTTTCAGACACATTAATGTGCGCTGTGGTTGGCACTGAACACACCTTGAATTAATTATTACCGTGTACTTTTCAGTGGCAATGTTGTTTTTGCTGTGGTCATTTGTTTGTTCTCTCTTACTGCAGGTCTAGAAGTGGATTCCTTGTACCTCTCGTCTTCTTTATGTTAACTTTCTTCCCCAGACCTCTCTTCCTTTGTTCTTCTTCTCCTATACAGTATCTGTCTCCATGTCCATTGGGATTCAAATTAAACCAAAAAGCAAATCTAATAATGTAGTTTTTCTTCTAATGATATACGTTTTGTGGGGCGTTACAGCTTCCTCCTGTGATAGAAAATCTGTAAGGCTTGTTTTTGGCATTCAGACATATATTCTGAGTGCTACGTATACTGCCGGACAGTAGCCTAGTATACTAGACCATCAGTTCTGCTCTGCAGACTTTGGTCTAGCCACACTCCATTGGAACCTCAGCAGCCCACTGATTGGTCCAATCAGTCTCATACCGAGCCAATCACAACGCTCTAATGGTTTGGTGGGCAAGATTAGCCGATGACAGAAGAGCTCCGACTCTGATATTAAACAAAATGGCAGCAGCTCGGGAACTGCATTTGTTTGAAACGGCTTTGTCATCAACTTTGGACGATTTAAATTTGGGCATTTCATTAAGACATGAACAGAAAGAGGCACTTAAGTATTTTATCTTGAAAAAGGATGTATTGGCTGCCCTGGCGACTGCCCTGACGGCGATCTCCCTGGGGTGTCCGTGCCCTGGGTGGCCTCTGGACGTCTGGGGCCTGGACCTCCTCCGCGTCCTCCGTGGGTCTTGGGGGCGGGTCTGTGGCTCCTCAAACTTATTATTGAATGTTTCAATAGAGAAACCTTACATACACAAGCGCGCATATATACACACAGGTGATCACAAGGTGCTCACATAAAGACGGACTCAGGTGTTTTCAGACACATTAACTGGGGCTGTGGTTGGCACTGAACTCTCTTGAACTGGTGTATACGTATACATTTGAAGAATATCACAACTGTTGTGTATTCATATGCTGTTTGTTGCTGTTGTATCTTTTCTCCCTGTTTTGTTTGCTTGTTTGTTTGTGCTTTATTTACAGGTCTAGAAGTGGACTCTTCACGTCTCTTGTTCTCTTCTTTTTCTGTTCACTTTCTCCCCCATCCCTCTTTCTGTACCCTTCCCTTCACTTTCAGGCTCCGTGTCCAATCAACCATAAAAACATTCTAATAAAGATTTTGGGGGTTATATTTAAACAAAAATCAGGAGGAGTTTTATAGCAGTGGCTGTAACCTCTCACCTGAAACAGCAACACTGTTGGGCTTGTTTTTGGCACTCAGACATTATTCTGTTTGCTCCACAGCCGGACAGGACACGGGGTTAAAAAAAAAGAAAAAAAAAAAAAGAAAAAGGATGTATTGGCTGCTTTGTCGACAGGATAAGGTAAAAATTTAATTTACCAGCTGGTTCTGGTTGTTGCTAAATGGCTCTGATTGGTCCTGGTGCTATACAATGTGAAGACAGTTTGATTGACAACCGTTGATCCCGCCTCTCTTGGCTAGCCAGGCTAACCGGACAGGACATGAGAAAAAAAAACTTTACCAGGAAAAGGTTATAAGCTAATGCTAACAATGAACCATTCCAATCAGGTCCAAAATGTAATAACCATTAAAACTAATAACTCTTGGGGTGAAAATCCTAAATTAGGTTTTAAAAAATGTCTTTAGGTTTTTGGCCAATTAACTTAACCCTCGTACTGCCTCATAATGAATCTTGCACCAGAGTTAGTCATGGAGTCCCTCAGGGTTCAGTGCATGGTGCAGATTATTAAACAACATGGGATAAATTTCCATTGTTATGCTGATGAAACTCAGTTCTATTTATCCATAAATTCTGATAAATTCAAATCAGTTAACTTCCAGCATGTCTAAAAGTCATAAAACCTGGAGGACTGTTTTCTCTTTTTAAACTTAAACCAGAGAGAAGTTGTGGTTTTTGAGCGTGAGACCCTCAGGAAAAAACTGTGCAGTGATTCAGTCCATCTGGATGGATAAGCCTGTCCTTCAGTTCTAATATCAGGGACCTTGGAGTTGTTCTGGACCAGGATCTGACCTTTAACTCTCCTATAAAATACATTCCTAGAACTTCCTTCCACCTGTGTAATTTAGCTAGAATTAGAAACAACCTGACCCAAAGTGACCACTAGTACATCATCCATTACTTCCAGACCTGCTTCCTGTTCGCTATGATCAGGATGTTCATGTTCTCTTAGAGCCTAGGTATTCATTAGGCAGCCCGTGGACCAGCCTCATACACTGAACAAAAATATAAACTCAACAATTACCTTTTTGCTCCCATTTTTCCTGAGCTGAACTCAAAGCTCTGAAACATTTCCCAGACACTAAAGACTCATTACTCTCAGATATTGTTGACTAATCTGTCTGAATCTGTGTTAGTGAGAACTTCTCTGACCAGATAATCCATCACACCTCACAGATGAAACATATCAAGGTGCTGATTAGACAGCAGGAATATTGTGCAGGTGTGCCTTAGACTAACCCTCCCCCATGCCCCCAGACTCCTTCTTGGATTCTCATATGGCTTTTCCTGGTTAGTAATTGAGTACCTCAGTCCTAGAGCCTCCAGCTGATCCAGATGCTGCTGCCAGAGTTCTGATGACAGTTTTCATCTCCAACACATTGACAAGGTACAATTTGAATAAACCCGAACTCAGATTTTATACTGTAGTTCAAGTCTAGTTGAACTGAATAATCACCAACCACTGAGAGGTTTCTGGAAACAGAATGCTTTATTTATTATTGCTGAATGAGGAAAACCACAGACGCTACCCTAAACAATCAACAACACATAGCTGTGCCACCACCTTCTCCAGCACCAGCAGACCTTCTGACATGTTTCCTCAGCAGGAACTAGTTCATTAAAGTCGGGTAGTAATTATTAGTAACTGGAAACTCAAAGGTTTTATGATGATGGAGAAGAAATGTGGAACTAATAACCCTTTTCCTGTTGGTTTGGCTGCTTTAAACTGGTGTAATGAAGTGAGTAAAACCCAAAGGAACCATCCTCAGGGTGGGACTCTGAACCTGAATCAGGAGACAGAACCCTGTTACTCATCTGAAGCTTAGGTGGTCTGATAAGTCTAACCTGACTAGGTCTATAGGGACTGAGCAGAGACAGGAAACAGGATGTTCTGAAACCTGGAACAGGTTGATAAAACGGATTCATAACAGAAGAGCCTAAGGAGGAACTACATCTGCTGGGTGGAGTTCCCGTTCC
Organism: Callopanchax toddi; assembly: GCA_006937965.1. NCBI lineage: Eukaryota > Metazoa > Chordata > Actinopteri > Cyprinodontiformes > Nothobranchiidae > Callopanchax > Callopanchax toddi. The sequence continues at coordinate 3,267,200 of SSNR01000035.1, forward strand.
AGGTGTTGTTGTCGTCCTCACTGTCCTCTTGAGTCCGCAGCCTGCAGACTTTTCCATCCTTTTTGAAGTCCCTGGGCCGGGTCTCCAGGCTGTACTTGGAGGGGGTTTCACTGAACAGATTAACAAAAACAGCCTAATTCAGACCAGGGTCAAAGGTCAGCACTGAACAACATCATTACAATTAAATATTAGATTTCTTGAGGACTTGTTAACGCATGATTCACTCTCATCAGACCTATATGCATTTGAAGATGAATATTTAAGTGTAGTGAATGAAAGGAAAACATATGTCAAAGGTTCTGGTCACAACTAGTGCTGCGTTAACGCGAGACTGTTATCTCACGACAAAAAAACCCTGCAGTTAATCTAAATTGGGTTGCTGGGTCTAGACCAGGCATTACCAAATGACAGACTCCGATCCTGACCCAGACCCAGATCCGGTTCTTTCCGGAGTCCAGACCCGCTTGGTGGTGAAGGAGGCGCGTCTCTTGTCTCCCAGACGCGCCTCTTTCACCTGGAAGGTAAACCGGTAAATAAGAACTTACCTACACCTTTTACATGGCTGAACAAAAAGAATGCTATTATTACACTTTGACTGACGGTTTTTTTTTAAAATCTGGTCATAATCTATTTTTACCCATCACTTATTAATTTAGAAATTATAACAATGACATTTTCAGCAGCATTATTTCATTCCTTTTAAAAATATATTGTAGATTGTTCCTTGACCGTTTCATCCTCTACTGAGCGTCGCCATTCGGACCTGAGTGTTTAATTAAGCTGCAGAAGATTGCATGGTTCTGATGGTTCGGTTCAGTTTATCTGCACACCAGGTCCAGTTCAGATCATAAATCCAGACTGATCTAAAGAATAAATCAGCTGATCACCAAGTCTTCATCTGTAGAACTCTAATAACTTTCCCCGTCTAGTGTCTGGAGCGCAGCGCAACAAGCGCATCCATTACACTCTAGTGCCTCTGACTGCAGCATTCATATGTCTCAGTTCAGATCATAAATCCAGAATGATCTAGAGAATAAACCAGCTTGGTTGAGCGCTCTCAGGGTTCTCTGAACAGCGGCACTACCCGCTCCAGACTCTGGGCACTCCCCCGTCCAGAGCACTGCGCATTACGCACAAATGCCTCTGACTGCAGTATTCATATGTCTCATAACTACACGGCTGATCACAATATTGCATCAATAAGTGCAGTTATACCATTTGAAGACATGACCAGACTGTGATTTAACTCCTAAATGTGAGATGTTTTTGTTCAAATTCTCATTTTTATTCGGTTCAGACACAGGTGGAAAGTGACAGTTGGTCTCGTGCGTGCGCATGCGTATACATCGTGTGTGTGTGTGTGTGTGTGTGTGTGCGGGCCTCCAAGTCTGAAAACTTAGACAACTTTCAGACCCGTTTTTGCGTGAGCAGGTTTATAAATGAGGCCCCAGCCGGTGTCTATGAGCAGTCACGAGAAACGGCTGCTCGCAGCCCGACGGGCTGGTGTAGCGACTCGCCAATACCGAGTGGTCTGATAGCATGCGCGCGCGCACACACACACACATGTGTGATTTTAATCCATCAAAATGACTGAAAATGATGAAAAGTTATCAGATAGCGCAGCAAGAACCGGGTTGAACCGCTGGTCGGTACTACTCGTACCTCTGAAATCCTGGAACCATGACATTTAAATTGTTTTGGTACCGACTTGGTACCAAAGAGCCGGGTCTTTTGACAACACTACAAGCAAGCAAGATTTGAGTGTGTGTGTGTCTGTTTAAATTTTTTTCTTTTAACTAGGATAAATTAAGTTATTGCTGTATAAAATAAGAATTACAGAGAGGTCAGATTGTTGATTAAATGTTAAAAGGGCTTGCCATGGTCGCGAGCACATAAGAGCGGCATGACAAGGTGAGGACCAGAATCGGACAAACCCGGAGCACCCGGTACTGCTTCTGGACTCAAACCTCTGCAGAGCCTTCACCCTCCTGAGTCCTCTCAAAGACTGCAGTGTGTGATTTAATAATAATAATAATAGTAGTAATAATGCATTGGATTTATTTAGCGCCTTTTAGGACACTCAAAGCGCTTCACAGAAGTTGCATTATTCATTCACACACTGGTTGTTGTAAACTACGACTAACGTCTGTAGTCACAGCTGCCCTGGGGCAGTCTGACAGAAGTGAAGCTACCATTCTGCGCTATCGGCCCTTCTGACCACCACCAACATTCACACACAGGCAAGTTGGGTGAAGTGTCTTGCCCAAGGACACAACGACAATCTAACCCAGAGAGTGCTGGGGATCAAACCGGTGACCCTCCGGTTGCCAGACCGGCCACTCTCCCAACTGAGCTACATGCGGCCCCAAATCGATTTGTGAAAAAGCGGAGTGGGGGACTCTTCATCTGTAGATGCAGCTGCGGGTCGGGTCCGGTTTCATCGGGACTTCACCTCGTTAAGCCCCTCCAATGCTCGCACTGTGCTTGTCCGACAAAAACCAGGTCATTGTTCTGTCAGACCAGTGAGAGGTGCATAGAAGTCTAATTTCTCCGTGGGAAGAATTACTGACCAGCAAATTTCGGGAAAAACAGAAACAAGAGAATCGTTAAGAAGAATTGTTAAAGTTGGAGGTGTACAATTTCGATGGAATTGGTCTGTTGGAATCTGTTCTAAGTCGGAACCAGTTCTCTAGTGGCTTCAGTCTGGACTACCTACCATATAGGTCTGATTGGTGGATTACTGCAGAGATGGTTGTCCTTATGGAATGTTCTCCTCTCTCCACTCAATTCACATGCCCACCCACCAATCTCCCTTTCCTACCTACCTTAATCCATCCCTCCCTACCTGAGACGAGAGCTGCTCACCTTTTGGGTCTGGCTGAGGAAGAGTGAGTGTGAGAGCTGAGCTGTTGTCCAGGGTTTGTTGATGCTGGAGAAGTAGAGGCTGGGGTAATAAAGAAGGAGCTGAGGAATCTCCACACAGCAATCAGAGGGTAGAGGAGTGAGCCGAGGACAGCCCAGAGGCCACGCCCAGAGAACCGAACCATGGTGTTAGCAGGACCTCCTGACTGTAGGAACAGAAGGTAAAGATGATGGAGATACAGGCAGTGATTCTTCAGAGTATTAGGTGTCAAGCTTTAGAACAGCAGCATGACCGAGGCTCTCAACAGTGTGCTAATAAAACCCTGATGATCTCATTCCAGTTTTCTCCACAGAAGCAAGACAATTCTGGTCAAGTGGTCTGGATAGAGACCAGGAAAATGACCACTTCATCAAAGACTAGGATCAAAACCAGTTAAAATGGTCCCCATGGATCAAGACCAGTTTAAAGGGTCACCATGGATCCAAATCAGTTTAAAGGGTCACCAAGGATCCAGACCAGTCCAAAGGGTCCCCATGGATCCAGATCAGTTTAAAGGGTCAACATGGATCCAGACTAGTTTTAAGGATCACCATGGATCCAGATCAGTTTAAAGGGTCACCTTGGATCCAAACCAGTTTTAAGGGTCACCATGGACTCAGACCAGTTTAAAGGGTCACCAAGGATCCAAATCAGTTTAAAGGGTCACCATGGATTCAGATCAGTCTAAAGGGTCACGATGGATCCAGACCAGTTTAAAGGGCCACCATGGATTCAGACCAATTTAAAGGGTCGCCATGGATCCAGATCAGTTTAAAGAGTAACCATGGATAGAGACCAGTTTAAACGGTCACCATGGATCCAGACCAGTCCAAAGCATCACCATGGATCCAGATCAATTTAAAGGGTCACCATAGATCCAGACCAGTTTTAAGGTCTACCATGGATTCAGACCAGTTTAAAAGGTCACCATGGATCCAGAACAATTTAAAAAGGGTCACGGTGGATCCAGATCAGTCCAAAAAGTCACCATGGATTCAGATCAGTTTAAAGGGTCAACATAGATCCAGACCAGTTTTAAGGTCTACCGTGGATTCAGACCAGTTTAAAAGGGCACCATGGATCCAGGCCAGTCCAAAGGGTCACCATGGATCCAAACCAGTTTAACAGCGAATGAATGAAAATGTAAATATCATCTTAGTTAAAACTAACTCTTTCAAAGTTGACTACAAAACATTTTGGTAGACTAAAATCATGACTACGTACTGGCAGGACCACGATGGAAGCACTGGGAGTCAGCTCCAGTTCCAGCAGGGTTCTGTTCAGGTCTTCATGGTTGAACTCTCGCCGAGGAAACATGGTTGCCAAAGAAAATTGACTGTAGTGATTCGCCCCATGCTGAAAAACATATCACAAAATTTAGAGTTCAGTAAACTGGAAGACCAGGACGGCCTAGTGCAGGGGTAGGCAATTAATTTTCCCATGGGGCCACCGTGTGTGTGTGTGTGTGTGTGTGTGTGTGTGTGTGTGTGTGTGTGTGTGTATATATATATATATATATATATATATATATATATATGTGATTATACCGACAATCAGGACGTTTCTTTTTTTTTTTTTACCCCGTGTCCTGTCTGGCTGTAGAGCAAACAGAATAAATGTCTGAGTGCCAAAAACAAGCCCAACAGTGTTGCTGTTTCAGGCAAGACGTTACAGCCACTACTATAATGCTCAACCTGACTTATATTTAAATATAACTTTAAAAATCTTTATTTGAACATTTTTATGGTTGATTTGAATCCCAATGGACACGGAGCCTGAAAGGAAGGGGAAGGGTACAGAAAGAAGAGTGGGGGAGAACGTAAACAGAAAAAGAAGAGAACAAGAGACTTGAAGAATCCACTTCTAGACCTGCAAATAAAGCACAAACAAACCAACAGGCAAACAAATTGCACTGCAGAAGGTGGTGTTTGTAATCTCACTGTACAGTACATGTGTGTAGTGACAATAAAGACCCGTTATCTAAATCTTAAAATCCAGTTCTGGATTCACCTTCATGAGATGATCAAAATGACAACAACATGAACATGAAGACTCACAAACCTCAGCAGCAAAGTCCCAGGCCTCCTGGAGTCTGGTCTGGGATGGGAACTGGTTGGTGAAGGAGGACCCATCTGGGAGTCGGAACTGTATTCTGGTAATGGTACTGATCACACACATTGAAAGGTTAAACCTTCACAGTGGTGTAGCTGTGGACAGATGTTGGTGTTATGTAACTTGCTGGTTTCTATGTTTCTGGAGCAGAACAGTGAAGATGTTTTGCTTTCACCATTATTAAATCAAATGTATACGTTTTTATTATCACCATATTATAAAATGTGTTCTTTTACAAACAAATGATGGCACTAACATTTTTTCCATCACATTTTTTTCTAATAAACATAAAGTATGAGTAGAAAGTAACTAATACAACTTTCAGAGCGGTTTTGTCCGTAAGACAGTTTAATAAATGAGGCCCCTGGAGTCTAAATGAACTGCACTGACTGCAGATCAGTTTTAAACCTGCTGATCTTGTACCTCCTTTCTCTTATTTGTGCCTCCTTCTTGGCCTCCTGGTCTGCCTGCTTGGGAGCCTTCTCCTCCTCATGTGTTTTGTTGTAGCGGGCGGCTCTGTCGGCTCGATCCTAAACAGGACAATGAGACTTCAGTCCTATAAACATAGACGTTCAATGTCTAGTTTCCATATGGGTATTTTATTCTCTCCACCAAGCCTCTGAAACAAAGGCTTCATGATAAAACTTAAACTATGATCATGATTCTATCAATACATTTTCATGTTTAGACACACAGCAGGATTCAGGTAAAAAAATACTGTGAAAAAAATACAAGCAAGGCTCATGAATAAAAGTTTATACAAACAAAACCAATTTTAAAATATTTATTACAATAACAATAATGATTTATCCTTTATTGATTATAATAAAAGACTGAAAAAATTATTAGACCTAATTTTGAGTAATGTTAAAACAAACATTTACTAACAAAACTGAAAAAACCAAACACAAATGTCCAAAACAGGTTGGAGACTCCTTCAGCTAATATTACCCCCATTTGAGACTGGTAATAACTAGTCAGTGTGACTATGTGATGAGTTAGTGTCACTAGTGAGTATGACTAGTGAGGAGTGTAATGAAGGAACAGGATAGGGGAGTGAAAACTAAGTTATAGTTTGTTTTATCAGTTCACTATTGACTATGGTTAGCATAGAAGGTGTCATCAGGCGTCTTCAGCGATTAGTCAGCATGACTAGTAAGTGTGATTGATGAATGTGTATTGCATGAATAGCAGGTGGTATTAGTTTTTAGTGAACATAACTGGTGTGATTATTGAGGATGACCAATAGCAATTAGTAAGATTGACTAGTGAGTATAACTAATGCGTGTGACAAGTTAGCGTGACTAGTGATTGTGACTAGTTAGTATGACTAGTGAGTGTGACTAGTGAGCATGATTAGTGAACGTGACTGGTGAGCATGACTAATGAGTGTGATTTGTGAGCATGAATAGTGAGTGTGACTACTGAGTGACTACTTAGCATGACTAGTGAATGTGACTAGAAAGTGTGACTTGTGATAGTGACTAGTGAGCATGATTAGTGAGTGCGACTACTTAGCATGACCAATGAGTGTGACTAATGAGTGTGATTTGTGAGAATGGCTCGGAAGTGTGACTAATTAGCATAACTAGTCAATGTGACTAGTGAGTGTGACTAATTAGCATAACTAGTGAATGTGACTAGTGAGTGTGACTAATTAGCATAACTAGTGAATGTGACTAGTGAGCGTGACTACTGAGTGTGACAAGTCAGCATAATTAGTGATTGTGACTAGTGAGCATGATTAGTAAGTGTGACTAGTGAGTTTGACTAGATGGTGTGATTAGTGAAGCACACAGGAGACATCACTGCTGCGCAGTGTCTTTGGCGAGTCTTCTGGTTTCTCAGGACAAGTTCCTGAAGTGGATCGCTGTTTACAAAGTCGTGCAATAGTCACAATACATCGTGAGAACTGAGAACAGGAAGTATGAAGTAGGGATGGGTTATATCGTTGAAAATTCTCCTCACAATAAAAATTTGTCTTATCGCGATAATAACGATAAGTCTAGCTGATGGAAGTAGTTTTGCATGCTCCCGATTCATGTGTGGAGTGAACACAATCCTGGTGGAAGGCGGGCGTGAGGCTGAGGATTAGCTGGTTTTAACGCGAGGAGCTACACTGAATGGTAAATGGCTTGTATTTATAGAGCGCTTTCTAGAGTGTTGAACACTCCCCAAAGCGCTGTACAACACGATCAGTCATTCACCCATTCACACTCACATTCACCCACTGGTGGTGATAAACTATGTTGTAGTCTCAGCTGCCCTTGGGCACACTGACAGAGGCGGGGATGCCATGCACCAGCACCCTTCCAAGTCCCTCTGACCACCACCAGTAGGCAAGTTGGGTAAAGTGTCTTGCCCAAGGACACAATGACAATGTAACCCAGCTGGAGCTGGGGATTGAACCGGCGACTCTCCGGTTGCCAGACCGGCCACTCTACCAACTGAGCTATATGCCACCCCAACTGAACTTCAATCAGGTTACTTTAACATGTTTGTTACTTTACCAGGATTTATTTGCAGTTGTACTCTGTTGTTTCAAGTTTTTCCAAAATTTTGCGTCGTGGAAACAGACTTGGGTCAGCAGAACCTTGGGTCACAGAAGAACGCCAAAGCCCCCTTCCTGCATTTTTCAGAAATAGCACACTGCACTCTTTTACAAGGACTTGACCTTTAGAAACCATTGTATTTCTCAGTTAGACCAGTGAGAGGTGCACAGAAGTGTGTCTCCTCCTGGGGTGAAAGATTAATGACCAGAGAAGAGACTTTAAAAACAAGGCAGTGCAGCGCTGGACTGGCACAGACTGGTGTTTCTGAGATGCGCTGTGGCTGTGGTGAGACAACTCTCACTGATCATAATGGTTTTGTTTTGAAATCACGGCTCGGGCGTGACGCGGCATGGTGCATCCATCTCCTGTGTGCCCCAGCCTTGAGAGTGACTAGTGATCATGACTGGTCAAAGAAATTAGCATAAATAGTACTGTATTGACCCAAATATAAGACAAGGTTTTTTTCCTTGAAAATAATATGAAAATGTGGGGTTGTCTTTTAATCGGTGTCATGACCCGACCACACCAGCAGTGGGCGCCAGCATTTTGTAAACAGCAAAGCCGACACCAACCGGAATAGACTGGAAATTAACAGAACGGAGGCAGAGTTTCAACACTTATTTTAAGATAATGTTGGTCAATTCAGCAGAGGCATCAAACAGCTGTCAGGCAGCCAGGAAATATGGAGTTATGGAGAGAAATTAGGGGTGTAACAATATTGGAAATATCGTGAGATATCACGGTAGTAAAATAGCCATGAGATTGTCGTGGTCTTGTCATGGTATTGAACAGTACGTCCTGAGTTAAAAATAACATGTTTTAGTTCGCCCCACCAGAGTGTAGCAAAGTAAACTACATAGACCATGATCTTTTGCTTCTGTATCATCAGCCAGTGCGCCAATGGGAGCACGCGCAGCCCACATGGCAAACAAAAACAAACATGGAGGGTGGAGGCAACAGCGGTTTTTCAGTCTAAGTTGTGGAAGCATTTCGGATTTATCGCATCGAGAAATGGTAAAGGAGACAAAAACGGACAAACAACTGACAATATGCAAACACTGACTGTGTACAGAGCTGGACTCCGCAGCAAATACGAGCAACGTGAGAGGTTACAATAACCCGCCCCCTCCCGAAAAGTTTCAAGTGTTAGGAAAGTCCAGACGGGTCAAAAATCTTAGCATGAAGCTCTTACATCAGCGTAGTTGTAGAATTAGCGCTAGTTTGAACACTAGCAAAATATCGCAATACAGATAGCACGATATCGATATAACATTGTGACAAGAAATATCGTGATATATTGCAGTATCGATATTTTCTAACGCCCCTAGTGAGTACGATTAACATGTAGAGTATTTGTTTTCAGTGATTAGTTTAATTTGTGTTTGAATCGTTGTTGTGATTAGGCAGGTGGGTTCCGTAAGGAGAATGAATGTAAAGAACTAGAACTCATGAAAAACACAGCATGTTTGTACAAGATCACATGTATGTGACAATTAGGTTGGTGATGCTTTGTAGCCTGAGCTAATTTACAGCATGAAGGGAGAACAGTTCCAGTCTTTTGAAACATTCTGCAAGAGGGTTTTGACAGAACAGCTTACCATGGCGATCTGCTGCCTGACCCTATCTCTGGCAGCCTTCTCTTCTGCCTTCTCTCTGTTCCTTTCTTCCAACAGTCGCTTGTTGTTGTCCTCTTCTTGTTTCCTCCTAAAGTCCTGCACATTCTTTCCCATCTTCCGGCGCTCTATTTCTTTTCTGACTTCATTCTGCAGGAATACAAATACTAACACTGTGAAAAAAACACACCCTGAGTTTAAAGAATAAACAGCATGTTGTCTGTCTCAGGTCTGTGGGCAAGTCAACTGTCAATTGGGAGGTTGTGGGTTTGACTCCAGCTTCTCTTAGGACAAGTGTCAATGGGGTCAGACTGAACGCCTCATAGCCCTCAATCATTGGTATTTATTCGAACATGCAATAACCAATAAATAATAAATAATCATAGCACAAATTTGCTTTACACATTCGAAAAGGAGTGGGAAGAAGTACAACATATTTTTATCCCACCCCTACTTTACAAACCAAACACTCAGTTAGCCAATCAAAGGGAGAAAGGGAAGTGATTCAAACGCAGTGGAATTTGTTTTCCGCATCTGAACCCCTCACTGAGGGGGAAATTAGGCATTCAGAATCATGCCCAAAGATACTTTGACATGTGTCCTGAGACTGAACCCTGAACTCCCCAACTAGTATACAGTCTCCCTTCCCTTGAGTCACAGTCACCCCAGTGTGTCATGTGCCAATCAATGTGTAACTAAAAGACCTGGTGAGGAAAAACTGGATGGACAAAGATTTATTACTCAAGTAAATCCTGAGGCTTTCTGTGTTGATGGGAGGAATCCATTTAAGATCAGCAGTCAGTCTGTCCAACAGTCCTGTAGTTATAGTATTAATGACTTTATTTTCCTTTATGGTTCCCTGAAATATCCGAGTTCAGGTGTTGTTGAGATAATTAGTTGATAAACACCTAGAGATGACCGTAGTGGGCCACTCAGTCCATGCTGAGGCCTGGTATAGCTGTTATTGGTCCAGTTTATCACTCAGACGGTTTCAGATCCTCATCCTGAGGACAACATGAAGTTACATCTAGAAACATCCCCTTACCTCTTCTTCTCCTCTCTTCTTTTGCTCCCATTGCTCCCCCAGTTTCTTGTTTAGTCTGACAAACAACATTAATAAACACACTTCAGGATGAGAATGTAAGAGAGGATATTTAATGATGTTATTGTTGTTGGTGAGCTGTAGAGGTCTGTTTTCCACATTCAGCGGAGTTCTCAGTGAGCCATCACCTGCAAAAGGTAGGACTGGAGTGGGACTATCAGAACAACTAAAGCTGCACAACATATTTATTATACCACAGTGTCAGGACTTGAAAGGATGAAGCCATGGTGGACACAAAGAGCATGACATCAGATGGAGCCTGAATTCTGACTGTGATGGAGATTTAATCCTACATTGAATCCAAGGTGCTCCTACCTTTCTACCTTAGAATCTAGGTTTTCTTCAGCTTCAGAACACCCAGTCGCCAGATCAGAAGACGTCTTCTCTGCAGGAGGCTGCATGATTGAAGGCCTGCCACTTTCCTCAGTACTGGAGAGGGATCCTACGTGGAGAAAACAATATTAACTTCCTGTTGAACACTATCCCATAACAAAGCAAATGGGGAAAAAACAAAAAACAATAACTGAAAGTTCAATGTAAAAAGCCACTGGCTGGTTGTGCATTTTAGAGGAAACTGCTCCTGTGAAGCCTGTCTGAGGTCACTGTGTTTCCATCAAAGAGCATCTCTGGGCTGAACATTTTAGAAGGGTATGGCTGCAGGCCCGGAGACTGTGCTGTGAGATCTGCAGGGTGAGACTTCTACTATTATTGAGACAGCCCCGCCCCACTGTTTCATAGCAGTCCAAGATGGATGACGATTTAGGTACTGAAGGAAGCACATTATTTGTTTAATTGCATCAAAGTACGTTTTCCACCAAACTTTTAAAACTGAACTTGATTATTACTGAATATTACTATGGAGAAACCTTATATGCACGAGCACGCATACACACACACACAGGTGCTCATAAGGTGTTCACATAAAGATGGACTTAGGTGTTTTCAGACACAATGACTGAGGCTGTGGTTGACACTGAACACCTTGAATTAATTATTATTGTGTACATTTTAAGGATATCACAACTGTTGTACATTCAGATCATTTATTCCCACGGCTGTAAGGCTGAACAACTCCACGGTTTAGTTTCATTCTTATCTAACTCAGTAGGGTCTGTGCAATGGTCATATCGGTACATTTCCATACAGTTTGCAAATTCACTACTGCATTCTGTTTTTTATATTGATATTCTATTATCAGTTGATTTCTCTACAGCCTTGTAAATTCACATCTGTATTTTATCTCATCCTCTTATATTGTCTTTGTGTCATCATGTGAAATTAGTGTCATTTACTTGCTTTTTATTCTCATGTGTATGCTGCTGTGACAAGGGAATTTCCCCACTGTGGGATAAATAAAGTTATTCTATTCTATATTCATATGCTGTTTGTTGCTGTTGTATCTTTTCTCCCTGTATTGTTTGTTTCTTTGTGCTTTATTTGCAGGTCTAGAAGTGGATTCTTTGTGACTCTTGTATTCTTCTATTTTTCTTTTTACTTTCTCCTCCACCCTTCTTTCTATACCCTCCCCCTTCTTTTCAATCTCCATGTCCATTGGGATTAAAAAAAACCCAAACCCTCTAATAAAGACTTTGAATTCTATTTGAATTAGGGATGTCCCAATCAGGTTTTTTGGCCCTCGAGTCTGAGTTATTAGATTTTGAAGATCTGCCGATCCCGAGTCCCGATCCGATCTTTTTAATATGTTGTTGTGATCAACTTTATAAAGCCTCCAGACACAGACATACTCACACTTTCTGCTTCAAGCTGCTTCTGCGTTCTACTTTGTCAATGTTTAACTAATAAAAACAAACAAGCAACAAAATGATGTCATGCTGCAGACATAAATCCATCCATCTGTATAATCTATCATATCCATATGTTTAAATACTTAAACATAATTCTCTGTGCACAAAATTAGTTTGTGGTGAAAGTAACTTTTTGAAGAAAATCTTTTTTTCCTACAGCTGTTCAGGTGCAGAAATGTCAACATTATTTTAACACTCTGCTTCATTTTTTGCCCAGAAAGAACAAACTTGTTTACTGACAATGACCCGGATCATTTCTTAAGTCATCAGCTTCTCCTTCACTCCTCCTCCTGCTTTATCCTCTGACTGCAGCAGCTCTGACCAACTTCTTAATTAGACTATTTGGAGAAATCCGTCAGTGTTGTGCGCATTTTGGAGCGACATTTAATCAGGAAACTCCTCCTCAGAAAGCGCTTTAAAAAAATCTAAACATTGCTCAATATATTTCCCGACGGAGGGCGAGGAGACTCTGCTCCGTGCGCAGCACGGTGTTGTGCTGCGCACGGAGCAGAATCTCCTCCTGAGGCAGGAGGGAGACACGGCGTAGGGGGAACGAGTTAGCGCGGGTATGACTCACTCCACGCCGGCCTCACCATCTCCTCCAGACCGAGCACTCCCGTCGGTGCTTTCCGTTCAGGGGGAGGACGAGTCCTGGTGGGTGTGAGTGAGCAGCGAACCCGGTCGCTGCTCCATAAGCTCACGTGTCTCCCGGTCTCAGCCCCCTCCCTCCTCCTGGACCGGCGGAAACTGATTCAAACTCTGATTATGGTTAATATAAGTGCACAAATATAGACTATATATAAATTCCATGTGCTTTAGATTGTTTAACATTTATTAAAAACCCAAACTTCCTTCTGAAGGCGTAGCGGCTTTTATTTTGGCGGGGCGGTGTGCATGTAGAGGAAACCCGAGTTACAATCGGGAAGTGACATCCGATACCGATCGAGTCCAAAATCACGTGATCGGGGCCGATTTTCGATCACGTGATCGGATCGGGACATCCCTAATTTGAATATATATCAGGTGGATCATTATAGCAGTGGCTGTAACACCTCACCTGGGACAGTAAATCTGTTAGGCTTGTTCCTGGAACTCAGACATCAATTCTGTTTACTAAACAGCTGGACAGGACACGGGGAAAAAAACTGAACTTGATAGCCGAGTTAAATTTAAAGGTACCATGAGGAATTTGGTAAACAATGTAGCTTAAAATGTTTTTTTCATGCCTCTTAACAACGTTCTAACATAGTATAGCTATAAATATATTGTGGCGATTAAAAAACCCTCCAAAAGAAATCAATAAGGTGGTTGCCTCGCAGTTCTCTAAAAACTTCAGCCAATCATACGTTTCACACTGAAAGCAACTATTGGACAATCCGGCTGTCTGTCTCGCTGAAGCACCTCACTTCCTCACTACTTGGATCGTCCATTAATGCGTGCTGGAGCATTTTGAAGCAAAACATCCCGGAAGTGAGAGAAGGACAGAAACGGCCGGCTGTTAGCGCTTCAATTTTAGGAAAAAATACCAGAGTCCCCAAAAAACAAAAACATATTTTCAGCTAGCAGAAAACAAAAAACATCTGGATGTAGAAAGAGGAAAAACCAGGGTGAACATTAGCATAGCGTTTCAATGGCTGGTGTTTTGCTCTCTATTGTTTCTGTGGCAATGCACGGTCCCATGTCTGGAGGAGGCACGGCACAAGGATTATACCCAACGGGAGGGGTGAGAGCGCTGAGATGTGTTTGGGTAAAATAACTAGCTAAACCTAGCTTGTTTGAAGACTCCTCAGTGAACCTTTAACAACGAAATAAACTTTTTTTGTGATCAGTTTAAAGTGAGTTGATGCTGTTTATCACCAGGTGAAGGTTAAAGCAGCAATGTGGAGTTTTTCAGCGAGCGCATTTTTTTAAACCAATGTAACACGGCCCCTTACAAAACATGCATTCTTCCCCTATTCAATAGCCCCACCTCGACACGCATGTGCGCTCGCATGCACAGGGCTCGTCGCTCCGTTCTCTAAGCCGGCTTAGCTAGGTATAAACTGTGCAGCTCCTGCTCAAACTATGATTACATTGCAGAGTTCAATCAACCCTTCTGAATCATTCATTGACTAACGCTGAGGAAGTGGCTCTTCTAATTTGTCCTTCGACCGTAACTTATCCACATAAAGCCTAGCTGCCATGTTTACCGTCACATTCAGTATGAACTACCTACAGCCAATCAGAAGCGAGGGCTGTGCATATCATTAATACTAATGAGAATCCTGCTGTTTCAAACTCAGCTTTAGAATAGCAAACTTCTAAAGCTTATATTATAAGCTTCAAGGCATCTTTCTTTCTAAAAATTACATAGATAGCATTGAAGTACACTAGAGAACAATGCAAAACTATAAAAAAAAACAGAAAACCAAACCTTTAAGTGTTTTTGCAAGGTATTTAAAGTATTTCCCTGTTTTTTTAAAGAAGAAAACATCCTTTATGTGCAAATCAGTTGAATTTCACTTTATTCCCAGAAAATATTTTTGTAAAATACAACTGCTTTGGCTCCTCCGTGAACCGTCACCTTATCGTGGTGGAGGAGTTTGAGTGCCTTAATGATCCTAGGAGCTATGTTGCCTGGGGCACTTGTGCCCCTGGTAGGGTCACCCATGGCAAATTGGTCCTAGGTGAGGGGTGAGACAAAGTGCGGTTCAAAAGACTCTTCATGCAAGTACAATCATTGAGCCAGTGTACCCGGCCCGGAGGGTTACCGGGGTCCCACCCTGGAGCCAGGCCTGGGGTTGGGGCCCGTGAGCGAGCGCCTGGTGGCCGGGCTTTCGCCCATGGGGCCCGGCCGGGCCAGGCCCGAACCCTGGGACGAGTGCTGGATAGCGCTCCTACTGGGGACTCCATAGTCCTGCTGGGAGACTTCAATGCTCACGTGGGCAATGACAGCGTGACCTGGAGGGGCATGATTGGGAGGAACAGCCCGCCCAATCTGAACTCCAGTGGTGTTCTGTTTTTGGACTTCTGTGCAAGTCGCAGTTTGGCCATAACAAACACCATGTCCAAACATAAGGATGCCCAACGGTACACCTGGTACCAGGGCAGCCTAGGTTACAGGTCGATGATTGACTTTATAGTTGTATCATCTGACCTGAGACCGTATGTTTTGGACACTCGAGTGAAGAGAGGAGCGGAGCTGTCAACTGATCACCACCTGGTGGTGAGTTGGATCAGGTGGCAGGGGAAAATGCTACGCAGACCTGGTAGGCCCAAACGTATAGTGAGAATCTGCTGGGAACGCCTGGCAGAAGAGCCTGTCAAGATGGTCTTCAACTCCCACCTCCGGCAGAGCTTCGACCACGTCCCGAGAGCAATGGGGGACATTGAGTCCGAATAGGCCTTGTTCCGCTCTGCGATTGTTGAGGCGGCTGTTGCTAGCTGTGGTGGCAAGGTAGCCTGTGCCAATCGTGGCGGTAACCCCCGTACCCGCTGGTGGACACCAGAGGTTAGGGGAGCCGTCAGGCTGAAGAAGGAGGCCTACAAGGCATGGCTGGTCTGTGGGTCTCCAAAGGCAGCTGATAGGTATCGGAGGGCCAAGCGGGGTGCAGCAGTGGCAGTTTCCGAGGCAAAATCTCGGGCGTGGGAGGAGTTTGGTGAGACCATGGAGAAAGACTATCGGTCGACTCCAAAAAGGTTCTGGCAAACCATCCGGCGCCTCAGGGGAGGAAGGCGGCAACTTGCTCACACTGTTTACAGTGGGGACGGGAAGCTGCTGACGTCAACTGGGGCTATAGTCAGGCGGTGGAAGGAATACTTTGAGGAGCTCCTCAATCCCACCAACACGCATTCCTATGAGGAACCAGAGCTGGGAGACCTGGGGATGGACTGTCCAATCTCTGGGACAGAAGTCGCTGAGGTAGTCAAAAAACTACGCAGTGGCGGAGCCCCGGGGGTGGATGAGATCCGACCTGGGTATCTCAAGGCTATGGATGTTGTAGGACTGTCGTGGTTGACACGTCTCTGCAACATTGCGTGGTCATCGGGGGCAGTTCCTGTGGAGTGGCAGACTGGGGTGGTGGTTCCCATTTTTAAGAAGGGGGACCAGAGGGTGTGTTCCAACTATAGGGGGATCACACTCCTCAGCCTCCCTGGGAAGGTCTACTCCAGGGTACTGGAGAGGAGGTTCTGGTCCAGGGCTGTACGTTAACTTTTTTAGCTCATAGCACCGGTGCTACAAAGGTTGCAGGTTTTGTAGCACAGAACAAAAAGTTGTAGCACCAGCATAAAAATTCAGCTACAATCTCTAAAGCCAAAATTAGTACCCATCGTTTTAACACACTGAGAAAGTGCTTATTGTGAAAACGCAATAACAAGAAATATCTTCAAACATGTTTATATGTCAATGTAATTTCAAGAAGAACATTTAATTCATTCAAATTAGAGTAGATTTTTTTCAAAGTGCGAGTGTGAGCTGAGAAATGTGTGCACAAAACCACAAAACAGATGTTTTCAGCTGTTATAATCTTTGATTTATTAATAAAAGGCAGAAGCTGTTATAATTCTACTTTGTATTACTTATTTTATGAACTTTGACTCATCTATTTTAAGCTTCTGCTCTGTAGCACTTTGAGATTGTGAAACATAAAGTGCTATATAAGTTAAATTTATTATTATTATTAATTTCGATGTTGAAAGCAAATTCACAGGCAGACAGTTTTTATGGTGTACAGTGAGACTGATGTTTTAAAATGTTCATTTGTCTCCTGATTTTGAATCTGCTGCATAGTTCTTGCTAAACAGATTTTACTTCAGTAAATAAATGTTATTAAAACTTAGGTCTGCTGTCCATTGCAGTCCAAGACTGCAGAGCATTTAAATATAATAACCTTTTACTGTGCCACCCTTCTTTGCCCCTGCCTGGACCCCCCAAGAAAAAAGTTCTAGATACGCCCCTGGGGCTGAGCTGCGTTCAGCGGGGTCAGACTCCGGTGTGAAGCCTCGTCTCCCCCTGACTCGGACCGTGGACTCGTTAACAGACATCAGTGTGACCCGTTCAGATTTATCAGTTCCTCTGGTTTAATGTGTGTCTGAAACACAGGGAAACTTTCAGAGTCAAAGAGTTTTTTTCCGAACAGCTAGAACTGATGGAACTCCGTCGCTAGACTCACCAGTCGACTCGACGCAGAACTTTAATCCATACAAGTGCGCAAATATAGGCTATATATTTAATATGCTTTACATTGTTTCAAAGTCATCATCACGGCTCCTGCGAAGGGTCGGGTGTCGTCCCGCACCAGTGCGTTGAGCCTAGGTGTTTCCAGTACTGGCGATCTTGTGCCAGCTGCGCCACGGCATGACGGCAACTTCGGATTGTTGGGAGGTCGCCCGCAACGACATGGAACCATCGGGTGCGGCCGGGGTTTACGTCGTGGTCGTCTCCAGGCTGCGGCCCTCGGGTCAAAATGCAGAATGGCTCTGGTCGGATGATCAAAACGGAGACGAAGGACGTGCCCGAGCCAGCGGATGCAGCGCGTTGCGCTGCCAGGCAAGATGCTCTGCACTGGCGCCGCGCCTGCGTTCTAGCGCTAGGTTGGAGACCCACTGAGGCCACCTGACATTGTTTGTAAAATATATATATATTAAGTTAATTCTGACGGTGTGGCGGTGTGCCACGATCAATTACATGTAGAGGAAACCCTGATCGCACAAGTGCTACGTCTAAAAATAGTTTGTAGCACAGACTGTTTTTTTAATCGCACGTGCGACATATATGTCGCACTGTACAGCCCTGTGGTCGATAGTTGAACCTCAGATAGAAGAGGAGCAATGTGGTTTTCGTCCTGGTCGTGGAACTGTGGACCAGCTCTTTACCCTTGCTAGGGTGATGAAGGGGTCATGGGAGTTTGTCCAACCAATCCACACGTGTTCTGTGGATTTGGAGAAGGCTTATGACCGTGTCCCCAGGGACATCCTGTGGGGGACGCTCCAGGAGTACGGGGTGGATGGTCTTTTGTTAAGGGCCATTCAGTCCCTGTACCAGAGGAGTGTGAGTTTGGTTCGCATAGCCGGCAGTAAGTCAGACCTGTTCCCAGTGAGGGTTGGACTCCGCCTGGGCTGCCCTTTGTCACCGGTCCTGTTCATAACCTTTATGGACAGGATTTCGAGGCGCAGCCGTGGTGTGGAGGGTGTCGAGTTTGGTGACAGGAGAATCTCGTCTCTGCTTTTTGCAGATGATGTGGTCCTCCTATCCTCCGGGTACTCCGGTTTCCTCCCACAGTCCAAAGACATGACTGTCAGGCTAATTGGGCTGGTAAATTGTCCTTAGGTGTGAGTGGGTGTGTGGTTGTTTGTCTCGTTCGTCTCTGTGTGGCCCTGCGATGGACTGGCGACCCGTCCAGGGTGTCCCCCGCCTCTCGCCCCTTGACCGCTGGAGATAGGCACCAGCTGCCCCGCGACCCTCTGTGGAGGAATAAGCGGCTACAGAAAATGGATGGATGGATGGATGTGGTCCTCCTAGCTTCATCAGGCTCTGACCTTCAGCTCTTGCTGGGGAGGTTCGCAGCTGAGTGTGAAGCGGCTGGGATGAGGATCAGCACCTCCAAGTAGGGCTGTGCGATATGACAAAATATTTCGTCTGGACGATAGAAAATGTCTACCATCAGATAAAAAGCTCTATCGTTTACGCCACGATAGAAGTTTTACAGCATAATGCACTTTACGGGATGTTCATGAACGCACCGCGCAGCAACGCATAAACGACACTAGCTCAGTTGGGAGAGTGGCCGGTCTGGTAACCGGTCTGGTAACCGGAGCGTCACCGGTTCGATCCCCAGCTCTGGCTGGGTTAGATTGTCGTTGTGTCCTTGGGCAAGACACTTCACCCAACTTGCCTGTGTGAATGTGAGTGTGACTGTGTGTGAATGTTGGTGGTGGTCAGAAGGGCCGATGGCGCAGAATGGCAGCCTCGCTTCTGTCAGTCTGCCCCAGGGCAGCTGTGGCTACAGACGTCTGTCGTAGTTTACCACCACCAGTGAGAATGACTGTGTGAATGAATAATGCAACTCTGTAAAGCGTCTTTGAGTGACCTAGAAAAGCGCTATATAAAACTGATGCATCATTATTATTATTATTATTAAACAAACATGGAGGCAGACGGTAGTGGACGCGTTTTAGACCAGAGTCAACAGGATAACCAGCTAACTCAAACCGAGGAGCTTGTTCCTAAAAGAGGGACAACTTCTGTGTCATCGATGAGGTTTAAATATAAAAAGACCGACGTGGACCAGACAACAGCTGTTTGTAAAGTTCACCGACTCCCGGTCCCAACAACGGACTCCGACGCCACTAATATATTTTATCACCTGCACAAAAACCACGTCGAAGATACAGAGACAGTCAAAGAGTAAAAGCTGCAAAAGCAGCGTCGAGTGTTGGCGTAAGAGCTCAGAATAAACTCCAGACGCTGCTACAGGTTTTTACCTGCAGCTCGTCATGTAGTGTCGAGCTGCCAGCTGAGCGGGATGGAAGGAAGGAGATTACTGCTGCTGTTACCAGGTACATCTACAAAGACATGGCTCTAATCTACACGGTGGAGAAACCTGAGTTCTGTGAGTTACACTCGAACCCAGATATGAAACACCCAGCTGAAAACACATCACTAAAGTCATGTTACTGATCTATATGATGCATGTCGGGCCACAGCGGAGGAGGAGATTCATAAGGAGGTGTTCTATCGTATGTTTATCGTTATCGGGATATAAAATGAGCTATATCAGGATATGAAATTTTGGCCATATCGCCCAGCCCTACCTTCAAGTCTGAGGCCATGGTTCTCGGTCGGAAAAGGGTGGCTTGCCAACTCCAGGTCGGGAGAGAGATCCTGCCTCAAGTGGAGGAGTTCAAGTATCTCGGGGTCTTGTTCACGAGTGAGGGAAGGAGGGAGCGGGAGATCGACAGGCGGATTGGGGCAGCGTCTGCAGTGATGCGGACGCTGAACCGGTCTGTTGTGGTGAAGAAGGAGCTGAGCCGGAAAGCAAGGCTCTCAATTTACTGGTCGATCTACCTCCCAATCCTCACCTATGGTCATGAGCTTTGGGTAATGACCGAAAGAATGAGATCGCGGATACAAGCAGCCGAAATGAGTTTTCTCCGCAGGGTGGCCGGGCTCAGCCTTAGGGATAGGGTGAGGAGCTCGGACATCCGGGAGAGACTCGGAGTAGAACCGCTGCTCCTCCATGTCAAAAGGAGCCAGTTGAGGTGGTTCGGGCATCTTGTTAGGATGCCCCCTGGACGCCTCCCCAGGGAGGTGTTTCAGGCATGTCCTGCCGGCAGGAGGCCCCCGGGTCGACCCAGGACACGCTGGAGAAAATATATCTCTGGTTTGGCCCTGGAGCTCCTTGGGATCCTGCCGGAGGAGCTGGTAGAAGTGGCTGGGGAGAAGACTGTCTGGAGCTCCCTAATTGGGATCCTGCCCCCGCGACCCGGATAAGCGGAAGAAGACGAGACGAGACAACTTCTTTGGAATTGAACTCGACATAAAAAATAAATGTCACAAAAAACATAAAGCCTGTCAAACGATACTAACTTAGCCTATCAAACAGGTCTCTGTTCAGTTTTACTGCCTCCATCCATCCATCTCACATCCTGCAATAAATAATCAAACACGTTTGCTTTCTGTCTGCAATTTTACAAAAACACTTGTTAAACCTACTTTATGAAACATTTTCTAGCATTAACTATGAGCATTGTGTAAATAACTTCAACATAGCATCTGTAATACTAACAGAATGGTGTGTTTGAGCAAACTCTTCTAGTGGCTAACAAAGCAGAAATCATCCAGATTTACTTATGTTGCTCATCTTCTCCTCACCTGTCACCTTAGCAGGCTTTCTAACTGCTGCTGTGAACCACCTGGCTACTCGGTTCCCGTAGATTTTACTGATGGTGCGTTCAATGCGCCTCAAAAAACATGGACATAGCAGATAAATTATGGAATGATCGAATGGTGAAACACGGAGTCGTTGCTGTTAGGTCACTGGACGGTTCTCCCCCGCACCTCTCCAGGGAACGAGTTACAAGGATAGCAGTCGTGACACGAAACCTTCGTTAAACGTGACGTGAACGAGCGCTCACTAAGTGGCAGACACACACACACAGTGTTTACAACGCCTACTGAACTAGCAAGCACGCACAGCATGAAAGTAGCTCGTGAAATGAAAAGGGCTGGACACCCCTGAACTAATCGATGTAACCATTGTTTCTACCAATGAGAAACACACAGGAAAGCTACGTTGCACATTTAGCCGTCAGTTGTGTCCGATACACACTGAAGCTACCGGTGCAGTCGGATCTGACAGGTCATGACCAAACCACCGGTTCAGAATCTCTCCATCCCTACGTGATTCTGGCCGTCTGGCGAGTCACAAACTGAGCATTTCTTGTTTTCTCCTTCTTCGTTGTGTGGTTTATTAGCGGTAGCACCAATGGCTTTCGGCTATCAGAGGCCGTCAGAAAGGCGGACAACTTCCGATTTCTGAGTTTTACTCAGCGTATTTTATGGCCAATGCTTCTCTGGAATAAACAAGTTAAAATTTAAGACTTGACTTCATTAAATTTTAGACAATCTGGGCATTTTTTAGACTTTTTTTAGGTCTAAAATTTAACGTCATGAATTTTAGACTTTTTCAGACCCAGCGAGAACCCTGTATTTATGATCTGTTATTTTGCACAATGTTCAGCACTTTAGTGAAAATCTTGTTTTTAATGTGCTAAAAAGTTTGATGACTTGAATGTTCTGCACACCTTCTGATACTCGTGATTCTGCTCCAGGCTCATCGGATGCTGGGCCCAGACCATGAAGACCTTCTAAAGTTGAGGCAGGTTCTGGAGCTGAGCTGGTCTCCAGGGGAACGCTGGGAACTGCTGCTGGTCCACCACCTCCATGTTCCTGAGAACGCATCTGTCAGAAAACCAGTAAAACATCAATCAGGAGAGAAAGAACCCATTTACTGTCAGCAATGATCCTGAAACACTGATTAGGATGGTTAAAGACAAGTTAATCAGTATTAAGACCCATTAACCATTGGTTATACTGAAAAAGACTGGTTAATGTATCTCAACACTGGCTACGACAGGCTAAGGGGTCTTTATACTGGTTAAGACTAGTTTATGTAACTATATACAGTAGTAGGGGTGGGAGATAAACTCGTTTTCCCGATGCATCAAGATGCAGACATTAACAATTATAAATCATTTTAAAAATGTTCAAATTTGATTTTATTATTTTTCGCAGCCTTGCAATTTTCACTAATCACCTCAACTTTCAGATAAAATTTGACCAATCATCTTAGCGTTTGTCATGTTTCACCTTATCCTTTGATCAATCACTGCCACTCAGATAAGTTCTGACCAATCCCCGTTGCCTTGAGCTGTGCTTACTTCCTGTTTTTGAGCCGAGCCGCTAAACATTGGTCGGTTTCCATTAGACATTACAGCTAAAATAAGAGCAAGACGATTTTCAAAAAAGTGGTGGAAAGCTGTTCTGAACCAAACACAATGTCGTAGTGGATTACACAGGAAAATTGTCACTTGACAATAACTTTGACCACAAAACATGCAGGAGACTGGCTGAAAGAGAGGAACATAGAGGGAGGCTGGGGGGTCTGCGTCTGATAGAAGTGCTGAAAGAGACGAGGTCAGTTCTGTTCAATGTTCATATTTGGACAATGTGGGAAACTATATTTAAAAAGAACTGATCTGTGTCCTAAACTCTGTGCTGGGCCAGTGGTTTGATATTATGTGAGAAAATCTGAAATAAATAAGACCGTCAGCGTTAACCTATGTCCCCTTAGGGGACGTGGAAGAAATTTTATTTAGAAGTAGTATCCCGTGCGCACCAGATACTACTTCGTGCGCACCAGATACTATTTCGTGCGCACCAGAAGAAGAAGTAGAAATTATCGGTTATCGTATCGGTCCTAAAAATTCAATATCGTGCATCACTACTATTCAGCCTCATATCTTTCTGAAAAAATTGACTGAGATGGTATCACTCCTTCCTGTCTGGTAGGCCACAGCAGGTCAAATTGAACTCTGTTTTGTCTGACATGGTGTTTAGCAGCAGCCTGGTAAACCAGACTATATATGTGGATATATAGTCTGGCTACGGTCCACTGAAACGACTCATTCATAGGGGCGGGATCAACGGTTGTCAATCAAATTGTATTCACATGCTATTGGGTAGAGCTAGAGCCATTTTGCAACAACAAGAACCAGCTGGTAGATTTACCGTGTCCAGTCGGCAAAGCTGTGGGCCCACCACCTGCAGGAGGAACATGAAGGGTCCGGTGCAATGTGGATCGGATGGCAGACCAAGGCGGGAGCTTTGGCGGTCCGATCCCCGGACAGGAAAACTGGCTACTGGGACATGGAACGTCACCTCTCTGGCGGGGAAGGAGCTGGAGCTTGCGGAAGAGGCTGAGCGATACCGGCTAGATATAGTCGGGCTCACCTCGACACATAGCGTTGGCTCTGGAACCCGAGTCCTTGAGAGGGGTTGGACACTTTTCTTTGCTGGAGTTGCTCCGGGTGAGAGGCGGAGGGCTGGGGTGGGCTTTCTGTTAGCCCCAAGACTCTCTGCCTGTATGTTGGGGTTTACCCCGGGGGACAAAAGGGCAGCTTCCCTGCGCCTTCGGGT
The DNA here is from genome assembly GCA_006937965.1 of Callopanchax toddi. NCBI lineage: Eukaryota > Metazoa > Chordata > Actinopteri > Cyprinodontiformes > Nothobranchiidae > Callopanchax > Callopanchax toddi. The sequence continues at coordinate 3,290,966 of SSNR01000035.1, forward strand.
TGGGGAACGGGCCCTGACTGTTGTTTGTGCTTATGCACCAAATAGCAGCTCAGAGTACCCACCCTTTTTGGAGTCCCTGGGACGAGTGCTGGATAGCGCTCCTACTGGGGACTCCATAGTCCTGCTGGGAGACTTCAATGCTCACGTGGGCAATGACAGCGTGACCTGGAGGGGCGTGATAGGGAGGAACGGCCCGCCCGATCTGAACTCCAGTGGTGTTCTGTTTTTGGACTTCTGTGCAAGTCGCAGTTTGGCCATAACAAACACCATGTTCAAACATAAGGATGCCCACCGGTACACCTGGTACCAGGGCAGCCTAGGTTACAGGTCGATGATTGACTTTATAGTTGTATCATCTGACCTGAGACCGTATGTTTTGGACACTCGAGTGAAGAGAGGAGCGGAGCTGTCAACTGATCACCACCTGGTGGTGAGTTGGATCAGATGGCAGGGGAAGATGCTACGCAGACCTGGTAGGCCCAAACGTATAGTGAGGGTCTGCTGGGAACGCCTGGCAGAAGAGCCTGTCAAGATGGTCTTCAACTCCCACCTCCGGCAGAGCTTCGACCGCGTCCCGAGAGCAGTGGGGGACATTGAGTCCGAATGGGCCTTGTTCCGCTCTGCGATTGTTGAGGCGGCTGTTGCTAGCTGTGGTCGCAAGGTAGCCGGTGCCAATCGTGACGGTAACCCCCGTACCCGCTGGTGGACACCAGAGGTTAGGGGAGCCGTCAGGCTGAAGAAGGAGGCCTACAGGGCGAGCCCCGGGGGTGGATGAGATCCGACCTGGGTATCTCAAGGCTATGGATGTTGTAGGACTGTCGTGGTTGACACGTCTCTGCAACATTGCGTGGTCATCGGGGGCAGTTCCTGTTGAGTGGCAGACCGGGGTGGTGGTTCCCATTTTTAAGAAGGGGGACCAGAGGGTGTGTTCCAACTATAGGGGGATCACACTCCTCAGCCTCACTGGAAAGGTCTACTCCAGGGTCCTGGAGAGGAGGGTCCGGTCGATAGTTGAACCTCAGATAGAAGAGGAGCAATGTGGTTTTCGTCCTGGTCGTGGAACTGTGGACCAGCTCTTTACCCTCGCTAGGGTGATGGAGGGGTCATGGGAGTTTGCCCAACCAATCCACATGTGTTTTGTGGATTTGGAGAAGGCTTATGACCGTGTCCCCAGGGACACCCTGTGGGGGACGCTCCAGGAGTACGGGGTGGATGGTCTTTTGTTAAGGGCCATTCAGTCCCTGTACCAGAGGTGTGTGAGTTTGGTTCGCATAGCCGGCAGTAAGTCGGACCTGTTCCCAGTGAGGGTTGGACTCCGCCAGGGCTGCCCTTTGTCACCGGTCCTGTTCATAACCTTTATGGACAGGATTTCTAGGTGCAGCCGTGGTGTGGAGGGTGTCGAGTTTGGTGACAGGAGAATCTCGTCTCTGCTTTTTGCAGATGATGTGGTCCTCCTAGCTTCATCAGGCTCTGACCTACAGCTCTTACTGGGGAGGTTCGCAGCCGAATGTGAAGCGGCTGGGATGAGGATCAGCACCTCCAAGTCTGAGGCCATGGTTCTTGGTCGGAAAAGGGTGGCTTGCCAACTCCAGGTCGGGAGAGAGGTCCTGCCTCAAGTGGAGGAGTTCAAGTATCTCGGGGTCTTGTTCACGAGTGAGGGAAGGAGGGAGCGGGAGATCGACAGGCGGATTGGGGCAGCGTCTGCAGTGATGCGGACGCTGAACCGGTCTGTTGTGGTGAAGAAGGAGCTGAGCCGGAAAGCAAGGCTCTCGATTTACCGGTCGATCTACCTCCCAATCCTCACCTATGGTCATGAGCTCTGGGTAATGACCGAAAGAACGAGATCGCGGATACAAGCGGCCGAAATGAGTTTTCTCCGCAGGGTGGCCGGGCTCAGCCTTAGGGATAGGGTGAGGAGCTCGAACATCCGGGAGAGGCTCGGAGTAGAACCGCTGCTCCTCCATGTCGAAAGGAGCCAGCTGAGGTGGTTCGGACATCTTGTTAGGATGCCCCCTGGACGCCTCCCCAGGGAGGTGTTTCAGGCATGTCCGGCCGACAGGAGGCCCCCGGGTCGACCCAGGACACGCTGGAGAAAATATATCTCTGGTTTGGCCCTGGAGCGCCTTGGGATCCTGCCGGAGGAGCTGGTAGAAGTGGCTGGGGAGAAGACCGTCTGGAACTCCCTAATTGGGATGCTGCCCCCGCGACCCGGATAAGCGGAAGAAGACGAGACGAGACGAGACAGTCGGCAAAGCAGCCAATAAATCCTCTTTCAAAATACCGTATTTGCCCGAATATAGGATGACCCTGATTATAAGACGAACCCCATTTTTCAAGACTGATCTTCAGAAAAAAGAATATATTCACTTTATAAAGAAACTATTTTTAATTAAATTTTGAGAAAATAATTTATATGATACCTTAATTATAGACTGCTTTAATATTTGCATATTAATTAGACAGGAATTAAAGTTCTATGTGACAACATATGTCAATCAATTGGGAAAAAAAAAAGAGAAAAAAGAAGCTCTCTTCCTCACTCTGGCTCTTTTTCTCTGTCTCACTGAGACTGTGTGTGTGTGTGTGTGTGTGTGTGTGTGTGTGTGTGTGTGTGTGCGTGCGTGCGTGCGTGTGTGTGTGTGTAGCTTCAGAAACGGGTCCTGTGTGTGGACGTCAGACAGCGCTGGATTCTCCAGTGTTTTTCAGGCTCGAGGAAGAATGCGTGTGTGAATCGAGCGACGCGCTCACCTGTACAGAGCTCACGCTGAAAACACTGCAGCCGCAGCGGGTCCAGTAATCCCAAATCACCGAGGTCCCACAGAAGGTATCGGCTCCGTACGTACTAAACAGAACCGGACCGAACCAAAAACCGAAACTAGTCTGAAAACGCCAGAAGCTGGCACTGGACTTTGCCATCAGGTGTTTTAATCCTCAGTCGACCTGTAACTTTGAGCTGGAGCGGAGGTCTAAGAGCTGCTTCCTGCTGGCGGCGCCGCTTCTGCCGTTTGAACATAAAGAATGTGCCCCCTGCTGGGGCGCGATAGTAAGACGACCCCCCCTTTTTTAAATTATTTTTAATGAAAAAAACCTCGTCTTATATGCGAGCAAATACGGTAAAAGACTTAAGTTCCTCTATCTGTTCACGTCTTAGAGAGAAGCCCAAATCTAAATCGTCTAAAGTTGATAATAAAGATGTTTCAAACGAACGCGGTTCCCGAACTGCCACCATGTTTAAATTCCGAGTCTGAGCGTTGATGTCATTGGCTAATCCCACCCTCCAACCTGTTTAAGCGTTGTGATTGGCCCGGTACGAGACTGACTGGACCAATCAGTGGGCAGCAGAGGTTCCAATGAAGTGTGTCTAGACCAAAGTCTGCAGAGCATAACTGACGGTCTAGTATACTAGGCTAGTTTAGCAGCACAGGGCCCCACAGGGCGCTGTCAGTTTCCCATTTTTTTATTTACTCTGTACACAAATGACTGTAGTAGTCAAAAAGTTTTATGACTATAATCTTAAGAGGTTTTATTTGGAGGTTGGAATAAATTGCCATAATTTCAGCGTGATACTTGTGTTTCTGTTCTTTTGGGCTCTTGTTTAAGAACTATGGTATCTTTGTTCTGAACCCAGCAAACCCCCCCCCCCCCAACCCCCAATGAGTGGGTAGATCGCGTGGACCTGATCAATATAAAAGTAGCTCCTGTGGCGAAAAAGATTGGGCACCCCTGGGGTAGACTATTACACCAGTCTGAAACTAAAATTAGGAACTGATGTTCCTCACCAGTTGAGACACTTTAACAAGCTGATTACCTGGTTTACTTTGTTGATTCGATTTACCAGTTCATCAGGAGACACACAGCCAGCAACCACCTCCAAAGGAACGCCACTGTCTCCAATGAAGAAGCTGGAGGGAACGCACACCACGGGGTCTTTTGAAAGTTAGGGAACGTAAAAACACACACACCACAGGATCTTTAGAGGCTTAGGGAACATAAAACACACGCAACAGGGTTTTTAGAGGATTAAGGAACATAAGACATACACGCCACAGGGTCTTTATAGGTTATAGGTTTAGGGAACATAAAACACACACAATACAGGGTCTTAAGAGGTTTAAAGAACAAAGAGCACACTCACTTTACACTTTAATTTACAGGTTTAGAAAACAAAGAACGCACACGCCACAGGGTCTTTAGAGGTTTAGGGAACATAACACACACATCACACAGTCTTTAGTGTGTTAGGGAACAAAACACATATACACACAGGGCTGTACGTTAACTTTTTTAGCTCATAGCACCGGTGCTACCAGGGTTGCAGATTTTGTAGCACAGAACAAAAAGTTGTAGCACCAGCATAAAAATTCAGCTAATAGCCAAAATTAGTACTTATTTTTAACACACTGACAAAGTGCTTATAGTGAAAACACAATAACAAGAAACATCTTCAAACATGTTTATGTCAGAATAATTTTAAAAAGAACAATAATTCATTCAAATTAGTGTAGATGTGTTCAAAGTGTGAGTGTGTTGAGAAATGTGTGCAAATAGTGTTTTACTGTAGTGTGTGTACTGTATGAGTTTTAGAAACAGCCATGTACAATATTATAGTTTGTATGCATATACCGGTATAGTTATGTGTGGTTGTTATCTGATTTGATCATTTTTGGTGCTTCAATACAGTTCTAGCAGGGGCGGGGCCACAGGGGGGTGTCACTGGCCACCCTTGAAATCGGATTGGCCACCCTGCCTGGCCACGCCCACCAGAGCTGTCAATCAGTTTGTTCATACAGTTTTGTGGAACACTGCTAAAAACCACAAAAACAGATGTTTTCAGCTGTTATAATCTTTGATTTATTAATATGCAGAAACTGTTATAATTTTACTTTATAGTAATTTTGCACATAAACAGGCAGACTGTTTTTGATGGTGTACAGTGAGACTGTGGTGTTTAAAATGTTCATTTGTCTCCTACTGATTCTGAATCTGCTGCATAGTTCTTACCAAACAGATCCATGCGTTTTACTTCAGTAAATAAATAAGTTATTAAAACTTAGGTCTGTTGTCCATTGCAATCCAAGACTGCAGAGCATTTAAATATAATGACCTTTTAGTGAGCCACCCTTCTTCAGTCTTTGCCCCTGCCTGGACCCCCCAAGAAAAAAGTTCTAGATACGCCCCTGGGGCGAACATCGAACCATCGGGTGCGGGGTTTTACTTCATGGTCGTCTCCAGGCTGCATCCCTCGGGTCAAACTGCAGAAAGGCTCCGGTCGGATGACCAAAATGAAGACGGAGGAGGTGGGCGAGCCAGCGCAGCGCGTTGCGCTGCCAGGCAAGATGCTCTGGGCTGGCGCGTGCATTCTAGCGCTAGGTTGGAGACCCGCTGAGGCCACCTGACATTGTTTTAAAGTAGATATTTTAAGTTAATTCTGACGGTGTGGGGGTGCGCCACAATCAATTACATGTAGAGGAAACCCTGATCGCACAAGTGCTACGTCTAAAAATAGTTTATCGCACAGACTGTTTTTTCCATCGCACGTGCGACATCTATGTCGCACTGTACAGCCCTGACACACACACACACACACACACAGTAAAAACTAAAGAATTAGAACTAGAAAGGATACAGATCTGGGAAAACTGCACACACGTGTCACTGAAAGAGAAAACAGAATGAGACACAAACATTTTTCTGCAGTGATACAACTTACTGCTACACAGAGAAGATAGACCAAAAAGTCTCACATGCCACAATTCAGTTCAGTTTATATATTAGACAGCCATTTACAAGACAATTCATATCAAAAAGCTGAACAAATTACAACAATTAAAGGCATTGAATGCAATGAGTCTGTCTCATATATTTGATTTGCCTTTTAAATTGAAGAAAGGTGAAGAAAGAGCTGAGCCGGAAAGCAAGGCTCTCGATTTACCGGTTGATCTACCTCCCAATCCTCACCTATGGTCATGAGCTTTGGGTAATGACCGAAAGAACGAGATCGCGGATACAAGCGGCCGAAATGACTTTTCTCCGTAGGGTGGCCGGGCTCAGCCTTAGAGATAGGGTGAGGAGCTTGGACATTCGGGAGAGACTCGGAGTAGAGCCGCTGCTCCTCCATGTAGAGAGGAGCCAGCTGAGGTGGTTCAGGCATCTTGTTAGGATGCCCCCTGGACGCCTCCCCAGGGAGGTGTTTCAGGCATGTCCTGCCGGCAGGAGGCCCCCGGGTCGACCCAGGACACGCTGGAGAAAATATATCTCTGGTTTGGCCCTGGAACGCCTTGCGATCCTGCCGGAGGAGCTGGTAGAAGTGGCTGGGGAGAAGACCGTCTGGAACTCCCTAATTGGGATGCTGCCCCCGCGACCCGGACCCGGATAAGCGGAAGAAGACGAGAGAGACGAGAAATTGAATGAAATGAAATAAATTAACTTTTGCATGATATTCAAATTTTTTGAGTTCACTTTCTGAAATGAGTGACCTTGCTGGCCATGCAGCAGTTGTGAGTGTAGGGTTTGCTAACCCAGAGTTAGAGAGATCCGAGTATGTAGTAGGGGTGGGCGATATGGCCCAAAAAATATATCACAATGTTTCAGAGTATTCTGAAAATAACAATAAATGCAATGATATAACAAAGTGATAACTGTTCTTGTTGTTATTCATTTGACAGCATAAAGAGATTGATGGGAGTGAAGTGTCTGACCCCAGGACACAACAGGGTGACCCAGTCAGACCGGATCTCGAACCAGTTGCAAGACAAATGCCCTACCTACAAAGCTACAGCTGCCCCAGTAGTAATGTAACAAGAACAATTCCACGTTTCTGTCATACGGACTACAACTGGGGAGAGACTCTGTGATGCCATGCTGAACTAGCTCACTTTGTTTTAGTCTTGTAGTATCAGCCAGTGTTTGTTTTCAGACAATCCTGATACAGACTCAGGTGCTAAGGCTTGAGATGGTGAAATAATTTGAAGCCGTTTCCCCCTTTAGATATTAAAGGCTTCCTACACTCCATCATTTTAATAATTCCACACTGCATGAACCACATGAGCGTAAATCTCTTCCGTAGTGGGGTGATGTAGTTACGTAATGAAATTTGCATATTATGACCCCCCCACACCCCTAGCAGGGTATCTGCAGGCTTAAAGAAGCCTAATGTAAGACTTTTTAAGACCTTTTTTAGGGTCACTTTGGCTGTGTTCGAAATGTCCACTCGTTCACTCTCTCACTCACTACATTTCGTTCCCTATATAGTCCACTATAATATGGGTTAGGGGACTGCCCCGTGTTCGGCGTTTGAGAAGGACCTGTATATTATTTTTTAAAGTCCTGCTGCGTTCAATTGTATTTCGAGTAGGATGATGTAGATGAAGCGCTTGTAACTTCAGGCTGCAGATTAGCTGCATATGTGTTTAGTAAATGTGTTTAGTAGTGTAAACAACTGTTTTAAGCTGCACAGCTTCTCAGCTGATGACTGTGAGCTTCATACAGTGATGTAACAATCTGTTGTCCAGGATGCATCACTCCAGTTAACTAACCAGGTGAACTAGTTCACTTTGTTTCCACTAACAAGTTCAGAACAAGGAAAAAACTGTAACCAGACAGGACTCAGTGTTTCATCTAAAACTGTATAAAAGCAGATAAATCCAGGTGATGCTGACTGGACACCATCAGTTTCACTATGGTTTCATTTAGACCAGGTCTGAGGGAAAACCCAGATCTGGATCCAAACCCATTCAGGTGTTTGTTGCTCAGTGGCAGGACGGTACTGATCTGTGCGCCGAGCTGACGTCCCACTCTAGTTAAAAATATCAGCTTCAGCTCAGCGCAGCCATGCTGCATCTGGCATGCGTGTTGAGTGTTGAGCCAAAAACTAGCCAAACGCACAGACCAGGACGCACAGAGCGCAAACGCCCCAGCTTGGCCACGGATCTCCATGCGTAACGCGATCACCAGGGAGTCCTGGCCTCACGTTCCTGTGGCTAGATGTACAGAAGATTCGTCACTGGCCAAGTTGACATTTTAACTCGGGCGCAGCACGCGCAGGACAGCAAGTTCGGTGGTGCGCTGCTTCAGTTTGGCGCAGCTGTCTTCCAACAAACGCACTTTGGATGTGGCGCGCCGTTTCCACTGGCTCCTAAGCACCAACACTCATTAATATTCATGAATCCTTTGAAATACAGAGTTCGACGGGTTGGCGGCCCCTCTTATTCTCTTATTCTTTAAAAATATGAGAAAGTTACATAGTGTGTCTTTAAGGCCTTAATTTTGGAAAAGCAAATTTAAGACTTAAGAATGTGCGGATACCCTGCCTAGTATGTAGTAACCTGTTCCTACCTGCTGGCGTCCACCTTGATGGCCACGCAGCAACTCTCAGCTGCCTCCGAGACTCGATGGTCTTCCCAGCTGGACATTAGCTGATCTGACTGCTCATCATTTCCTAAGACACAGACAAGATGGAGATGCTTATTTCTATTGTGATACACGGTCAGGGTTCAATGGTCAACAGATATACAGATAAAACACTGACACAGGGTCAGGGGTAGGACCTAACCCTTCAGAATCAATCACAAGGCCTATAAATGTTAAAGAGAATGAAATTTTGTCCAAACTCTCATCTGTTTTGACAAAATAATTTAGCATAAGATTTTATATGAAACTTATGGTCTAAATTCATTAACCCTCTGGAGTCGATGAAGGCGTCTGCGTTGAATCGCGTCACGTCCATTCTTATGCAACCAGGAAACCACTTAGCATCACGGCTGCAGTTGTTATCAACAAAGAGGGCTTCAAACTAAGTAACAGTAGTGCCCAATCACAAAATTCCTAATCACTTTTTGATAAGGCAGATAAGGAAGAGTTTTCTGCTCCATGCAAATTAGCTCAAAACACAGAGTGGAGGAGATGACAGGCGACGCTTGACAGAGTGTGAGCTACTTAGCTGATATTTTGCTGATCGACCAGCTAAACATGGATTTCCAGGGTCTGCTGACATACATTTGAAAGATTCAGACTCAGACTCTTGAATTTTATGAGTCAGAAAAATCTGATGATGATATACAATGATATATAGATGAGGTTTGCTTCCATGTCAGGACAAAGGAAACATCTGCGTTCCAAACAGTATGTTGTGATATGCGCTGATCCTCTCACTTTTTTGCAAAGCGATCCATTTATAATTTATATTATAATAATATACTTTACTGTAGCTTTTGTTGTCGTGTTGCGGCTTTTGTTGTCGTGTTGCGGCTTTTGTTGTCGTGTTGCAGCTTTTGTTGTCGTGTTGCAGCTTTTGTTGTCGTGTTGCAGCTTTTGTTGTCGTGTTGCGGCTTTTTGTTGTCGTGTTGCGGCTTTTTGTTGTCGTGTTGCGGCTTTTTGTTGTCGTGTTGCGGCTTTTTGTTGTCGTGTTTGGTTTTTGTGGTTGTGTTGTGGTTTTTGTTGTCGTGTTGTGGCTTTTGTTGTCGTGTTGTGGCTTTTTGTTGTCGTGTTGCGGCTTTTTTTTGTCGTGTTGCGTTTTGTTGTCGTGTTGTGGCTTTTGTGGTTGTGTTGTGGCTTTTGTTGTCGTGTTGTGGCTTTTGTATTTGTTGAACCTTCTGGGCCACCGTAGACACCAGAGGGAGCCCAAAACAAGCAAAACTGCATATTATCACTTTAAAATACATTAAAAAAATAAGAATGACAGTAATTGTATTTAATCTAAAATCAATAACCAATCATAAAATGTCATCATAAAAAAGTTAAAGTTAAAAGATTGGGGTTAGCTGAGTTGGAATCTGGATCTGTATTCAACCCTGAACTCTGACCGTAAGTAGAGCCTAACAGCTGACTAACACCACAGCTAGCTGTTAGCAGTAAACCGGATGTCGGTACCGTGTGCGGCCGGAAAGGTCGGTTACCTGCGATAACGACCACAAAGATGAAGCAGCGCTGCTTGGCGGAGCTAATGGCGTCTGGAATGGAGCCCTGGAACCACAGCATCTCTACACACGGTTAGACAACTGTCCGCTTCTCTTCCGCTAACACTCACACAGAAGCAGTCCCCGAGTCACTCACGGCTGCTTACGCTGCCTGACGTCACCACGCTGCGCGTCTCTGCTTTTTTTCTAAACCTTTATTGCTAAATAAAAAATATTTAGCATCCGCTACCTTGAAAACCCTACAGCCAATCGTAGGAGAGCACTTAATCAGAGGTGAGAAAGGCGGGACCTTACCCAACTCGCCTACGTTTCGCCCAATTCGCTCCCCGTTTCAGGACTAGCTTTCACTTTCGCTTTAGGCTCTTCGGTAAACAGCTTTGGACCGACCACAACTTTACTTCGTGTAACTTCTGCTGGACCTTCAGAGGAACGTTAACAGTCAAAGGTAAGAGTCTAAATTCGGTCTAAATAGAGAAAAACACAAATGGTTTCAGTGTGTTGCTGATCCTAAATCCGCATTAAGTGTTAATGCCGCATTCTCTGTGTCCCAGGCTGTTCGGTTCTTCTTCCGGTTACCGTCAGGTCTTAGTAAAGTTTGTGTTTTTCAGATGAGCGCTGCTTTAGAAGAAGACAACCTCCAGGAAGCCCTCAAAGAGCTGAAGAAGCTCCAGGTGAGAAAGTGATCCATCAGACCAGACCGGTGTTCAGGTGTCAGCCTGTTAAAACCTCAAACCTAAAGAGCAGGCAGAGAAACTATGGTTAACTAATGGACCTGAGTAGTTTCACTTCATAGGACACACTATAGGATACATTATAAAACCTGATCACAGGACATATTATGGGATACATTATAATGTATCGTATAATTTGTCCTATGATCAGGTTTTAAAATTATTATCTGATCATATGATATATTACTTAGTGCAGTGTTTTTCAACCTTTTTTGGGCCAAGGCACACTTTTTCATTGAAAAAAAATCACAAGACACACCACGGGAGGGGGGGGGGATTTTGTTGTCAGAATTGTCTGAGCTCATTGATGGTTGATGATAATAATAATAATTTATCCTTTATTGATCCCCTTGAGGAAATTCATCTCTGTATTTGACCCATCCTCACTGTTCGAGGAGCAGTATAAAGCAGCATAAAGTTATCAGATGAATTTGGCCCAATCAAATAATTTTAACACTAAAACAAATTAATCTGTCAGAACTGCAGCTGTTTTCTAAGGCTCACTCTGTTTTAATAGTTTTACTGTAGAAACCTTCTCATCTCCTGACAGTAAAGGATTATATTTAGTTTACAGGTGATATTGTTTGATTTGTTAAATTTTAAGTCATCAATTATGCTGAG
>SSNR01000035.1:3310255-3344656 GCA_006937965.1 Callopanchax toddi
TTTTTATTGAAATTTTGAGAAAATTATATAAATAATACTGTAATTACAGATTGATTTAATATTTGTCTATTAATCAAATCATCATCATATTCATCATCAGTTCTCCATCTTGGCGACAATTGGAAAAAAGAGAAGAAAGTTCTGTTAAATCTCTTTCTCGCTCTATCTTCTAGCGCTTGCTCTCAGTCTCCCTCTGTGTGTGTGTGTGTGTGTGTGTGTGTGTGTGTGTGTGTGTGTGTGTGTGTGTGTGTGTGTGTGTGTGTGTGTGTGTGTGTGTGTGGTGGAAATAAAAGCTGCTTTCTTAAAACAATGTCGGCGGCGTTTAGCTCAGTTGGTAGAGTGGCTGGTTTGGTAACCAAAGGGTCACCAGTTCAATCCCCAGCTCCGGCTGGGTTAGATTGTCATTGTGTCCTTGGGCAAGACACTTCACCCACCGTGACTGTGTGTGAATGTTGGTGGTGGTCAGAAGGGCCGATGGCGCAGAATGGTAGCCTCACCTCTGTCAGACTGCCCCAGGGCAGCTGTGGCTACAGACGTCTGTCGTAGTTTACCACCACTGGTGTAAATGTGTGCATGAATGAATAATGGAGCTTCTGTCAAAATGCTTGGGTGTCTAGAAAGGCGCTATATAAATCCAATCCATTATTATTATTTTTTGCCGCAAAGCTGAGCCTGCATCTGGGAGCCTTTGGTCATTCATAAGTGTTTATTGTGTCAGTAATGTTGCACAATTGTGCTTTTCACAGAAGATTACGCAATGGCAGCAGTAAAGGGAGGTCTTCGCGCTGTCGACATGCAGGGTTACTTGAGATGGAAGAGCTCGTAGTAAGCAGACAAACAGATAGGCAACTTCTGCTTCTGCTCTTGACTACGTGAGAGTCAGGTACAGAACAAGGTTCTTAGCATCTGAGTGAGGAAGAAAGCCTGTGTGAATGACCGACAAGAGCCGAGCCCTCACCTGAGAGAGGTCTGCGTTGAGCCACTGAAAGCTCCTTACCTGGGTCTGGAAGGTGATCCTGGCTGGACTGATCATCAGGGCAGGCATTTGAATGGCCTTTAGTGAGCCTGCAACTTTGAGCTGGTCCAGACCGGGACCAGGAGCAATCTGAGCTGCTTCCTGTTGCTGCCGCTTTGACCAGAAGCCTGCGCCCTCTGCTGGTTTGGTCGTGTAATGACCCCAAAAAACTAGACTGCGATTATAAGACAACCCCCCTTTTTCAAATAATTTTCAATGAAAAATACCTCGTCTTATATTCGGGTCAGTACGGTAAGTTAAAGTTGAATATACAGTTACAAAAATAAAACCAAACACTTATTATTTATTTTGGTAAAAAAAATATTTGATGAATTACTTCATCAGCCGCACCATAGTGAAACAAGAAACCCTGACCCAGAAGGTCCTATGTTAGGGTGACCATGTTTTGATTTTTGAAAAAGAGGACACTTTGCTCACTCGTAAAAGCCTTTGATAAAGAAAGCTTTAACCTATTTAAAGAATGCCATCTCTGTGTGGTTATGAAGAATAGTTAAATAACAACCTTCAGCTAGGCTTTCACAAGTCAACAAGTACAAAAATTACCCAAAATAACCCAACCAAAGTGGAATTTGAATCTGCAATCCTCCAGTTGCATGACCAACGTCTTAACCCACTGAGCTACTACTTCCCACCAAAAATCTTGAGAAAATCTTTCCAAGTAGTGTTTTGTAGCGTGACGGATTCCCAAGGTTCGCTGATATTTGACCCCTTTCATCCACACACATTACTTTACTTTTCCTGACTGTTATACTGGGTCATATTGACACTGATTCATAACTTTTAAACACTACATTTAACTTGTATTGAACAAGTATTTCTTTAAACCTAGGGATGAAAAAATTCTCCAATAATTAAATAGTAATCCTTTGATACCAACTTTGTCCTAATGTTGTTTATTCTTAATAAGTTTTGAATTGCATAAAAATGTATTATATTTAACATTAGGAGAAATGTTTTTTCCTAAAGTCTAAGTTATAGTGTTCCACACAGTACTGTATATAAATATTTTTTTACTCAATCTGCAGAACGCAGTAGTGTAACAAATACATTTTTCCCCAAAACAATCAAATATAAAATATGTATCAATAAATGTATATATTTTATTCTTGTTTTCAAGATATATTATACAGAAACTTAAGTAAAATGATGAGATTGTGTGAAAAAAAAATGTTAAGAACTTCTGTTAGTTTAACTGTCAGAGGAGATGCAGCAGTCTGTTGTCGACAGTCAAGTGTCAACTCCAGCTAATGTTCTGAGGAATTGTATTCTTTGCAAGAATATGCCAGCTTTACGTGTGCTAGGATCAGTGAGAAAACTAAACTGAGTCCAGGTTTCAGCAGCACTGGGACTGAATCTGTTCAAGTCTGTTAAACACAATAAATGACTTCATAAAGACACTTTTTGTTGTTATATATCAATCTATTGATCTTACACAATCAGTTAATGGGTTAATGAATTTAAATGAAAATACCTCAAAATAAGGGCTTTCTTCAGCTATATTTAGGTGTGATTAAAAGTGTGATTAATTATTTTATTACAGATCATAATTAATTAATTGCACAATTTATTTTATTGCATGACAGCACTAATCACATCCCTACTAGATAACATAACACGGTACGTAAAGAAATTAAAAGACCGAGCAGATGGACAGACATGGAGTCAGCACCATCTTCTCAAGACTTGCAGACAAGATGCTTAGACAGATGGGACCTTAGGACAAACAGGATACTGAGACAGACATGATGCTGAATTTGTGTCCTCGTTGTGTCTCCATGTAGGTCCACCTTGATGTGTCAAGAAGGGATCTGGAAATACTGGATGTTCCTCCCTCTGTGCCAGAGGATAGGATGAAGGACCGCCTGGAGATGAGTTTCTCTCGAACCAGTAGGGGGGGAGGAGAGGTGGAGAGTGTGGACTATGATGTAAAGACAGGAAAAGGACATGTGACATTCCTACATCCTGGAGGTAACATTCTGATCCTGGTTTTCCTGGACAGGTTCCAGTTTTAAGGCAGTCTAACCCTTTACCCTCTGCCTCAGTAACAATGATTCTGATTGGTCCTCTGATGCTACAGCAACTAGCCAACAAGCTGCTAACTGCTAGTGTTTACTGATGGAAAAACCAGACTCATCTATTTCTGTCTAAGATAACGTGTTGTGTTGGACTTTTATATGAGCTAATGGTCGATAATATTAACGGTGTTCAATCATGAGTGCAAAGAGCAGCCAGCACCTTGATTGTCACATCTCCTCACCTGCTGCAGCTCAGAGTCTGATGAGAGGAGGAAACCGGGTCATTGCCCATGAGAGGAAGTTTTTTCACTATTTAATTTGTTTTTGTTTGATTGAAAGTTTTATTTAAGGATCAGATTGGCATCTTGAGTAAAATCTTGTTTGTTTTTAATGAGCATTGAGCAGAGAAATTTTGCAGTGTTCTAAATATAAATAAGAGAGCAAAGTTATTTGTCTTTTATTTTTCTTTCTGCTGATCCCAAAAATGATCCGATCTTTGACTCAATTACATAATCCGATCCGTGAGTTTTTTTGCCCAGCACTCGTGATACAAAAAATAAATAAAATACAGCCAACAGTGACAGCTTATCATCATCATCATCATCATCATCATCCCCCCAACATCAATTCAACCCCCCACCCACCCGTGGAGAGTTGCGTACCACACACCAGCAGCAGGTTCTCCTTGAGGACCTCTGATGAAAATGTGTGTGCACCCCTGATTATTATTATTAAATGTTGAATTACCTCCTCAGTGTGCCTTCAAATCCATCAGTAGTCTCTTTATTGCCCACTAATACAGAGCAGGTGCGTTTCTGCAGAAAATGCCTAAAACATGCAGGACTGTGGTCCTCGAGGACTAGGATAGCCTACCTCTGCATTAACCCTCATTGTCCAGACTGCAGTGGAGCCTGGTCTGGATTACACCTCATCCAGACTGTGTGACTGGACTAACTCCAGTTGTTGTGTTGTTGTGTAGTTGCTGTGGACCTGGCCATGAGAGGAGACTACGCTGTAGATCTAGACCCTGAAGTAAACCTGAAGGTTGAACCAACATTTAAATATGATCTGCACAAGTTTCAGGTAAGATAATCAGACTCCTTCACACATTAGTCCAGTTAAACCCAGAGGCCTGTTGGGATCCAGGTGTAACGTTTGTAAAGTAGTCACACTTAATAAACTGTCAATAAAATACCAAAAGTATCTAACGAAGTATAATGTCTCATCACTCTAGAAATAGGTCATTTTGTGTAGCCAGGGAATCAACACTTATTAATAATTTGACACAGAGTCAATTTGTTAATTGAACCTGTAAAGGAGGAGAAATTCTTTTTTTTATTAAAGTGCCTGTGACTCCATATTTAAATCACTTTATATTAAACAGGTGTAATCTTTGATGCCTCTAGATTAGCGTTGCACCATTATAACTCAAAATACGCTGTAATTATTTCCTAACGAGCGACTCAGAGATCAGAAGAAAGCGCCGCTTTCCGGTTCTGCTGGGTTTCTCCTTATTTGGCAGCCTGACATTTCTGCTGCAGTAGGGGGCAGTGTTGTCCCGTGAAAGAGAAACGAAACTGAAACTAAACACTACACGGTCTATGGGCAATGGCGGCGGCACTGCCTCGCTCCAGTTGTCGTGAACGTGCATGTGGGAGGAGAATTTACCATATAAGCAAGTCCGGACCACTATGACCTCATAGCGGGCTGGAGTGAAAAAAACAGTTTGAAACCTGGGTCTGAAATCTTGAAGAGCTTCTCACTGGCTGTACTAGGAGACAGATGGACACCGTTTTTTGCTCTTTCTGGCAGGTTTAAGGTGAGAACTCAACATTGCAACATGATAGATAAGTCAGAAAACATGGAAACCGATGTCATGGGCACTTTAAGCATAAAAGTCATTTCAGTCAGTGGAGAGAACTCCTTGTAAACTACTGTACATTCATTCAAAATAGTCAACAGGGTCACAAGAAGCGTGTGGAAAAACCAAGGCACAAAATAACTGCCCATGAACTGAGAAGAGTCCAGCGTGCAGCTGCC
This sequence comes from Callopanchax toddi, assembly GCA_006937965.1. Lineage (NCBI taxonomy): Eukaryota > Metazoa > Chordata > Actinopteri > Cyprinodontiformes > Nothobranchiidae > Callopanchax > Callopanchax toddi. The sequence goes on from SSNR01000035.1 coordinate 3,315,347, forward strand.
AAGATGCCACTTGCCACCAGTTTGGCCATATTTCAGAGCTGCAACATCACTGGAGTGCCCAAAAGCACAAGGTGTGCAATACTCAGAGACATGGCCAAGGTAAGAAAGGCTGAAAGACGACCACCACTGAACAAGACACACAAGCTGAAACGTCAGGACTGGGCCAAGAAATATCTCAAGACTGAGTTTTCTAAGGTTTTATGGACTGATGAAATGAGAGTGAGTCTTGATGGGCCAGATGGATGGGCCCGTGGCTGGATTGGTAAAGGGCAGAGAGCTCCAGTCCCACTCAGACGCCAGCAAGGTGGAGGTGGAGTACTCGTTTGGGCTGGTATCATCAAAGATGAGCTTGTGGGGCCTTTTCGGGTTGAGGATGGAGTCGAGCTCAACTCCCAGTCCTACTGCCAGTTTCTGGAAGACACCTTCTTCAAGCAGTGGTACAGGAAGAAGTCTGCATCCTTCAAGAAAAACATGATTTTCATCCAAGTACTCCACAGTGTGGCTGGCGAGAAAGGGTATAAAAGAAGGAAAACTAATGACATGGCCTCCTTGTTCACCTGATCTGAACCCCATTGAGAACCTGTGGTCCATCATCAAATGTGAGATTTACAAAGAAGGAAAACAGTACACCTCTCTGAACAGTGTCTGGGAGGCTGTGGTTGCTGCTGCACGCAATGTTGATGGTGAACAGATGAAAACACTGACAGAATCCATGGATGGCAGGCTTTTGAGTGTCCTTGCAAAGAAAGGTGGCTATATTGGTCACTGATTTGTTTTTGTTTTGTTTTTGAATATCAGAAATGTATATTTCTGAATGTGGAGATGTTACATTGGTTTCACTGGTAAAAATAAATCATTGAAATGGGTTTATATTTGTTTTTGTTAAGTTGCCTAATAATTATGCACACCTGATATAGGGTGTTGATGTCATTAGACCACACCCCTTCTCATTACAGAGATGCACATCACCTGATATGCTTCATTGGTAGTAGGCTTTGAGCCTATACAGCTTGGAGTAAGACAACATGCATAAAGAGGATGATGTGGTCAAAATACTCATTTGCCTAATAATTCTGCACTCACTGTATGATGACTGGCTGATCGACTAATTTAGAGTCTAATCCTATGATTTATGTGCTAAATGGGCCCAGTGTTAGAGTAATAATGCTACTGAAAATGTAATTATTATAAGTTTTAAAATTAATATGTGTCGGATAAAAATAGATTATGACCGGATTTTTTTAACCCTGTCAGTCAAATGACGGAAAACTAAAAAGTCCAGCGCGACCTCTGCAGGGGATTTTCATTGGGGTCGATGGGTTCCTCCTTCAGGTAGCGACTGAGCTCCAGCTCGGCTCTAACTCTTTGGGACAGATGCAGAAGACGTGCTTGTCCGTGACTTCAGCAGGTCTCCGAGCGTTTTTTTTTTTTTGCCGCTGGTGGCAGCACTGTCTCCGCCAAGGATTCTGGCTGGGCTGCAGCTGACGCACTGGCACCGCTCCCTCCATCTTCCATGTGTACGATCTCCTCGATCAGCGCGCACTTTACCTAATCATCATCATCATCATTAGTATTGTCAGGTGCAGTAATTGCAGTGGCCCGTCATGCAGCGCGGTAGGTTTCTTAATATCGCGATATTTCATCTGTGCGGTTACCTTAACAGCCCTAAAACTTAGTACACAAGGCCCCTGGTCTTTCATGTCCAGAGACCTTCATAGATCTACTAAGCATCATCCTCTGCTCAAATAATCCCAGATGTATCAAACTGAGTGTTTCACGAATCAAGAACATTTAATTTGTTTATCTTGATTAATGTAGAATTGATTCACATGAGGAAACACCAGACTCCACCCCATGACTCCTCCATTAAATATGCCAATAGATCCTAATGTGTCCTGCACGTATGATTCCCCCTTCTGAGCTCAAATGAAGTCTATCCAGGTGGGATTGGAAAGAAACTTTCCAGAAGTTAAGTTTGAGACTGTTCTAGATGAGATAGAGGAGGATAAACATTGTGGTGGACATGCTCTCCTTTGCATCAGAACAAAGAGCTCAATGCTGTCAGATTCCTTTAGCGAAGGAGGACGACTTCACTGAAATCATATCAGACTCATCAAGTAGCTCAATGATATCCGACTCTCATTCCTCTTCACATTTCCAGGTTCTGTAGCCTCATAAACACCTTTCAACTAAAACCCATACCTCTGTCTGTTGCAGACCTTCTGTGGCTCTGCAAAGCGAACCATCCTTCTGGATGACATTGAGGATGCAGAAGATGAGGAAGACCTACAGGACCACCTTGAAATCCACTTTCAGAAACCCAGCAATAGTGGTGGTGAGATTGAGTTCATCAAGTACATCTCCAAGGGAAAGGCACTGCAGGCCTTTTTCTGTGAGGAGATAATGGACGTGGAGTGAAGATGTCTTGACTCTTTAGTCTGAATGTCCATTATTACATCTGTCAGTAAGGTGTAAACAAGAATCGTTTGTGTTGTGGTTGATTTTTATCTTGCTACAATAAAGAGAGTGCTCAGATGTTCCAGGTGGTTCTTGGTGGAGAAATCTGTCAACTTTTATTAAAATAAGTTTTCCACACAATCCCATATTTGTTTTCACTGAGGCTTCTTTAAAACACAGATGGGTTAAGTTGTGTGTTTCTTTAAAATTTGTAATAACAGTTCATCAATATTCAGGACCGTGTTCCCCAGGATTCCTCCACCTGTTGGAGAAACAACTGTCTACTGATTGTTTTCTCTCTGTAAGTCACTATTTTCAGTCTTTCATGTTTATTAAAACTTCCTGCTGAATCTTTGACCAGAGTTGTTCTTTTTGATGACTAAAACTTTTTGTCAAAGTAGTTGTCAGACAAGTTGTTGATTCCTTGAATGTTTTAACAATTGTTCACAGTTTGTGCCAGGTTTTTTTTTTCTTCAACTTTTATTCTGTCCACTTAAAGCAGCTCTCTGGATTATTTTTCTATGTATCAAAGTTTTCTAAATGTTTTAAATGATATTTCAGGTCTAAACTATGATCTATGGGTTGAGTTCCACAACATCTGTCATTCTGATGAAGACCCTCCTTACTCCTAGAGACCCCTTTCCATTATTTCTCGCCGCCGGCATTTTTCAGCCAATGAAATTCAAATTTCTGCATTCTCTCAACATGCACGCGCATCGACCAAACCTGTACCAGTAGGGGGCGCTGTGGTACAGGACACTCCGTGTGTTTCTCTGTTTACCGTCTCGTTCACTGAGGACTCACAGCTCATTTCTACTAAAAACCTACCCATTCTCCAGCTAAAGACAGATTTATTTTTATTTTTAAACCTTTCACCTCACAGAATGGCAAGGCTTGACAGGATTACGCGTTTATTTTGGTCAGAAAGTTCATCCAGGGCCGAGTCAAGTTCAGCTTCAGAGTCCAGCAGCAGCTCTCTGCTAACAGAGCTAATATCAGAAGCAGCAGGGACAGAGAGGGCTCATCAGACCCTCGTAGTATTGGAATAAGATTGTGAACTGTGAGTGATTAAACCCTACACATTGAGCTGTACAGCTTATGCCCGAAGTATATGCGCTGTGTGCACGCGCGCACACGCGACCGGACGCGCGTGTCGAGATGTTTTGAGGAGGAGCCTTTGGACGCTAGATTCAAAAACTGCTCTCTTGATGAAATCCTCCAGAGTGCGGCTTTAAGTTCTTATTCTCTACACCAGGGGTCGGCAACTGGCGGGCCAAATCCAGCCTGCGACCCATGTGCTTCCAGTATGGCAAGCCGTTTGAGCATTTATTACATATTCTTGATATCAAGTGACATAACGGTTAACTAGTTCTACTAGTTCTAACTACACTTGACTAGTTCGAAATTTGACATAACATGTTCAGAAAAACGATAAACTAGTTGAGTAAAAAGTCTTACTAGTAAGAATTTTTTGCCAACTATTCATACTTTTGGTCAACTAGTTGAAGCTAAAACCACACTAGTCAGCCAAAAAACTGCACTAGTAGGCCAAAATCCCCTACTAGTAGGCTTTTTATGCACTAGTTGACTCCTAGACTGAACTAGTCGATGACTTTGTCATACATGTTAACAAGTAAGCACTAAAAAACATTACATGTTAACTAGTTCATGCAAATTCCACCTACTAGTGAGCTAGTGACTGTTCAAAATGCGCACTAGTTGACTAGTGCACCTAAAAAGTGTCAACTAGTTAACTAGTACAGCCTAAAAAATCAACATGTTAACTAGTTGATGCTATTTTGGCCTTATTAGTTCACTAGTGCAACCAAAAACTGTCAACTAGTTAACTAGTGCGCCAAAAAATTGTCAACTAGTAAACTAGTAAGCCTTAAAATGTCAACTAGTCGACTAGTGCACTTAAAAAGTGTCAACTAGTTAACTAGTTCAGCCTAAAATATCAACTAGTCAACTAGTAGACACTATTTTGTCCTTACTAGTTAACTAGTGCGCATACAAATGGTCAACTAGTGCACATAAAATGTCTACATGTTAACTAGTAAGCATTAAAATGGCCACTAGTCGACTAGTGCATCTCTTTGTTTCCACACATGTTAACTAGTAAAAGCCAAAATGTCCACTAGTTAACTAGTTGACGTTCTTTTACTCTTACTAGACAACTAGTGTGTGTATTAATTGCCAGCATGTCAACTAGTGCGCCTCAACAAACACTGTCCACATGCTGACTAGTTTAATTTAATGTAAATGAGGAGGAGGAGTCAGGCTGAACACAGAGCATTCCTATTGGCTCTCCTGCTGGATCTTGTTCCAGAGCTAAAAGGAATCATGGCTGCCGTTCCCTGCGGTAGATGAGACTTTCTGTCGGTGCTGCTGGCTGACAGAAGCCCTGGAATTCAGATTTATGGATGAAGAGCAGTCTAGCAGGGTGGAGATGGTTTAGTTTTAGAATATAAGGCATTTTGGAGAGTTCGTCTCCAGAGCAGCTGCATCGCTGCAGCGTAGCTCTCATCAGTCTGACCGGACCGGAGCGGCGGAGCCTGACGGAGTTTAGAGGAGTCACTGAAACTTTTACTAATTTAAAACTCCATCAGGCTGCGGAGAGACTAATAAAATCCCCCACAACTGACAAAAACTGTCATTTAAAGTTGTGTTTGTGTGTGTGTGATTAGACATTCCAGCCGTTCCGTAAAATACGGAATCATCCTTTATTTGGAGTTAAACGCTGCGTCCTGCATTCGTTCTGGACGCAATTTGTTCTGTAGTTCCATAAATGTCCAATAAACACGTCTGTCACACACATCAGCACTAAATGTAGCAATGAACAAAATAAAACAGGACATATAAGGTCCATCTCTGTGGATCAGTGTGCGCGCGCATCTCTAAACGGTGTGAAAAACAGGTGATGCTGCAAGTTTTCAAGAGGAGAAAACTGTAGTTCCGTGTTTTTCAACCTAGTGTGCTGTGATCGTCAGGTGTGCCGCGGGACATTATTTAATTTCACCTAAAAAACACTTTATGAAAACGATTAATTATTATCTGCAAATAATGCCATTGTCGCGCTGCGCGTCGGTGCCAGCCAGGCATCACCATGGCAGAGTCTGGTTCTGATTGGAGTCAGGCGTGCAGCAGATCCAGGACCTGGGTCCGGTCTAGCGGCAGCACCGTGACCCCGCAGCGACCCGGTGCCAGGTGTATCTCCACCTGATCAGATCCTGCAGTCCGCGACACGGCACCTGACAGGTCTCCTCCCACCGAACTGGACCGCATCAAGTCTAGTTCGGCATGGAGGGCCCGCCACAAAGTGAGTCGCGGATCCACGTCAAAAACTTGGCAGAGTTCAGGCAGAATTAACACTGCTGTAGATAAACGCTCCGTTTTTAGGAAGAAACCTGGACATTTCATGCTCCGTCCTCCTGTGAGGATCAGAGCTCTGTTTGATCAGATCTCTCTGTGCCGAAATCAGTGTCAAACATCCCAGTTTCATCCTCAAGCTCTTAAAATGCTGCCATGTAAAACACTGACATTTAATGAATGATTTCCCAGTTTATGAATCATAATAAATGACCATATAGAGAAAGACAAACCCACTGACAACTGAAATGGATCAGAATGTGTTTACTGCACCCTTTAAAGCCAGACATGTGAAATAATAATCAGAAAACTCAGATTTTATTTAAAAATTGAAACATTTGTTGGCTATTGTTATTTTAGCAACAATTTGCTTGTATTATACATTTATTTTGCAATTATAAAATAAGGTAACAATAATAACATATAGATTTTGCCATTGCCAACTTCAATACTTGAATTTTTCCACCAGGGGGCAGATAACCTGCATACAATTCAATAGCTCTTTCAGGAAGATACAAATCTACTTTAAAAGCTAGAGCTCTTAGCAACATCTGATAGGAAACAAATGGTGTTAAAGTTTTAAATCATTTAGATGTGAATCTAGTCTTTTCTGATGTGATGCATAACAGATCATCTGGATATTTAAGACAAAGTGGTGGAAGTATCTTTATTAATAATACATTCATTTATTTATGTATTTAAATCAAATGTACAGGTCATGGATTTTAGGGACTGAATATGATGAAGTGCAAAATAAAATAATCTCTAATCAAATTTCTGATTAAACTGCAGGCCTGCAAAGAAAAAGATTCTCCTATTAACTGATTCCAATCTGAGCTCAGAGTAATTCAGCCCTGGCCCTTTAAGAGGCATGGTTTTAAACCCTGACCAATTACAATCATTGTCCCTCCTCCTTCATTTACATTAAATTCAACTAGTTAACATGTAGACCTTAGGAATGTGCACTAGTTAACATGTAGACGCTCGGTGTGGTCCACATATTAACTAGTAAGCACCAAATTGTCACTAGTTAGCTAGTTAAAATTTTTTAAAGCCTTACTAGTTAACTTGTAGGACCTAAAATCTTACATGTTGACTAGTAGACAATGAAGTGCCAACTAGTTAACTAGTTGACACAAATTATATCTTACTAGTTAACTAGGTGACATACCAAAATTTGACAAGTTCACTAGTGAGGTATAAAAATGGCACTAGATGAGTAGTTGATGTGTTTTTTGCCTTACTAGTAAACTAGTTGACATAAAAAATGTCAACTAGTTAACTAGTAAGCGCAAAAAAATCCACTAGTTGACATCTGCATCTTACTAGTTAGAAAATTATTTGCACTAGTCAACCACTGGGCTCTACTAGTTAACTAGTTGACACCTTGTTGTTCCACTAGTTGACATGTTGACATTTTTATCTCTTTACTAGTTATCTAGTAGAGCTAGTCAATATTTTTTTATGTTGTCTAGTCAACTAGTATGCCTAAAAACGGATGAGCTAGTTTACTAGTGCAATTTTTGGGCCTCACAAGTCATCTAGTCGACATTTGTCATTAGTCGACACAACTGTTGATGTTTTTGTTTAAGATGTGATTGGTTGCCATGGAACCATTGTTTTTGTTTAAAATTTGGTAGCCATAGCAACCGTTTTTGTTTTTGTTTAAAATTTGGTACCAATGGCAACCGTTGTTGTTTTTGTTTAAAATTTGGTACCCATGGCAACCGTTGTGGGCTGCATGGTGGCGCAGTTGGTTAGCACTGTTGCCTCGCAGCAAGGAGGTCATGGGTTCACGTCCCGGCTCTGCAGCCTCTCTGCGTGGAGTTTGCATGTTCTCCCCATGCATGTGTTGGTTTTCTCCAGGTACTCCGGTTTCCTCCCACAGTTCAAAGACATGACTGTCAGGCTAATTGGGCTGGTAAATTGTCCTTAGGTGTGAGTGGGTGTGTGGTTGTTTGTCTCGTTCGTCTCTGTGTGACCCTGCGATGGACTGGCGACCTGTCCAGGGTGTCCCCCGCCTCTCGCCCCCTGACTGCTGGAGATAGGCACCGGCTCCCCCGCGACCCTCTGTGGAGGATTAAGCGGCTACAGAAGATGGATGGATGGATGGCAACCGTTGTTGTTTTTGTTTAAAATTTGGTACCCATGGCAACCGTTGTTGTTTTTGTTTAAGATGTGATTGGTTGCTATGGCAACCGTTGTTGTTTTTGTTTAAAATTTGGAAGCCTTGGCAACCGTTGTTGTTTATGTTTAAAATTTGGTTGCCATGGCAAGCGTTGATGTTTTTGTTTACGATGTGATTGGTTGCCATGGCAACCATTGTTTTTGTTTAAAATTTGGTTGCCATGGCAACCGTTGTTGTTTTTGTTTAAAATTTTGTTGCCATGGCAACCGTTGTTGTTTTTGTTTAAAAATTGGTACCCATGGCAACCGTTGTTGTTTTTGTTTAAAATTTGGTACCCATGGCAACCGTTGTTGTTTTTGTTTAAAATTTGATACCCATGGCAAACGTTGTTGTTTTTGTTTAAAATTTGGTACCCATGGCAACCGTTGTTGTTTTTGTTTAAGATGTGATTGGTTGCCATGGCAACCGTTGTTGTTTTTGTTTAAAATTTGGTACCCATGGCAACCATTGTTGTTTTTGTTTAAAATTTGGTACCCATGGCAACCGTTGTTGTTTTTGTTTAAAATTTGGTTGCCATGGTAACTATTGTTGTTTTTGTTTAAAATGTGGTACCCATGGCAACCGTTGTTGTTTTTGTTTAAAATGTGGTTGCCGTGGTAACTGTTGTTGTTTTTGTTTAAAATGTGGTTGCCATGGCAACCGTTGTTGTTTTTGTTTAAAATGTGGTTGCCGTGGCAACCGTTGTTGTTTTTGTTTAAAATTTGGTTGCCATGGTAACTGTTGTTGTTTTTGTTTAAATTGTGGTTGCCATGGCAACCTTTGATGTTTTTGTTTAAATTTGGTTGCCATGGCAACCGTTGTCGTGTTTGTTTAAAATTTGGTACCCATGGCAACCGTTGTTGTTTTTGTTTAAAATGTGGTTGCCATGGCAACGGTTTATGTTTTTGTTTAAAATTAGGTTGCCATGGCAACCCTTGTTGTTTTTGTTTAATATAACCTGGCATTAAAATGGTTAAATTTAAAAAATACACAAATATTTTATTTTGTTTTGTGAGCAATGAAACTAAAGATGAAATTCATGTAAAAATATAAACACTTATTTCCATCCATCCATCCATTTTCTGTAGCCGCTTAGTCCTCCACAGAGGGTCGCGGGGGGAGCTGGTGCCTATCTCCAGCGGTCAAGGGGCGAGAGGCGGGGGACACCCTGGACAGGTCGCCAGTCCATCGCAGGGCCACACAGAGACGAACGAGACAAACAACCACACACCCACTCACACCTAAGGACAATTTACCAGCCCAATTAGCCTGACAGTCATGTCTTTGGACTGTGGGAGGAAACCGGAGTACCCGGAGGAAACCCACGCATGCACGGGGAGAACATGCAAACTCCACGCAGAGAGGCCGCAGAGCCGGGACGCGAACCCACGACCTCCTTGCTGCGAGGCAACAGTGCTAACCAACTGCGCCACCATGCAGCCATAAACACTTATTTAATATTATAATTATATACTAGATGAAGTTTTGTATGAGCATATTTTTGTGCAGCAGGAAGAAAGGTGTGGACTTTTCAGTATAATTAACACTACACAAAAAATACAGAATAGACCAAAAATATTTTCATGCACATTTGTGACACTCCAAGCCTTCTACAATTCAGAGCCCAAGTAAGTTCTTTAAAAATATCACACAGAAAATTATTTGATTTTAAAACTTTTTTACAGTCCAGGTTATAACAATAAACCTAGGATTAAAGGGGTTAAATCTCAGAAAAATGCACATATTTTATTATGTTTTTAAAGGACTGAAGTCAAGGATGAAATTCATGAAAAAAAAGTTAGAACTTATGAAATATTACATAATTTTAATAGGATTTTGTCTCTAGTGCACATTTTTGTGCAGCAGGAAGAAAGGTGTTGCCAAAATTTGAGGGTGTGGCGAGGGTTAAAGTGCCTGTGACTCCATATTTAAATCACTTTATATTAAACAGGTGTAATCTTTGATGCCTCTAGATTAGCGTTGCACCATTATAACTTAAAATACGCTGTAATTATTTCCTAACGAGCAACTCAGAGATCAGAAGAAAGCGCCGCCTTCTGGTTCTGCTGGGTTTCTCCTTATTTGGCAGCCTGGCACTTCTGCTGCAGCAGGGGGCAGTGTCGTCGCGTGAAAGAGAAATGAAACTGAAACTAAACACTACACGGTCTATGGGCAATGGCGGCGGCACTGCCTCGCTCCAGTTGTCGTGAACGTGCATGTGGGAGGAGAATTTACCATATAAGCAAGTCCGGATCACTATGACCTCATAGCGGGCTGGAGTGAAAAAAACAGTTTGAAACCTGGGTCTGAAATCTTGAAGAGCTTCTCACTGGCTGTACTAGGAGACAGATGGACGCCGTTTTTTGCTCTTTCTGGCAGGTTTAAGGTGAGAACTCAACGTTGCAACATGACAGATAAGTCAGAAAACATGGAAACCGATGTCATGGGACCTTTAAGGGAACGAGTCATTGAAAAACTGCACAAAATGGAGCAAGCTGATGTGATCACAAAACAGTTTGAGCCGACTCCTTGGGTGAACAGCTTGGTGACAGTTGTGACACAGAAAAAGATCAGGATTTGCATGGATCCCAAAGATCTCAGCACAGCGATACAAAGAGAACATTATCCATTGCTTACAGTAGAAGAAGTTGTGTCACGTATGCCTGATGCAAAAATCTTTTCAGTGTTGGACGCAAACCAAGGATTCTACCAGATAAAGCTGGATGAAGAGAGCTCCAAACGGTGTACCTTTAACACACCCATTGGGAGGTACAGATTCAAGCGTCTTCCCTTTGGTATATCATTAGCAAGTGAAGTGTTCCAAAGCGGTGGCCCAGATGGTTGAAGGATTGGATGGTGTGGTGAACATCATTGACAATCTATTGGTTTGGGGGAACACAATGGAGCAACATGATGAGAGGTTACGAAAGTTACTTCAAAGAGCTGATGAAAATGGACTGAGATTCAACAATTCAATCCAAGTGCAAGTTCAGAATGACAGAAGTCAAGTACATCGGCCATGCTTTAAGTGCAGAGGGTCTGAGACCGGATGAAGAAAAGATTCGAGCCATAACCCAGATGCCACCACCTACTGATAAACAATCAATGATGAAGTTCATGGGCATGGTCCAACATCTGTCGAAATTCATACCCAATCTGTCTGAAGTCTGCACCAATCAGGAAGCTGTTGCAAGCAGAAACAGCATGGCACTGGGAAGAGCCTCAACAACAAAGCTTTGAACAGCTGAAAGGGCTGATTACAGGAGCATTAAAGATCTATGATGTCAACAAGCTTGTGACACTCTCTGTAGATGCATGCTCAGAAGGCGTAGGGGCAGTGATCATGCAAGATGGACAACCTGTGGCATATGGCTCAAGAGCACTCACAGAAGGTCAAAGAAAATATGCACAAATAGAAAAAGAACTCTTAGCCATAGTATATGGGTGTGAAGTTCCATCAATATCTATATGGCAGAGTAGTGCATGTGGAGAGTGATCACAAACCTTTAGAGAGCATATTCAATAAACCTCTTTATCAAGCTTCCATGAGGCTAAGGCTACAGAAATACAATGTCAAAGTGACCTACAAGCCAGGAAAAGAACTTCACATAGCAGGTGCTTTGAGTCGTGCTTATCTGAATGAGCACAAAGAGGATCTTCTGGACGAGGAGCTGCAGGTGAACTGGATGGTGTCACAGCTACCAGTCTCAGATGAAAAACTAAAAATATTCAAGGAGGCAACTTCTAAGGATGAGGTGCTACAAGCTCTAACAACCACTCCAATGCAAGGATGGCCAAGAGACAGATCTGCCAGAGTGCATCAAACCCTTTTGGACATTCAGAGAAGAGATTAGTTTTTCTTCAGGGCTGATGTTCAAAGCAGATAAGATCATAGTTCCACAGCAGCCGAGATCAGAGATGCTAAAAAAGATACAAGAGTCACACCTGGGGGTGGTTAAATGTAAAGAAAGAGCCAGAGATGTAATGTACTGGCCAGGAATGTTCAAGCAGATAGAACAGGAAGTGTCACAGTGTCACATATGTAATGAAAACAAGAGCAAGAATCATTCCACACCCATTGCCACGACAACCATGGTAAAAAGTTGGTACAGACTTGTTTCACAATAATGATTTTGTATACATTTTGTGTGTCAACTACTACTCAAAATATCCAGAAGTCATGAAACTGACAAACCTGACCAGCAGTGGTGTGATTACGGCTATGAAATCTATTTTCGCAAGACATGGAATTCCTGATGTAGTAATCTCAGACAATGGACCTCAAAATGCCAGTGAGGAGTTCAGGTGCTTTGCTGAGAGTTGGGGGTTCACTCATGTCACGTCAAGTCCAGGATATCCCCAATCAAATGGACAAGCAGACAGCTGCTCTGCTGATCGCGTCCGCAATGACGGTTTTCTGGAATGCGCGCTCCCGTGCATTTTAAACAGCGGGGGAGGGGTTCAGGTAGCCAAAGCTGTTCGTGATTAGCTCTATCCTCAAGATAGGAGTGGTACTTTCTGCTGCTGACATCAACTTTTGAAGCCGAGCGTTTCAGCCAGGCCCCACAACACTGTTTACTAAAAGGAGAATAACTAAGTGAGAATGGTGAATTCCTTTTCACACTTTTGGGTTTCATACACAGTGTTGGAGACAGATATGACTGTGAAAAGACCTTTAGAAAGTGAAGTTTGCATAATATGGGACCTTTAAATTAAAAAATGACTTTTTTGGGCTAATTTTCTTGTTAGTATAAAATGCGCAATTAATTGCGATTAATTAATTACTATGTCTGCAATGAATTTGATAAATTTTTTAAACATCGAGTCCCACCACTATATGTATATTAACGATAGTCTTTGGTCTCCTCTCAGCATTCGGTAGATCCAGAAAAGATTGCCATGCTGTGAACATTAATAATTGTTTTGTTTTATTCAGAGAGCTTGGACATTTGTCCAGGTACAGAGTTTTAAATCACCATACCACAAACAGAAGAGCTGCTGTACATATAACACATGCATATCACTCCTGTGTACTCTCCTGGAGACCATCTGTGCTATGTCTGCTTCTGGCTCCTTCACTAGTGCTTTGATTGGTCCACACAGTGCAACCCCCCCCCCCCACACACACACACACACACACACACACACACACACACACACACACACACACACACACTTCTGTAGCACTTCCTCTGGTTTGATGACTTATCACTGAGTGACTTGGACTCATTTAGACTCAGAGGAACTCTGAAGCAGGAACCTGCTGAGACGACTCATTTCCACAAACATCTGTCTTCTCAGGTATCCTGTTAAACACTTGTTTTTTCTGCTTTGCTTCTTATTATCATCGCATCGTCTAGCTCCCACTGGCAGAGGAAACACAACACTGTTATTTCTGATTGAGACAGGTTTCCAGCTACGTTTGTGTTCAAAGATGCAAACAGCAACGTCTGATTATGACTACGGTAATGAGACTGAGGATCCATTTGGGTTGGTTGGACTTTGTAGTCGGGAGGAGGACAACCATCTGGGAGCTCAGCTGTCCACCCTTTACTACTTCATGTTTGTCTTCAGTCTGTTTGGCAATGGTCTGGTTTTGGGTATCATCCATCGGTGAGTGAGCTATCTGATCTGACCTTTTTCACCAGAACTGTTTTTCTTGTTCATAACTTTTTTATACCCTTTAACTCTGAGCTCTGAATATTCAGTCAGATAAAGGCTCATCTCATGGGATGAAGCAGGTGTGTGACGCAGACCAGAACCAGTCTCCCCTAAACGTAGAACTAAATGAAGTCTGATGCTGTTCTGGAACCTGTAGGAGTTCATACAAAAACTCTCTGTAAAGAAAACAGTCAACTCTATCCCCAGCCCTCACTTTGTTCTAACTATGGTTTTGAGTTTTATTGTAGATGTAGGATTTGAACTGAGAACACAGAAACCCCCCGTCTGGATTCTGTTGGTTGATTTTATGTCTCTGCACACGGAGACTCAGTAGAAACAATCCTCACCTGGCTTTAGAGTCTAAACCCCACTGTTGATTTCATTTTGAGATTAAAACCTCTCTTCCACCTTAAACCCATGTGAGTGATGTTGAATAGCTGGACATGTATATTCATATTTCTAAGGTGATAGAAGCATGTTTTGTGTGTTTCTCATCACCCTGCTGAGAAACCTGACATGATGTTTAAGGAGGAACTGGTTTCTTACCTGTGACCGTTACCATGGCGTCTGACCAGGTGGTGGAGCCAGATACTAACAGGAATCCTCCTTGTTTCACTCAGAGCCCACAGAGGCCTGATTCTAGCGGTCAGCAGAGAGATGTTCAACCTCAGACTGGACACAGTGAACTGGTAAATCAAGTTTAAAAACACTGATCTATTTACAAGAATACATTTCAATCAGCATCTAGAAAACATGGGTAAGTTGACACAGCTGGTGATACTATTTAAATGATTATAAATGACCAGTACAGTTCAAAAAAGTTACCGTTTCATAGATTCCAAACAAAAACATTTTTATGACAAAGATGTATGTGTGTGAACTCACGGTGACACGATGCGTTCCAAACATCAGCACCTCCTCTGTGTTTTCCTCTGAGTACCTCAATGAACAAATGATGTGCACCCCTGAATATATTTATGTGTGATGAGAAGGTGGAGTTGGTCTGAAGTGGGACTTTCAGATGATGAAACAGGGTAACGTCACTCCTGAGGACTCACACGAGGAAGGTCAGGAAATCTTCACTTGTGTGTGGAAATCTTTCACATAGCTTTATATGTTGTTTTCTGTAAAAAGTAAGTAAGCCTGTTTTGTGTTGTGTTTTTTGTGCTGTAATTGGGAAACAAGTCCTGTAACGACACGTTTTCTTCAAATCAGGATAGGTTGAGATGTTGTTTGGTCTGGCACATTTAAACAGAGGAACAGGTGTTACCTGTTGGGACAGCTTTAATAATCTTCTCTCTGCAGCTGATGTGTGTGTTGGTTGGAGGGTGGGACCTGAACACAGACTTGAGGCTGGTTCACATTAGCTGCTTTCATAAAACAATGCCGGCAATTTGCCGTGAACCTGAGCCGGCATCTGGGAGCTTTTGGTCGTTCATAAGTGGTCAGACCGTGCCGGTAATGTTGCACAATCATGTGCGTTTCACAAAAGATTTCTTGGTGGCGGTATAAAGGAGGTATGGGGGCGGTCTTCACGCTGTCGACGCGCAGAGTACAGAGACGTGAGACGGAAGTGCTCGTATAAACAGACGGGCAACTTCTGCTTCAGCCAGAAGCACTGGGATCTCGGTGTTAGGGGTTAAAACCAGGACGAGTGAGTGACATAATTTTTGTATCCACAAAGTCCAAGCAGTTCACCGTTGCACATGGTGTGAGGTAAGCTCTGTTCATACTCTGTCATTTATTTTTAAGTAACAATTTTAAATTAAATTTTTAAAATTAAATTGTATACAATTCCTGAGTGTAATCTTTTTTTTCCAAAGGACAAAATGCTATAAGGCTGTGAGAGGTGAGCTTCCAGACCCAGATGTCCTCAGAGTCAGTGAGGTCTACAAAGACTTCACACCAGATATAGCTCCTCTTATTACCACTATGGCAATTAGTGCAGACACTCCACTCGTGGACTCAGCATTTGGGAAGGTCCAAGAAGGTTGTCCCATCTCCTACCAGCATCCATTAGCAACGAGCCGTGTGATACTGCGCCACCCAGATTCCCCTCCACCACCAGCTCTACCGTTAGATGGCTACAGGCTTGAGCTTAGTACCTGTCAGTTTGTCTGTTCCTACCAACAACACCTCCATCTACAGTCTCTTCTTGTCACACTAGATGTGGCTAGGCAAATAGAAGTTGCTACTAGAGACCAGAGCAACACTGTGGAGTGGCACTGTGTCAGGGGTTCAAGAATTACATCTTCTCGATTCAGAGAAATATGCCATGTCAGAGCTCGGCTGAAAAGTTGGCACAACGACTTAAGACAGGTGGAGTGCAAACATCTGCAATGAAGAGGGGGCTGGCACTGGAGCCAGTAGCCATCCAGGAGTACTGTCGCTGTAAAAACACTAATTACTGGCCATGTGGGTTTGTCATCACCCTGATACTCCGTGGTTGGGGTCATCTCCTGACGGCCCCGTCTTTGACCCAACTGAAAACCCTCCACTTGGACTTCTCGAGGTTAAATGCCCTAATGCAAAGAGCTATGTCGACTGTAGCTACTTGAAGATGCCGAATGGGTCTCTGAAACTGAAGAAGAGTCACAGCTATTATTGGCAAGTTCAGGGTCAACTTCTTCTAACAGGCATGAGGTGGTGTGATTCTGTAGTGTTTGCAGAGGAAGACATTCTAATCCAACGGATTTACAGAGATTGTGAGGTGGCTAGAGCCATTAGAGAGAGGGGAGATGATTTTTTCTTCTATTTTAACATGATGTGCTGACGGTTTACCAGATGTTCCTGTGAGGATGAAGGTTTAATATTCATAAAGCTTGTCAATGTGTTCACTGTTTTATGGTTCTTTTAGATACTTGCATGAGATGTGAAACAGTTGCTAATGATACTTCAATTTCATATTACGCTGAATTGTTTTGGATGCCATCATTTAACTTAAGCTAAAGTGGTGTGTAGTGTTCTTCAGACAGCTTTCTTTTAAAATAGAATGCTAGTTAAATAGACTGAAAAATTATTAAAATTTCAGTATTTAACTAGCATTTTCAATTTTTATACACATCACTCTTATTTCCTGATTATATGTTATCTTTACCTGAATATAAATGAATTACATTTAAAACATTTATTTTAGTATTATGGACTAGAACTTTGGCTGAAAAAACAATTCTGAAGCTTTGCTGCTTCCTTCAGATTGTTTGTGTCTTTTGTTAATGCTGTCACACCTGAACCAAGTGTTTATAATAAAGAACATTTTCTAAAGCTGTGAAATTAACCTTTACTTATTCTCCTCATATGGTATCAGTACAAGATTATTTCCATACAAGTTAATGACAAAGGTAATAATCAAAGCTCATTTAATGACTCAACCACAAATGACAATAACATTTTAGATCATTAAAATGGCTGATCCTCAACATTCAGAGTCATCTTACAAATATACACATTTCATTACAATATGGAATTTGTGTCATTGTCAGTGGAAGCATCTTTAGAACTATTTTCAGACACACAAAAAAACGTTCCAAATCAGAGGTCAGGGTTATGATGAGAGGGTCCCTCATAAGCATATGAGGGCTGATTTAACCTTTCAGAGTCAGAATGGATGCTACATCTGATTTCTTATATCACATCTTAGCAAGTGAAGTAACTGGTAAACAGCCTGTATTTAAATTAAAAGAATATTTGAAATAATAATGTTACAGGAAATAATCTGTTGAGAAAAGTCAAACACATGTTGGAGTATTTTTTTTCATGTGTCAAAAGTTTATTGAGATTAAGACTGATCTGTGTTTACAGGAAATAATCTGTTTAGAAAAATGCTCTGATTTTAGTTTTGTTATTTGTAATTATTTTTGTTTAAAAAAATCAAAGCATATTAAAAAGTGCTTGAACTATTTCATCAATACTTACTGGAAGTGGGAGGTGTGTGTGTGTGTGTGTGTGTGGGGGGGGGGGTTGCCAAAAAATTGACAGGTAAAATAGGGGTCCACTGATGTAGTAACACATTGTGAAGAGTTTTTGGAATTACATCTCTTTGTAGTGGTTGCTTAGCACCATCTTGTGGCAAAAACGAGTACTGCACTGAATCTTGTTTGTGACAGAGGTCTGTACATTACTGGTCATTTGCATTGTTCATTTTGATATTTGCTGTCAACGTTTTGAAGTGTGTTGTCTTGAGACAGATCAGTGTAATATTGTTTATTTATGTATTCACTCACATTTTGCTCAGAGGTTGCTTGTAGGGGCAAACATGCCCCTACCTTTGGATCAGCCACATTAAAAAGAGCTGCTGCTGACTCCATCACTTCTGCTTTAGCAATGGCTGCATCAGCTTCTTTTTGAAGATTGGTTACCTCAAGACTTGCCTCTAGACGGGCTTTTCTACCTTTATGCTCATTTCCTTTTCAGCATAAGCTAACCTGGCTTTTGCTGCTTGAGCTTCTGCTTATGCTGCTGCCATACTAGCTCGCGTTGGTGCTGATGACCTGCTTGAACATGCTGCTGATGATCTAGTGGTCAGTCTTCCTGAAGACTTTGAGGACTTTCTTGAGTGAGTGGAACTTGTTTCTTCATTGTTCAGCTTCTTGTTTCTCCATGATTGAGTAGAACTGCCGCTCGTTGTCCCTCGCCGAGTGCTATGATTTCACTGTAATGTTGCACCCAATGTGACCCAGTGTCCTATATTGAGATTCACAGCCAGCTAAACTCTCTCTTGCATCACTTCCTCCAAGGAACAGGCACGTGTTGTAATTGGACAGGTTTAATGCAAAAAAGTGTGAAACTGAAAGATACAAAATACAGAAAAATTCTAAGTATACAAATCATAATGTCCATTTAATATACATTTCCTTCATGTAAAGCATGCATTAAAGGGTTTACTCCAACTTAGCAGTCACATTGGAACGTCGGTTGAACTTCACTATATAAACATGTATTCCAAATCAGAAACCTCAAACTTACTTTCATAATCACATAGACTATGTCAAATAATCACACAAAAGTTAGAAACTTACTGATATTGCCACTCAAACGGATATGAAGGAGTGGATGGCTTTGGATTGATGAAAGCACACCATGCGTTTGCTGCTTGTCACGGCCCGATCTGTAACCGGAAGCACGGTCAGTTCTGCGCATGAGCAAAGCCTACGTCACTTCCTCTTTTCGCCAACTTAGCGACATTCAAGTCTTTTGAATGAGACGGTTAGCTCCCAGTTAGCCCTTAGCTTTACCAACAGCTTTGCCTCTTTCTCGACTGCTCTGACCATTTAAACAATGGATACCTACGTGTATAAACATTTTAATACATTATGTATGTATATACAGTAGATTTAATATATACTTGTTAACACCTTAAAAGATACTCTGAACCGTAACTACCGTAAAATACTTCACTGCGAGTACACGCATTCTGCATATGCGCAGAACCGATCGGGTAGACCTGACCTGTAACGTCTGACTTTGCGCAGTAAGGATCGGGCCGTCCTGATCCATAACTCCCTTTTTATTTTTTATTTTCTTCGACATTGTATGAAACGATGTCATTATTGTAAAGTTTTTGATTCGTACCACTGGTCGCTGCAGGCTCCACCAATCTCCAGAATGCTTTAAAGTGCTTGTAGGAGGCAAACCTAAAATAATAATGCACATGTTACACTTGAACATTTATTTATTTATTGGCTTAGCTTTTAAAATGATCTTATTGAGCATTGTTAACATGTAGGCACAGTTTTCTAATAAATCTACCTGGTGTATCAGTACCAGTCAGGATTTAGAGTTTGTCAGGTCAAGAAAGACTATATTAAATTATATTTTTTTAAAACAACTTTTTTTTTGTTTTTTTTTCAGGAAATAGTTTTTAGTTCAACTTTAATGTCAGGAGATCCATTTTATTGACTTTACTGTTAAATTAACTTCTAAGAAAGTGAGTTTTAGTCAAACTGGAGGTCGTTTTTATGTTGAGGAGGAGTCATCAGCAGCTAAATGTCACTAATAAAGTAACTTAAAAAGTAACCTAACTCAGTTACTTTTAAAATCAAGTAATCAGTAAAGTAACTAAGTTACTTTTTAAAGGAGTAAACAGCAATCAGTAGTCAGATTGCTTTTTCAAAGTAACTGTGGCAACACTGCCCATGTTGAACTCCATCATCTCTAGGATTTTAATCCTCCAGTCTGAAGTGAAACCAAAGACCGACAGTGTTTTTTGTAGCCAAAGCAGCTGTAAAGTCCAGCAGCCAGGTAAGGAAGATTGTCTCGTTCTAACTCGTGGACTCGCTGTCCTGACAGGCTGTGATTGTACAGCCTCCACAAACACAATAATTTAGCATTTTTAAAAAAAATGAACACACACTGACTCCATTACACAGCCGCTCTGCCCAAAAACTACCAACTCACCACAGTGAGCCGGGAGTGCCAGATTGGTTATTTTAAAGTAGTTTTATCTTTAAAGAATCGAACACAATGATTAAAACAAGCATCTCTTACACAGATTCCACACAACAAAGGGCTCAAATGATCGTATTTATGGAATTATTGATTATACAGAGTGCTAAATTAACCTACAAACACGCCCCATCGTGATGTCACAGGTCAAGATTCTCTGAATACCCTCAATAAACATTTCAAATAGTATTTTTGGACAGCATTTTATCTGAATATTTATAAAAACCCTGCAATTTTCTCTTTAAAACTTCAGAGTGTTTCCTTTACAGAGCCCAGGTTTTAGGGCTTCCAGAACAGCATCTATGTATTTTTCAGGCTTTTTGATGCCCTTTTGGGGGAATTGATAAAAGACCAAAACGTTGGATTGAACTGAAACTTTTCTATTTGAAAGTATTTAATTAATCTGTGATGTCAGCGTCTCATTAGTGAAATCTGAACACAAACATGTTTCTAAAAACATCTCTGCATCAACTCTCTAGTTGGGCTAAATTCAGAAGCACTCGGAGGGCCTCACTCTGGACAGCCCTGCCCTAAGGGAACACACTGTGTGAACCTAATTACCTTCTACCTCCCCCTCCAGGTTTGAGAGGCTGACCACGGTGACCAACATCTTGCTGCTCAACCTGGTGATGTCCTCCCTGATCTTCATGACCAGCCTTCCCTTCACAGCCATCTACATGCAGCTTTCCAACTGGATTTTTGGTACTGTTATGTGCAAGATTGTGGGAAGTGTCTACTATCTGGGCTTCTACAGCTCTGTTCTGTTTTTAACTCTGCTGACCTTTGACAGACACCTTGCTGTTGTGTACTCATTGGCTGCTTCACAAGTGAGGAATCAAAGATACGCAGTAGTTTCCTGCGCTGTAGTGTGGATGGTTAGTGGCCTAGCATGCATCAGGCCAATGCTCCTACACAACACATTTGTGTACATTGATGAGAAAACCTACTGTGAGGAGTATCCTGGTATCCTTCCTTACATTGATGTGGAACAGCTGAGAACATCTGGATTTTACCTTCAGCTCTTCCTCTTCTTGATCCTCCCTCTGGCTGTCATCATCTACTGCTATGTCAGGATATCAGTCACTGTCATATCATCCAAAATAGCCACCAAGTTTCAGACAGTCAGGCTAATATTTATAATTGTTCTGTTGTTTTTCATCTGCTGGACTCCGTTCAACATTCTGATGCTAATGCATGATGAAGCCAGTGGCTGTGTTGAAGGACAGAGACTTGGTTACGCCCTTCAGATCACTCGTAACATGACCTACATTTACTTCTGCATCAGTCCCATCTTCTATACATTTGTTGGAAAAAAATTCCAAAACTATTTCAGACAGCTGCTGGTGAGACGATACCCCAGCTTGAAGAAGTACATTTCTGTCAGTGACTACAGTAAAACCACCATGTCAACAAAAAGTACAAGAAATAGTGATGGGAGGCACACTGTGGTTTTACTGATGCAGGGAAATGCTGTTTGACCCTATAACCCTAACCCATCAGACAGGGAGGTGAGTTACCACAAATCAAATCGTTTTTTCATTTCATTAATTTTGAACACAAATGTAAATCATTTAATACTTACAAAACAGAAACAAAACAAAGTGCCAGAAAATGAGTAGGTAGAAGTATAATACTCATCCCCACTACCTCCTTTTAACTATTTACAGCAATAACATACATTTGTAGTACATACATATTTGTCCTGCTGCATGGTGGCGCAGTTGGTTAGCACTGTTGCCTCGCCACAAGGAGGTCATGGGTTCACGTCCCGGCTCTGCGGCCTCTCTGCGTGGAGTTTGCATGTTCTCCCCGTGCGTGCGTGGGTTTCCTCCGGGTACTCCGGTTTCCTCCCACAGTCCAAAGACATGACTGTCAGGCTAATTGGGCTGGTAAATTGTCCTTAGGTGTGAGTGGGTGTGTGGTTGCTTGTCTCGTTCGTCTCTGTGTGGCCCTGCGATGGACTGGCGACCTGTCCAGGGTGTCCCCGCCTCTCGCCCCTTGACCGCTGGAGATAGGCACCAGCTGCCCCGCGACCCTCTGTGGAGGATTAAGCGGCTACAGAAAATGGATGGATGGATGGACATATTTGTCCTACTCAATTTTCTGGTGACATCAGAACTGTTGGGCTAAAACTTTTAAATCATCCAAATTTTCTCCTGTATAGAAATTTAACATTTAACACTCAGATATTGAGTCCAGTTTAATATGCAGTTTTGCTTGTTTTGGGCGCCCTCTGGTGTCCGTTTTAAATCACTGCCATTAAAAAGTTAGCCCATTGTTTCAGCTTATAAACGCCTAATCTACCTGTTGAAATGTCTCCTCAGCCTTCATAGTTTTCTACAGGAGCGGTTATTTACTCCTTCAAAGAAATCAGCTGTGTTCAAGCAGGGAGAGATTGAAAAAAATCAGGAACCATGAGCTAAAAACACTCCAGCGCTAGCATAACAGCTAGCCACTTTGGGTTAGCCTAACCCTCGTGAGACACGTGACTTCCTGGGTACCGTGACGGAGACGGAGATCTTGCAATCGTGGTATTCCGGATCTAATCACCAGATGGGGCTAAGTGACTTTTCATTAACTCTGTAAAGGGTCAGATTAGCACAGACTGGCTCAAGGAAAAGATTTTAAAATATGAAAAAAGTTGCATATTATCACTGTAAATAAAATTCCAAATTCCTACAAGTTATGAACATGATTCTGTTTGTGGACTTTCTATGTGATGGATGAAGGAGGTGGAGGTTCATTGAGCTCTTCCCAACTGACCCAACTCATTAATAATCTAAAGCAGAGGCAAACTTTACTTTATACGAGTCAGTTTATTACTATTCTAAACACTAATACTAATCGACATGATGAAATAACACTAACACAAGTCATTCATCTGAGATGATGAAGGATTTAAATAAGAGTTTCTGGAGAAACATGTTTAAGTTTGGGAATTAATAAAACTAGTCAGGCTTGATTTGTTAATTAATTATTGTTGATAGGTTTAAAATGTTTATCATGTTTTGAAACTGAACTCAAGCCTGTTTTCTCCTGTTGTCAAGGTTTCTATTCAAACTGTGAATCCCTTTGTTTTAAATCATGCTGTCTCCCTTTTCTGAGTCAAGGCTGAAATAAAGTCTTATCTTGACTTTCCTAATCTGTGTCTTTCAATAAAACAGCGTTTCTGAGCTGGAGAGGGCAGAAGGAATGCTGGCTGTACTGACATGAGTACAAGCTGTTGTTTTATGCTGCCTTCTCCATGTTCGAACGCGAGATGAAATGGGAGATGTTGTCCTTTCCTTTTTTTGCCAAGTCTGAGGTTTGATAATGTTAGTCTTTTTAGACCTGACAATTATCATGATAAATTAATTGATTAATTAATCATTAACAAATACAGCACCAGATCTTAACATGGCCAGATATTTACTTTACCCGATCAGCCCCTTTAGTGGATCGAGAATCCTTCTTGAAGTCTGTAGTGGTGGCTGATGAATCAAGAAGCTTGCATCGCTGAACAAGTGCTTTAATTATTGCAGCACAAAAACTACATCGGTAGACAGTAGGAAAACAAGGTAACACGTAGCAGGAACGTTACTTCAGGCCTCTTCCGCTATCGCTCTTCTGCGGCTGCTTCATTGTCTTTACAACAGCGCCATCCAGTGGCATGGAGTGAATTACAGAACACAACATCTCTGTCTTTAAGGCAAAATCTTCCTTCAGGGTAATAAGAAACTAAAAAATGTCTTACTCGTTTTAGCCTTCAACTTTAAGCAAAAAGGATTGTATGTAGACTGAATAGCTACAATTACTGTAATCTCAGAATAATTTGAGAACCTGGAACAGAATAGCAAACAAAAATAACATTCCATTAAAACGTTTACACTCTTCTTGTACGTTTTTTTTTTCCTGGTAATTTTTATCTTTGACTTAACAAAGCAAACAGCATGGTTACATAACACAATCCTTGTGCCAACTAGGCTTGTACTTAACACGTGGCAATTTGCTAGACGCAAATGGCGTGTTAGAGGTTTGTGACATCAGAGCAGTGTTAAAGTCTTGTTGGGTAGAACGTGCAAGGCGTGATGCGTTCCACACTTTTCCATCACTCAAAGCGGCTCTCTGGAACATTTTTCTCTGTATCAAAGTTTTCTAAATGTTTTAAATGATATTTCAGGTCTAAACTATGATCTATGGGTTGAGTTCCACAACATCTGTCATTCTGATGAAGACCCTCCTTCCTAATAGAGACCCCTTTCCATTTTTTCTTGCCGCCAACATTTTTCAGCCAATGAAATTCAAATTTCTGCATTGTCTGAACATGCACGCGCATCGACCAAACCTGTACCAGTAGGGGGCGCTGTCGTACAGGACGCTCCGTGTGTTTCTCTGCCGTCTCAGCCGTTCACTGAGGACTCACGGCTCATTTCTACTAAAAACCTACCCATTCCCCAGCTAAAGATGGATTTATTTTTATTTTTAAACCTTTCACCTCACAGAATGGCAAGGCTTGACAGGATTATGCGTTTATTTTGGTCAGAAAGTTCATCCAGGGCCGATTCAAGTTCAGCTTCAGAGTCCAGCAGCAGCTCTCTGCTAACAGAGCTAATATCAGAAGCAGCAGGGACAGAGAGGGCTCATCAGACCCTCGTAGTATTGTTGGAATAAGATTGTGAACTGTGAGTGATTAAACCCTACACATTGAGCGGTACAGTTCATGTCCGAAGTATATGCGCCGCGTGCACGCGCGCACACACGACCGGACGCGCATGTCGAGATGTTTTGAGGAGGAGCCTTTGGACGCTAGATTCAAAAACTGCTCTCCTGATGAAATCCTCCGGAGTGCTGCTTCAACAAGAATGAGTTTGGGCCTTTAGGTTTTATAACAGTTGCAGGGTCAGAAAACCTTGAGTGTGCTTTAGCAACGTGATGTGGTTTTCTTATCCTCACCTTTTCTCCTGGTTGAAAAGAAGGCTTGCGTGCACTTCTTTTAGCATCGGCATAACGTTTCATGTTTTTCTGGCGTTTCTGGACTGTCATGCGGGTAAACTCATCTAGAGCAGATGTGGTAGGAGCAAGGGGAAGTACATCCAGTTTAGTACGCATCTTCCTAGAATATAAAAGTTCATAAGGAGAGCTGGAAGTCGTAGCGTGTGGTGTTGCACGGTAGACTTGAAGCCAATCCAAAACAGTCTCCTTCCATGGTAGTGACTGTTGGATTGCATTCTGAATGCAGGAACGGAGAGCACGATGAAATCTCTCCACTGCTCCGTTAGCAGCTGGGTAGTAGACAGATGTTCTGCTGTGAGATATGCCTCTATTCTGGAGGAATGAGGCAAACATGTCAGATGTAAATTGTGTTCCATTGTCTGTTACAATGTTTGCTGGGTTGCCATGACGACTGAAAACGGATAGCAGGAACTGAATAACATCATTGGTGGTCAGGGCCAGTTTTGGGCATAGGCTGATTAGGCAATTGCCTAGGGCACCCTCTGCTGGAGGGGGCGCCAAATTGTCCCTTAAAAAAATTTTTTTTTTTAAATTTTTTTTGACAAACTGCTGGATACACCATTCATCTCATGTAAAGAGCAAAGTAAGTAATAAATAAATAAACTAAATAAATAAATAAAAAAGCACAACTTTTGCTCCATGAACAGTCAACGTGGCGCCCCATGGCTACCTGCTGCTGCCGGCTGTGATCAGGTAAGGGGGCGGAGAGGCGCGCTGCGCGCACCCCTCCGTCCGGTTGTTTATTGATAATCAGTGTTGGGAGTAACGACTTCCAAAGGTTATTAATTACTGTAATGCATTGCTTTTTTCGGTAACACAGTAATGTAAGGCATTACAGAAAAAAAGCTGTAATATTTTAACGTCAGTGCGCGTTACAGTGCATGTTTAACCCAGATTGAGGCGGTGGGTTCTTCAGAGGAGAAACGTCACTCAGTGAAAAATGTGGTCAGACAGAGCAGAGAGGAGTAAATCTGCAGCCAGTGAAACAAGTCCGGTTCTGTCTGGTCCATAACTCATGCGGGCCCTGCGATGGACTGGCGACCTGTCCGGGGTGTCCCCCGCCTCTCGCCCCTTGACCGCTGGAGATAGGCACCAGCTGCCCCGCGACCCTCTGTGGAGGAATAAGCGGCTACAGAAAATGGATGGATGGATAACTCATGCGTGGTTCAGTTCTGAACTCGGTCCAGAGGGAAAACGCGGCCCGAGTCGTGCGCACTCACGATATCCAAGGCGCGTTAAGACATATGAGCGCATGCAGCGCTCCGTAAGCGAGCAAACTGAGAAGAAGTTTCATAATAAAGAGTCACTCTGTTATTCACGTCAGAAGTTGGAGAGTTCACTCTCTCGCCCACTGAGCAGAGGAAAGAGCGCGTCATGCAGCCTCTGCTGCAGAAGGAGGAGCAGACAGGTGGAGGAGAAGCACACAGGTGGAGGTAGGAGTCAGTCAAACTAATGGATAAGAAGCTTGTGCAGAGAGATATGTTTATAGATTTAAATATACTGTATATAGATATGATGGAATAATATATGGATAGGTAGGGATATATGGAGAGATATGGATGATAGATGGATAATGATGGATGAATGATAAATGGATGGATGGATGGATGGATGGATGGATGGATGGATGGATGGATGGATGGATGGATGGATGGATGGATGGATGGATGGATGGATGGATAATAAATGATGGATGGATAGATGGATGATAAATGATGGATAGATGGATGGATGGGTTAATATCCAGATAGTTGATATCTCCATGTATCCATCACATCACCTTCCACTGGATGTAGAATGAGCTCATTACATGGTCAAATCCATATTTACAGTTATTTTGATGAGAGTAACTAAAAGTAATGCAAAAGTAGTGTAATGCCTTACATTTAAAAAAACAGTAATATTGTAATGTAAGGGATTACTTAAAAATGACAATAACAAGTAATAAATAATGCATTACAGTTTTGAAGTAACTTACCCAACACTGCTGATAATGCATGATGAGGAGGAAAAATGGGCCCAAAGTAGAGGTATTTAATTAATATACATGAAATTGTGAACATTTTTCCTGGACCATCATTTAGCAAGTTAGCTAAGACTAAAGGGCTATCATGCTATTGTGCCCCCACTTATTATATGAATGATGTCATCAGTTCAAGTTTATCCAACTTTAGTACATTGCTTACTACTTAGAATTTGCAAAAGTTACATTGTTTCTGTTCTGGGCAGTAGGGGGCGCCAAAATAATTTTTTGCCTAGGGCACCATTCAGCTCAGGGCCGGCCCTGTTGGTGGTGGCGGTAGGTGAGAAAGCAAGTTCAGGCCATTTGGAATAATAGTCAGTCAGGGTAATGGCATATCTGCAGGCAGGAACAGCAGTGTCAAATGGTCCAACAATATCCAGACCCAGTTTTTTCCATGGTCCATCAGGCAGTGAAATAGGTTGAAGAGGAGCTGGGTGAGTACAGGCAGTTTTATCATTAGGCTGGCAAAGAAAACATGCAGCAATGGCAGACTGGACCTGTGAATCCATTTTTGGCCACCAGTAGAGGTCTCTTAACCTCTACTTTGTGCGAACAATTCCCTGGTGACTCTCATGTGCAAGTGCAATCAGTTTAGATCTCACTGCAACTGGCGCAACAAGCCTTGAGCCTCTGAGGACATAGTTATCAACAGTTGAAAGTTCATCCCTGATCTTGTAGTAAGGAGCAAGTGTTTCACTGACAGCTTTAATGGAGGCAGGCCAGCCACTTTCCATTTGTGAACGCAGAGCAGACAGTTCAGAGCAAGAAGAGCAGGCAGAGTCAAAGTCAGCAACTGAAAGAGATGACAAAGTAGCTGAAATCTGAGCTACCATTTCAGGGTCTGTTTCTGATGTAGGATCAGAAGACACAGGTAATGGCAGGCGAGAGAGGCAATCAGCTGTGTAGTTCTGAGAACCTGGACGGTATACGACATCATAATCAAAACAAAGCAAGCGGGCAGACCAACGGGCGATGCGCATTCCCGCCCTGTTCATGCCTTTTGTGCTCAGCAGTGTTGTTAAGGCTTGATGGTCTGTGCGGAGGGTGAAGCGTCGTCCCCATAAATATGTTCTCCATTTCTCTGCAGCCCACACACAAGCAAATGCTTCCTTTTCAACAGTTGAGTATTTCTTTTCTGTTGCCGAGAGTGTGCGGGAAGCAAATGCCACAGGTTTCTCTGTGCCATTGGGTTGCACTTGAGCAAAAACAGCTCCTAGTCCATAGTCACTCGCATCTGTGGATATCACGACATGTAAAGCAGGGTCAAACAGTGCAAGTGCAGGGCTGTTTACAAGGAGTTTTTTAACTTTTTCAAAACTTGTTTGTGCTTCAGGGGTCCATGTAAATGAACTTTTGTCACTGGTACAGGCACGCATAGAAGCCACAACAGTTGCAAAGTTGGGCAGAAACTTTGAGTACCAGGACACCAGGCCCAGGAAAGACCTCAGCGCAGCAGCATCTGATGGGGAAGGTGCATTCAAAACAGCATCAATATGCTCTTCATCAGGAAGAATGCCATCTGCAGTAACAACATGACCTAGGAAGCGTAATGATGACCTTCTGAAGTGGCATTTGTTGTCATTAAGCACAAGTCCAGCATCCTTAAGCTTTTGAAGGACAGCACTGAGGTTATGATCATGCTCAGCAGTAGTTTTTCCATAGACAATGAGATCATCCAGATAATTTTGGACACCTGGAAGCCCTTTGAGAATTTTAGCCATCATTTTCTGGAAAGCTGAAGGAGCTGAAGCAAGTCCATATGGGACTCTACAGAATCTAAAAAGTCCATCATGTGTGATGAAGGCTGTAAGATCTCTGTTATCTTCATGCAGGGGCAGCTGGTAATATGCATTTGCCAGGTCAATTGTGGAAAACATTGTTGCACCTTGTAAGCCTGCAAATAGTTCATCCACATGCGGCAAAGGGTAACAGTCCATGATCACAGCCTTGTTTGGTTCGCGCAGATCAGCACACATGCGTATTCCACCAGTTTTTCGTCCTGTCACGACAATTGGTGAAACCCACAGAGAAGCATCAATCCGTTCGATGACACCAGCTTTCAGTAAACGCTCCAATTCGGCTGAAACTGAAGCCCTCACAGCAAATGGTAGACGTTGTAGCTTTTGTCGTATGGGCTTGACTTTGGTATCAATCCTTACTTTATGCACAAATGTGTGAGCACAGCCAATGTCAGGAG
>SSNR01000035.1:3347296-3368563 GCA_006937965.1 Callopanchax toddi
AATGTTTTTGATTATTTTATATCTCAAGGGCTTAAAGTTCATGTTGTATAACTTTGAAAGGTTCTTTTGGAATGTTTACCTCTAGGTATCTAATATATTCCCTTTCCCAATTCCAGTTGGTTTTTAACTTTAAATCTTGATTAGGCATATAATTACAGTTTTTCTCAGTAGCTTTGGCTCATTTCTCACAACAGAATTAAAGTTTGCACAACAGTTAGTTCAACCTTCACAACATGTAGTCATTTGGGCTCAACTAGTGTCAGTTTCCTGTTCATTTCATCCACTGGTCACTGTTTTTGGACATGAAGCGATTGAGTTAGTACAAATATCTGCTAAATCATCACTTTTTCACTTGCTTTTATCATGTCTGTCAAAATGAACTCTACATGTAGCAGCTGAATAGTCATTGTTCATACAACTAATAATCTTCATTTCATTGATTGTGTCATTGCACACAATTGTGTTGATCATGTTGTCAAACATTTTGTACATCCAGTTTCTAAATCTTTATAATGTTTCCATAAATAACTTTTCTCAGGTGAACCTGATCTTCCACTGAGTTAGAGGCTGTGTGAACATTTATTGCTACCAGTGAGACCAGTCTGCTGTGGTCAGCCAGTGGTTACATGACAGGATGCTGGTGGAATATCTTCCTCCTTACTCTCATTCCTAATCCGACTGAGGAGTTTTTCTCTTCCTGGAGGTGGAAGGTAAATGACCGGCGTCCACAGACCCAAATGACCCTGAGAGCAGCCATGGATGCAGCTTGTGATGACATCACAGCAGAGTCCTGCAGAAGGTGGATTCAGCACTCAAGAAGAAACTTTCCTCTGTGCATTGACAGAGCTGACATTCACTGTGATGTAGATGGAAATCTGTGTCCAGACAGACGGAGCGTCTAGATGTCCATGACTGATCTGCAGCACCGTCTGTTTTACAGGATCTTCAGTTTCTAAACTACTACAGTCTGGTTCACTGAGCTAAAGGGAGTTTATTCTTTGTAAATGTTTTTCTTTCAGTTGAACAATGCTGTGAAAAGTTGTAAAAATACAGTATAAAGTAAAGTGTGTATTCAGTGTCTTGATCTTTTACTTCTAGTTTTCTAAATGCCATGCATCGTCTGTAACACTGTCTGGACTTTACGTTGTTCAGCACTTCCAGAGTCATCTGTCTCAATGAAAACATGACTAAACCATGTGACTGTTGTTTATATGATGTTGGTGTCAGAACTTGTCATTTTGACAACACTGGCACTTTCATTTACATAAAGACTTGCTTTTGAAGAACAAATGATCCATTTTGATTAAGGGACTTGCTTTTAAAGCATGAACTTCCCCTTTTGATAAAGTGACTTGCTTTGCAGGTTATCTATCATGTTTTGCAGTTTGCACTAATTGTTTAGAGAATCGCCTTAGCAGTGGTCCACTCCAAACTTTAATTCTGTTGTGAGAAGTGCACCAAAGCTACTTAGAAAAACTACAATAGTTAAAGAGACAAGTTTAAATGAACTTAAAACTGATGATGAGAATGTAAGCAAATTGTAAAACATGAAGATTATTCCGTCACTGAGACTCACTACAGTAGCAGAGTGAAAAGAAAAATATGTTGTTGAAACTGTTTCTTTATAATTAAACATCACAAATTTATTTTTGAAGAACACCAATGAAAACAGTGTTTACGTTTAAATCATGTTGGAACCCGTCTTCACACTAAAACAGGCAGCCAGTCAAGTCATTTGAGTTCAAACTTAAAACATGATCTTTGACTTTAAAATTATATATATTTTGTTTATTTATCTGATCAATGGTTTAACCTCTGCAAAATTTTAGTGTGATTTTGGGTTTTATAACGACTTAACGATCATTATCAAAATGTGTGACGCTTTCTCAAGCCTGATAAAAATGTGTCTGTTGATGTTAAACTATGTATGAATTTTTAGCTGTGGGTGAGAAAGTGTTTGGTTTATGTGAACACAAATGATTTGTTATAATAAGTGAGTAAAATTTCTCAGGTGCAGGCTAATTCTGAACAACATCCCTTATGGCCTTTCACCTCATCAGTTCAGTTGTGCATGAAGAGTTTCTGTAAAGCTCCTGGACCAGTTGGATAAAGTCTGTGATGTAAACACCTCCATCATTACCACAACACTGCAGATTCTTGGAGATCATTGACAATGTAGTGAAAGTAAACAAGAGTTCTATCAGGGGCCACCAGGGACATTAGTCTCAATTACCTCTCATACACGTTTGAAAACCTCTCATACACACTAGTGAAAACCTCTCATAAACACATGTGAAAACCTCTCTTAAACACACATGTGAAAACCTCTCATACACACTAGTGAAAACCTCTCATACACACTAGTGAAAACCTCTCATACACACTAGTGAAAACCTCTCATACACACTAGTGAAAACCTCTCATACACACTAGTGAAAACCTCTCATACACACATGTTCAAACCTCTCATAAACACATGTGAAAACCTCTCATACACACTAGTGAATACCTCTCATACACACATGTTCAAACCTCTCATAAACACATGTGAAAACCTCTCATACACACTAGTGAATACCTCTCATACACACATGTGAAAACTGTCTCATACACACATATGAAAACCTCTCATACACACATGTGAAAACTGTCTCATACACACATATGAAAACCTCTCATACACACACAAGAAAACCTCTCATACACACATGTGAAAACCTCTCATACACACATGTGAAAACCTCTCATACACACATGTGAAAACCTCTCATACATGTGTAAAAACCTCTCATACACACATGTGAAAACCTCTCATACACACATGCGAAAACCTCTCATACACACATGTGAAACCTCTCATACACACATGTGAAAACCTCATACATGTGTAAAAACCTCTCATACACACATGTGAAAACCTCTCATACACACATGTGAAAACCTCTCATACACACTAGTGAAAACCTCTCATACACACATGTGAAATCAAAACCTCATGAGCGACCTGTCACTATTTGAAAAAAGTAACCACTATCTTTTAAATCCTTGATTAATCATAATGAGCAATTTTTGGAAAGCTGAGTCAGTTCTACTAGGCACACTCAGGCCTGATCACTGCCAGACCTGTAGAACTACGAGAGGCACATTTCAAGATTGAAGCTTGAAGGTGGAGCTTGAAGGTGGAGTGTGCAAGCAGATCTGCCGGTACAGTCATCTGTTTGATTCATCAATGAGAGAGCATCATGTTTTCTGAAATTATCAGAAATTCCTGGCAAGAAATCTTTCAAACTATTGCAGTGGATTTACCACACCACAGTAAGATCTGAGAAATCACCAAGTGAAGGCAAACACGAGACCCAATGCCCAGGATGGTGCCCCAGGTGGATGTGTACTGGCACCAATTTTATCAGCGATGAATTAAGACATGGAGAAACCCACTCTGAGTCTTTTAATCATACAGTTGCTTTGAAACAGATCAGCTCTAGGCAAGCATCCTCTATCTTCCTGAATACAAAGAATAGTGTGTGTTGGCCTTAACCGAAATGTAGCTTTCAAAGAGTGAAAGAGTTTTGGACTTAGAATGTTCATGTTGACAGACAACATCACAGGGAAATCACAAGGAGGCGGGGTTTGTATTTATTTTAATAAATGGTGGAGCAACAATGTCGAAGTCTGAGATACTCTAAGTACCCCTGATGATGAACCATTATTGAACCAACCAATTTCAACAAAGCACTGGGTCTCTGCTGTAGAGTCATTAAAGATGTATACACTTTGACTATACGGTATCCTACATAGGGAACAGGGAACATCCCAGTGTTTTGCATTTAGAACACTACATGAACGCAGCATAATTCAAAACTGTGTGCTGAGTTTTCAGTCTGGTGTCTCATAAATAAATACAAGCCAGATCCACCTGAATAAAACACCTGGATCTGAGACGATAGATGACATCATTTAGCTGGTTTTGCAGGGAAATGTCAATCCCATCATTAGTCCCCATAACACTGATGTTACACTTATTTGTGCTTACTTTTTACATTTCTTCATTGTAACATAGTAACTTACTCAATAATGAACTGCCAGCTGCAGCAACATTCAAACAATAGTCATTAATTCAGTATTATCCAGAAAATATTTTTTTGTTACAATGTGTAAAACTTGACAGCAATGGTCTGGAACAGAGTGATGGTACAGGGGGATCAGGTGTGTGTCAGCTGACGGTGTAGAGACAACCTGGACAGCAGGTGGAGCCAAACAACCACAGGAGATCTGAAAGGACAGTTACAGCCTGGATTGAACCTGACAGGGAATCTAATCAGTAAAACTGTCTAATCAGGCTTTTATGAAACAATTAGAATAATTTTATACAATTTGATTTATTTTATTTTTTCTTGTTGTGGTTTCTAGAGCAACAGTTCTCTAGGCTTTTTGGAGATTGATCTGAAGGGTCACATTGCATATGATACGTTCTTAATAATATATAAATCCTTATATAATAATAACTGTCCAGTGGCGGCTGGTGAATTTTTTTTGGGTGGGGCGCATTTTGTTAGTCAGTTTTCAGATGCACAAAAAAAAAAAAAAAAAATCACATATCACCACTAGGGCAGGGAATGATACAAATTATTTTCATCTGACTGAATATTTTGCTGGTAAAAATCCCTACCACCAGTTCTAGAAATGTGGAGCTGTTAGGTCCTTATAATAATATCAATACAATCAGATACAAATATATATGTACAAATATGTAAGAGTTTCAAGGAAAAAACAACCTGGCAAAGTCAAAAACATTACTTAATATTCACAATTAGCTTTCTACTGACACCACAAACAAATAAATCCATCTCTAACTAATACAGTCAGATAATCAATGTTACAATTCAGACAACAACCACTAACCAAGCAAGTCATGACAATCAGCTCAACTAATGAAGTGAATTAACAACAAAATAAAGTCAAATCCAGTGATAAGTCCCATCAAACCCAGTCAGACCAAACTTCCTTAAAACGTCATAATAATTTAATGAAAAGTAGAGAAAACGCATGAAAAACGGGCTAAACTACATAAACCAACGTATTCAATCAGCAGTATCTGTATTTCTCTAACATTCGGCAGACACCTCAACAAACACATGTCGCTATTTAAGGTATAAATTCACTCATCAGGACTTAGCACTGCTAGCCGTGGATAGCTCCGCCTATGGGGTTTTTGAATGGGAAAATTTGGGACAGACACATAGTTATTAAGAAAAGAAACAAACAAACGAAGTCACTCACCATTGAGTTGATGAAATCAGGACAAATGGAATCATTCAGCTTGTTTTCACAAGCGGGCAAGAAGGATTCTTTGAATAATTATCCATTTTCTATCCTCCATTAAAAAGAAAGCAAAAACTTCCTGTTCCGGTCTGAGCAACACTCTGGTCTCCTGCCGTTGTGCGCATGTCACACAGGGACGCTGAAGACCTGCGTCCCGAGCGATCTCCTATTTTTTGCACTCAGTGCTCATGCGGCAGGAAAAAATTGCCAGTGCGCATGCGTCAAGAGCAGAAAACAAAGCGCTATGTTGGGACGGCGTCCTGTCCAGACATGCGTAGTAGAACCCAAAGAAACACGACCTATCGGTCCGGTAAAAAATAGTAAGAAAACCTTTCTAAACTACACCTAAATGCAGATTATACACAGCACTTATTGTATATATAATGGATGGCTCATTTAGTTTTATTTTCATGTTAGTTTTTTATATTTTGTGATCACTATTTCTCTTCTTCTTCCTCTTGGGACTCGTGGGGCGGCGCCCGAGCGCCCCCTATGGACGGGCCGCCACTGTAACTGTCTGATGCTGGTTTGTAGAAAAAAGAAAAATGTTCATGTAGAATCGTGGTTAACCCTAACACAAAATATTTTTGCAAATGGCTGCAATATAATAAAGAGTGAAAAGTTTAAGGGGGTCTGAATACTTTCCATACCTACTGTATATACTGTACATATGCAAATTTGTATATACATACATGTAGGGCTGTGCGATATGACGAAATATTTTGTCTGGACGATAGAAAATGTCTACCGTCAGATAAAAAGCTCTATCGTTTAAGCCACGATAGAAGTTTTACAGCATAATGCACTTTACGGGATGTTCATGAACGCACCGCGCAGCAACGCATAAACAAACATGGAGGCAGACGGTAGTGGACGCGTTTTAGACCAGAGTCAACAGGATAACCAGCTAACTCAAACCGAGGAGCTTGTACCTAAAAGAGGGACAACTTCTGTCTCATCGATGTGGTTTAAATATAAAAAGACCGACGTGGACCAGACAGCAGCTGTTTGTAAAGTTTGCAGCTCCCGGTCCCAACAACGGACTCGGACGCCACTAATATATTTTATCACCTGCACAAAAACCACGTTGAAGAATACAGAGACAGTCAAAGAGCAAAAACTGCAAAAGCAGCGTCGAGTGTTGGCGTAAGAGCTCAGAATAAACTCCAGACACAGACGCTGCAACAGGCTTTTACCTGCAGCACGTCATGTAGCTGCCAGCTGAGCGGGATGGAAGGAGGAAGGAGGTTACTGCTGCTGTTACCAGGCACTTATACAAAGATATAGCTCTAATCTACACGGTGGAGAAACCTGAGTTCTGTGAGTTACACTCGAACCCAGATATGAAACACCCAGCTGAAAACACATCACTAAAGTCATGTTACTGATTTATATCATGCATGTCGGGCCACAGTGGAGGAGGAGATTCATAAGGAGGTGTTCTATCGTATGTTTATCGTTATCGGGATATAAAATGAGCTATATTGGGATATGGAATTTTGGCCATATCGCCCAGCCCTACATACATGCATATATCCATTGGCGGTTTAACACAGGGGGCCAACAGGGGTGACCCTGTAGAACCGGCCCTGGCCCCTGTGCTTTTTTAGCGGTGCCTCAGAAACAGAAACTGATGCATCACAATGTTGCACACAGAGCCTTTAGAGTGCTGCACACTAGCTAGACTTTACCCGGTGGGGTTTGGATTCTGACAAAAAAAGGAGAAAAAGATTACACCAGACCACTATACGTTATTGAGAACGACTCACGTAAAAGACGCTAAGAGACAAAGGTAAGAAATACAATTTATTTTCCTGATGTCAATGTTTTGATCATGTTTCTATTATTTACTTTGACAAAAGGGACAGCCAGTGGATCAGCTGTCATGTGCACCGTATACACTATCATCAGGTTTGTGGATGTTGAACAAACTCTTTGTGTGTGATTGCAGTTCATACCTTTTAAAATGCATGTGAAGCATGCTTACTATCTACTATATGAATACATTAATATTGTTCTGACTTGTACCCTCATGTTAACATTTATCTCCTTTTAGATATCAGCAAGTACGAGGATGATTCAGCCTAATTTGAGGACATTTCCAGTGACATTAATGGGTAAAAGAAGACGCAGCTTCCAGCCAAGTTAATATAAAAGTCGTCCTTGGGTTGAATACTCTGTGACTATGAACTCTGCCTATTGTCATGCACGCAGACATTTCAGCCCACCAAATAGTACAGGAAGTGTGTTTGACTCACCATCTGGCTTTAGGAACTGGAAAAAAGCAACTGCGAGCAAAGGGAGGTTTTCAGTACATGCAAAATCTGAAAGGCATAAGGATTCAATGATAGCATGGAAGGATTACCAGAGGGCTGTGAAAGCTAATACAACACTGGCAGATATACTAGACAAGGAACACAAGTAAAAAAAAAAAAGTGAGTTTATTAAAACAGTTGGTGAAGGGATTTTGCTGACAGCCAGACAAAACATCGCACAGAGAGGACACAATGAGTCTGAGGAATCAAATAACATGTCAGGGAAATCCTTCAAACAGTTGCAAATCGTGATCCAGCTGTAAAACACAGGTCGATGTCCATTCACAATGCAAAATACACAATTTAGCGTTATCAAAAATGCTATAACTCTGACCTCTGACCCCTTGACCATCACACAAACAATAATCCTCTTTTTTCCCAATAACTTGGATTATAATGACTCTTTTATTATGTTTTAACCTGAATCAACATTCTTCCAGGTGTCCAGATCGATTCCACAGGACTCTTTTAGTAATAATAAACTCAAAGACTCCTTGGTGTCTCTTTCTAGATGACACTCTTAATCTACTGTTCAGAGATGTCTTTATGTGATTAATGCACTTTCTCCTACAGTGTTATGAATGTTTGATCCAGCTTCAGTATTATTTCATATTTTTGCTTTGCTAAAGGTTAAATCAATATTATCACTTGAATATTCATTCATGAAGGTAATATGACTTTAAAGGTCTGGGTCATGTGACTTAGTAAAACCCTTCCCATTGGTCCACCTCAACACCCAGTCCCTTTAATCTCTCTCCACTTCCTGAGACACATCAGTCTCTCAGCATCAACACTGAGACAAGCCGGTTTCACTGCACCGCTACCAGTGAACCTCCTCCTGGAGGTCTTGTGTGGGTACCAAACCCCACGGCCGATCTCACCTCTGGCTCAGGGGAAGAAAACACGCCGTTTTCTCTCCTAATCCAACATGAGCCTCGCCCTGCTGTGACCATGGATTATGAACTGATTCTCGCTACCCCGGTACTCTTGGATCGCCCGGTTTGTCCTCCCGGCGAACCACCTCCCCATGCAGACGGCTCTCCCCGGCTGGGTCCTGCTCCCACCTCGACGAGGCGAGTCTACACCAGTTGGATCCATCGAGACCGTCTGGTACGAGTGAATCCATAATCTGGTAATTGAAGGCCTACTTTGATAAGTAACACTCCACGTAACTCATCCAACCAGTAACTCCTCCAACCAAACTCCCTTTAAGTTAACTCCCTAGTCTTTAACATCACAGACTCAGGTCATTAAACTCATAAATAAGATCAACTTTAGAACACCTTAAACTTGTTGATATGCTCAACCAAAGCTACCTCTTGCTAATCTGTTTGTGTCAGTCTTCGTTAGTGAATAAATTCTGTTAAAGTTTTATTCCTGACTCAGCTTCCATTCGTCAGTATAAAGGTACGTAAACTAACTCCCTGTCAATTAAAGAACCTAGAAATTCCTGCTTTTATTATTTACAGTTATCTCAAAAAGGTATCCGGAGCTCAGAGGCTCTCGTATAAAACCTCAGATAAACTGAATAAATTAGCGGAAGGTGTGCAATAAAACTAAGGGTTTTATATCGCTACAACAAGCAAGACCATTCAGAATGAGGTTCTGGATTGTTTGGCAGAAATGGTCCGTTCTGAAATCATTGAAGAAGTAAAAAGCAGTCAGTACTTCAGCATAATAACAGATGAGACTAAGGATGTTTCAAAACAGGAGCAGATTTCATTTATACTCCGGTACTATTATGATGGAGCCATCAAGGAGAGTTTTCTCCATTTTGAATCTGCAGAAAGACTAGACGCAGAGGGACTTACTGAAAAGATAGTCCACCTATTGGAACGCCATGGGTTAGACTACAAAAACAACCTTATAGGCCAAGCATATGATGGTGCTGCTGTAATGAGTGGTAAGCACTCAGGGGTCCTGGCTAAAATCAAAGAGAAAGCTACATTTGCATTTTACATTCACTGCAGTGCCCACTGTCTCCATTCAGTACTAGCTGATTCTAAGCAGTCCCAGAAGCAGAGGAGTTTGTTACAGAGTCTTTATGTTTTCACTTCTGGCTCATATGTGCACGCCAACTGGCTGGCTGTACAAAATGAGACGTATGGCAGCACAAGAGAGCTCCAGAAATTAAATGAAACGCGATGGGCTTGTTGATTCATAGCTCTACACAACATAAAGGACTGATTACCTGCCTTAAAATGTGTCCAGCAAAAGATTGTACGAGAGCACAGGGGAGAAAAATCTTCAAAGGCCCGAGGATTTCTGGCACAGATTGACCAATAAATTGTTGTGCATCTTGTTAGACTCCATAAATGGTTTGGAGAAACAAAGATTATTTCTGATATGCTGCAGTCCTCAACTGTTGACCTCTAAAGAGCAGCAGATTCAGTGGAAGGATTGGTTGCGACATTAGCAGATTTCAGGCAGGAGTCATTTTTTTGACAACTTGTGGGAGGAAGTACTGAACATTTGTAAGCATTGTGATGCTGCCACACAGTCGGCAACAAAATGACAAAAAAATAACAAGCTCCAGACTCCGCGAGTACCACATACTAAGCTCAGTTTGTCAGAGGGAGCTGGCCTCCGACAAGTCACTTTTTACGCAAACTTTGGGATTTATAAAAGAAAATGTAACGAAAAAATGTGAATACCTTTTTAAAGAAAACTTTGGACCTTGCGTAAGCACATTTTGGAGACGTGAAACCTGCAGCGCAGCTGGTGAGATGGAAAAATTGTGAATTTAAGACACAGTTTCAGACTTTTAGACCCTCACGCACACACAGAACCAACAATCCCATCTCTGAACAAAAAAAACATGACAATCTGAATGAAAATATGTCGCATTTTAGAATAATATCACATTATATTCATACAGACATCTTCAGATTATATAGCAACTGCACTTATTGTTGCATTAATGATGATTTCTGACTTATGAATCCTGCAGTGACACTTGCGCGTAATGCGCTGCAATGCGCTGCGCAGCTCAGTCAGTAGTCAGACTCCGGATGGATGGGGGAGAGTTTTCAGAGATCTCTAGATAACGACTGACGATCAATCAGCTGATAGATTCTCTAGATCATCGTATGGATCTATGTGCTGAATTGGGTCCAGTGTTACATCAACAGAACCATCGGAACCACATAAAACCCAGTGTCAGCGGCCGTTCTCGGGTTCCTTTCAACCAGCGAATTATCCGACAGGTTGACTGTTTGTTTGATAGGATGAACAACATGACGTTTTTTCCCTTTGGATTAAATTAAATGTTGTCATTAAACGTTTCTCTTAGATCTTAGATCCTGTAGATCTCTCTGTCAGACTGAGCAGTGCTGCAGCGAGACTGAGTCTCGGAGCACTTCTGTGTCTCGTAATCCGACAACATTTGATCACCTAACAAAACATTTTCCGTCCATCCACTTCATCACAAGCACCTCGGGTTTCAGCCTATGTGAAATTACGTTTTCTAAACCTCTCCGTTATCACAATTTACTGTTAAAAGCCAATTTATAAAAACTCATTTATATGCAGTTATTCATGAGGTACTTTGCATTGACCATATATGGCAGAATGTGGGTGTGTAGGAGGAGGGTTCTGATCCAAAAACAGCTGAGAACAGATCTACGTCTGAGAGCGATTTATAAAGCAGAACTGCGTAGATCTGTGCGTACGCAGAGTTTTATAAATCAGAAATGGATTTTGCATAAGTGAACATTTTTTGCTGAGCTTAAGTACGTTTCTAAGGATTCTAAGCAAAGTTTATAAATGAACACCCTGAGGTTTAATTCTATTTTAAACGAGGACAATGTCCCATTGATTTACATGGATAGAAGTGGGACTTAAAATCTCTTGAAACCCACTATAAGAGAGCTCTAGTTTAGCTTCAGCTTCTGGATTCCTTTCCTGCGTCTTACATGTTAATGATCCGACCCCATTCAGAACACTGCATGAATGTTTCACACAAAAAACAGAGTTTTATACTTAAATATTCACTTTAATATTATAGAAAACTAGCAATTATATTACACAAACAAAATATACATATTTATGACGTTTAAGAAAAACAAACTGAACGGAGCAACTAACTTGAATTTACAACACAAAGTTTTCTAACATGAAATTATTTAAAAAATCATTAAGTTTAATTTTAATAATAACAACAAGCCCATTGACATATGTTAAATTATACTTGCTTTGTAATCTAAGGAAATGAGCTGAATTTTGGATAATTATCAAATGACCAAAAAGGTCATCAGGTAACATTGAAAGAAAATTTATTAGGGCAATGATTGTAAAAGCTTCTGTAAATCTGAGCACTAAGATGGCTGCTGTGTTAATATAACAGCTGGTAAAGTGACATTTGCATTTAGATTTTTGGGTAAAATAAAAGTGGTGACTTTTGTCAACAAAGAATCTTAAAGCTGGATGATGCAGCATAAACA
Organism: Callopanchax toddi; assembly: GCA_006937965.1. NCBI lineage: Eukaryota > Metazoa > Chordata > Actinopteri > Cyprinodontiformes > Nothobranchiidae > Callopanchax > Callopanchax toddi. The sequence goes on from SSNR01000035.1 coordinate 3,359,376, forward strand.
GAAAACACAGAGGTGCAAAAATCATCAAATATTGTATTTGTACTGAACTGTTAGTACAGATGTCAGTAACGAGTGCAGGCAACCAGACAACAACGTTGTTATGGCAATCGCCACCATCATCTACAAGAGGGCACACGCGTTTTTAAATGGTTATTTGCTAACTCTCTCAGCCAAAATGACAGGAGCTTTAAAGACTAGCCTGTTTGTTTCAAATCAACATAACCGAAAAGTTTTTTCAGTGAGTGAGAAAGCAAAAGGTGGAAGTATGAAAAGCCAAAGTGATCAGAATTTGAAACGCTCTCTGGTGACTAATAAATGCAGTGAAATACAACACCGGTCATTTTATAAACACCAGTGTAAAAAGAAAAAACTATAATTAATCAATTTCTTTGGTTTCATGTTGTAGTTGTGCCCAAACATTTGATTGATGCTTTCATTTTCCATTGTGTTTCCTTAAGTGCCCCTTGAGTAAAAATGATCATGTTATCACAACCATGGATATCATATATATTGCTAGATATTTGTTCATCAATGGACCCTGATGTACCTATGCCAGCGGCCGTCTTGCCACCGAGAGCTGGTGGTAACATTGGTGTCAATGGAGCATCTATGCTCAATTTTAAGCAATTTTCAAACGTTTGCATTTTTATAAATGTCAGAGACGTGGCTGTGAAATATATTGAAATATAATGATAATGGTCCGGAAATTCATAAATTGTAAAAGTATTATATCTCAACTTTATACATAATAAGGTTTGTAAGAAAGTGACCCGTTTATAAATTTGTTCATTTTTCATCGAGTTATGAGTGTTTTTAGTTAAGTTGATCACTCACTACCATAGAGAGCAGAACGTCAGCTCTTGGTGGCAAGATGGCTGCTGTGTAGGGATGCTGTCGAACCCATAGATATCATATATATCACTAGATGTCTCACTCGCGCTGTTCGTCAATGGACCCTAACGTCCCTACGCCGGCGGCCATTTTAGTTCGTACAGCTGCCCCATTTCTTACATTGGTGTCAATGGAGCATATACTAATAAATACCTCAAACTTGCTCAATTTTTAACCGATTTTCAAACGGTTTGCATTTTTATAAACGTCAGAGAAGTGGCTGTGAATATATATCAAAATATATTGATAATGGTAGGGAAATTCATAAATTGTAAAAGTATCAAATCTCAAGTCTATACATGATAAGGTTTGTAAGAAAGTAACCCGTTTGTAAATCTGTTCATTTTTAATCGAGTTATGAGTGTTTTTAGTTATGCTGATGCTCACCTTCCATCTGCTGCCATAGAGAGCAGAACGTCAGCTGTACGAAGCAAGATGGCCGCCACGTAGGGATGCCGTAGAGTTCCACATGGGGCATCTAGTGATATATATCTATGGTGGAACTCCAGATGATCCATCTAGCCTTATATATGATATCTATGATCACAACAACTTTACAAATAGCAAGCTGACAGAATAACACAACTAAAAAAGCTAAACTTGCTTTTTACAGTGCTTTTATTTTCCTGTCATTCATTATGGTGAGTTATTTAAATTCTGTTGTCCAAGTTTGGCCGTTAGGAAAGAACACATTTTTTTTTTATAGAAGAGCCTTCATTCATCATGAAACAACAGGTAAAGAAAGCAACAACTGATTCCTTCAAGCTTTTAAATGATCCTTTACTGGCTGTAGCAAGTGAGGACGTCCTGCTGGTTTCCTCGTATTAACAATGAAGGGCAGTGGAGGCCACAGGTCAGGGTGTCCAGCCAGGCCATGTACAGAGTGCTGGGGCAGTCACTTTGTGGAACTGGAAGGCTCCTGATTGGGGGAGAGGGGGGATTACATGAACAATATTACAACTACAATATTCCAATGTGTTTAATCATAGCGTGCTTTGTCATAGATCTGCAAATGTTTAGAACTTAAACCCTGTACTCACACAACCACCAGAGCGGTATTGTAGGAATTTTTTCGGATGATTTCGTTCAGCCTCACTTTATTCTCAGACTGCAGAGATGTAAACAAAGAAACTGACTTGTAGTCACATCAAAAGAAGAAACATGTTTTATACATATCTGACAGGTGGTGTCACTAAAAGCCATTTTGCCCCACATGCTGGGTGACTGACACCGACCTTAGATTTGAAGGCCTCGAACTCTTTGTCAGATATTTTCCAAGGCGTGTTTTGTCTCATTTCATGAACGGAGATGCCTTCCTGCTGCTCATCATACAGCCTGAAGGGGGCGATATCTTCCACAAACTTTGTCAAACTGCAGAACAACAAAAGTGAGTTTGCTGTGACAAAACAGTGTAATAGTTCAAATTTTTATTTAAGGTTTTTTCAAAAACACAAGCATACTAGGTTGTGTTTCTATGCATTTCAGACAAGCAGTATCTGCTTTAAAGGGATACTCCACCAGAAAGTGATTTTTTTTGTCTATTGCCATATTCCTCATAGTTAGACAAGCGGGCAAAAACTATCTGTAATCAGCCCAGCCGTTTTCCTGATCCAGCAGTACTCCTTTAACATTAGCTTAGCGTAAAACACTGTAAGTGAATGGTAACAACTAGCACTGTGAGAAAAAAGTCCTTAAAACTCACTCAGTAGTGATACTAATTCTGCCTAGTGACCTCAATAAACATATCGACTGGAAGTGAAAATAAAAAGTAACACAAAGGAATTACAGGTACTATTTTAGACTCAGGACTACTTTATGACAAAAAACAGCTGTAAGCCTCCGCTGAACGGCGCAAGGACATGATGCAGCGTCTCCAAGGAGATGTACTTCCATAAACACGTATCCGAACATTTTTTTCCCAAGGTAATTGTTGGGAGGCATTAGCTCAGTGGTTAAGACGCTAAACACTATATTGAGTAACGTTTGTTTGTTGACTTGTGAAAGCCTATCTGAAGGTTGTTACCCACACAGAGACTGCAAATAGGTTTAGATCTTCTTTAGTTAAATAGTATATTTACAGTCATGTTTCATGAGCCAAGTGTCTTTCAAAAATCAAAACGTGGTCACCCTACTATATCCAATCAACCCTTTATATTTACAGTGGTTAAGAGCAGTTGCAAAGCAACTGTGTGATAATCTACAATATGTTACAATTCTCCTTGAAACCATCATCCTTTAATTTTTTTTGCACTTCCTGTTTTATTTTGTATAATCTCTTGTTCCTCTTCCAATTCTTGCTTGTCATTATCCTGACTGTGTGTGTGTGTGTGTGTGTGTGAATTGTTAGGCTTGTTATGGCATTGTTACCCTTTAGATAATTGTTTTTGACCTTGTTTATAGATTGTACCTCACATTTCAAATTTGTCACTGTTTTTGGACCCAGTGTTTTTTAACCTCTAACCCTAACAAAGGCTTGTGTTTTTACATACAGCTTCTCAGACCTGCTTTTGAGTCCACCTATCCTCTACCTTTTGACGATCTACACAGAAACAATCTTTTTGGGGAGTTTAAAGTGATAATATGCAGTTTTGCTTGTTTTGGGCTCCCTCTGGTGTCCGTTTTAAATCACTGCATTTAAAAGTTACCATATTGTTTCAGCTTCTAAATGCCTAAATGTAACTTGAAATGTCTCCTCAGCCTTCATAGCTTTCTACAGGAGCGGTTATTTACTCCTTCAAAGAAATCAGCTGTGTTCAAGCAGGGAGAGATTGAAAAAAATCAGGAATCATGAGCTAAAAACACTCCAGCGCTAGCATAACAGCTAGCCACTTTGGGTTAGCCTAACCCTCGTGAGACACGTGACTTCCTGGGTACCGTGACGGTGACGGAGATCTTGCTATCGTGGTATTCCGGATCTAATCACCAGATGGGGCTAAGTGACTTTTCATTAACCCTGTAAAGGGTCATATTAGCACAGACTGGCTCAAGGAGAAGATTTAAAAATATGAAAAAGTTGCATATTATCACTTTAAGTCAGATTTTGAGCTCAGTCAGTCAGTACCAGGGTGCAAAAAAAGAGGGATGAGAGAAGAAGAACAGAATACTACTGTGATGAATTAAGTTCCATCCATCCTTCTTCTATACCCACTTCATCCTCCACAGAGGGGGAGCTGGTGCCTATCTCCAGCGGTCAAGGGGCGAGAGGCAGGGGACACCCTGGACGGGTCGCCAGTCCATCGCAGGGCATGAATTACGCTGATTATGAAAAACACATGGCTTGATCTTTTGAAAGGTCTTCTGTAGCTGATGCCTATAATAACGCATGTACAAGTGCATGCAGGGTCCTGGGGATACATGCATTATATGTGGGGATGTATACATGTGTGGATGCAAATATATTTTGAATGCACATATGCAAACTGGGAACTATTTCATAACCGATTAGTACAAAATGTCAAACGGTGGGTTTGATTTGACAGCTGCTGGGTACAAATTGGGGGGTACAGGTTGGTAAATATGAGAGTGTCAAGCTTATAAACTGTAGCTGTCTGTAGCTGCTTAACAAGCTGATGCTACCTGTGACTCCCCCTACCCCTACCCTCTGAGAAGTTGTTGATGTCATTAGGCTCTATTGTGTCTCCCATGTTCCAGTTAGAATTGACAAAGCTCCTTGGATGAGAAGCTAAATGTCTTCAGGGAACCAAAGAAGTCCAGTTGCCTTCATTTGAATCCCTTTTGGATTAACATGACCTGGATGACTGAGAACCTTCACCAGTTTATTTATAATCCTTACACAAGATGGAAAAACTGCTCATAAATGGTTGTAGAGTTGTTTGTGTTGTTATTTGTGTCCTTATTTTAACTATTTTTATTTTGGCAATGGTTTCACGTTTAAACAAATTTAAGTGGAGGGTGTAAATCTCTGACATTGTGGTAGAATGACTGAAGTTTTTTGACTGATTTGTCTGATGTTTAATTAGTTAAATAAATCAAACTTATTAAAGCTACACCTTCAATTAAATGGGTTGCAGAATATTCAGTGAGTAGAGTGACTTCATGAAAGGGTTTCCTGAGATACCTCTTGATGTTGGGACGTGTTTCGATGTCCGTCATGATGACAACCTCCTTAACGTCCAGACGGAACCTCTTCAGTAGGACTATCAAGCTGAAAGAAACACAATTCAACATCAGCTCGTACCTACATGACTTATAAACAGAGGTGCTCATAACTAGCCCGCCAGTATGCGCACCCCAGATATCATTTGCAGACCCGATCCCTCTGCCAAAATGCACCTTTGCGGACCGCAGCTGCATGCAGAACAAAGTTTGGGGTCTTTTTTTATTGCAACACCTAATTGTGCGTCAGTAATTAGCTTCCCCGATAGAACCCACGCACTACCCCCCAACGTACCAAACATCGGTGCCAGGTTCCTCCCTGAGTACCTCAATGAAATAAGTGTGTGCACCCCTGCTTATAAATCATGTGTTAACCACAAATTGCACAAATAAATACTAAATTATTTAGGTGGGCTGTTTAAAACTGCTATGTTTTAAGGATACAACCAAGTGTAAAAGTATACAAACTGAACTGTCGAAAAATATACTGAAGGATTAAGTTTTAAATATTAATTATAAAGTAAAAAAAATTAAAAAAACACTATACTGTATATATATGGGACTTTAATGTGTTAATTATGATTAATTAATTATGAAAGAAATAATGCGTTAAAAAAATTAACACAATTAACGCAACTTGCGTTTGAAGCAAGGCGGAGCGCTTGTCAGCCTGATTTCCTGCTGTCCAGAAGCACAAATCAGACGCAGCCCGTGCCAAGGTCCTCATTCGGAGGATCCAGCCCGCCCCACCTGCTTCAGATGTTATCAGTCCAGAGTCCTGATGTTTCACCTGTCTACGCGGTCGCGGTAAAACTCAGCTCACCGCTCCGTCCTTTCACCATGAAAACCGAAAGGGATCGGCGGTGAAACTGGACGTCTCTAGCCTTATAGGTTTATTCCTACTCCTTCCTCGCCATCCGGTCTGGTTTGGTTCAGTTCCTCTGTACATCCAGTCACAGGAACGTGAGGCCTGGGCTTCCGATCACATTACGCACGGAGATCAGTGGCCAAGCTGGAGCATTGTGCGCTCTGTGCTTCCTGGTCAGGCTCGTTTCTGGCTCAACACTCGACACGCATGCCAGCTGCAGCATCGCTGCGCTGAAGCTGATATTTTTAACTAGAGCGCTGGACGTCAGCTCAGCGCTCAGATCAGTACCGTGACCGTCCTGCTGCCACTGAGCTAAAAACACCTGAATGGGTTTGGATCCAGATCTGGGTTTTCCCCTCAGACCTGATCTAAATGAAACCATGGTGAAACTGATGGAGTCCAGTCAGCATCACCTGGATTTAGCTGCTTTTATACAGTTTTAGATGAAACGCTGAGTTCCTCAAAGCCAGACCCTATTTGAAAAGATAAACCAGTACCAAACCCACATAGTCTATATAGAGACCCTCATTGAAAAGGAGGCAGAGCCTCCAGACCAGACCGTGGGTCAGTTTCAACACTGCAAAAAATGATTCTCTCATACAGGGTGGTTCCACATGTTGGAAATCCTTTATTATTAATATTTTAAGACAATACCCTTCTGAAATTGTGCATAAAATGAACAAATAAAATCATAAAGTACTGTATTTTAGGGTCTGTCCAGTTTTAGTCAGGGATATTTTTTGTTTTTCAAATTCTTTGAACTGAAATGCAATTTAAATGCATTTTTCCATAAATTAAAAAGTGTATAATATTAAAGTTCAGGTCTATTATTTGATTCTGCCACCCACTAAAAATTATTTTAAATAAAAAAATGTCTTTTTACGGTAAATTGTATTGTTAGCATAAAATGCAATTAATTGCAATTAATTAATTACAAAGGCTGCAATTAATTTGAATAATTTTTTTAATCGAGTCCCACCCATAACAATTCATGTATTTGTTATAATTTGGTTAAATTCATTTGATATTAAGTTAATATTTTTAATCAGCCATAAGCATAAAGCAAATCACCAAAACCTTCTCTGCTTTTTGTTTTACACTCAACCAGTAAAATGTAGTCAAAGTGAGAACAGACACCTACTCTTTGCGATTCTCCTCCACGTTCTGTTCATCTCCCACAGCAAAAACTCTGATCTTGCATTGACGCCAGTTTTTCCTCCTGGTCAACAGGTACGGCACCAGTAAGGTCAGACCTTCAACGAAGAAAACAAGGTTCATTTATGTGTCTAAAAAACTTAATACAAAAACTGAAAAAAATAAAACAATAAACTTTGTATATTTATATTTACCGCCATCATCAACAATCCAGTAGATATCGATGTGTTTCTTCCCCTGACTGTTTTGAAACACCGTCTTGGTTTGATCACGGCTATCTTCATTAGTCACGTCATCCGCTACAAACACGACACGAAAAATATTAAGGAAGAAAAAAAAATCCACTGTGAGGGGTGAGTGTCTGACTTACCCCAGTGATTTTTACAGATATATTTACAGATTAGATGTATGAATATTTATAACATGAGGAGTATTTGGGTTTTACATCCTAGGCTGAAATGCTTAATGTAGATACTGGATGAGTCGGTTGGGGGCATTGGCTTCTTCCTACTCATTTTCTAACTGAATATGACAGTTTATGTCCATGTTTTATTATTATTCCTATTTTTATTAGTATTTGAAAATACATTTTCTCTGTTGACATTTGTTTTTCACATGTTCTAAATAAAGATTTTTTATAGGAAAATATATCATTAACCTCTGATGGATTTTTAATGCAACTCTCACAGATTAATCATTGGCTGACATCTAATTACAGTAGATGTTGGCCAACAAGAAAGGCTGGTCTACGTTTACTGATTTTTCTACTTTTATCAAGTGTGTCCATGCTGCCAACTTTATTTATTTATTTCTAATCTATACAGTATCTTTTCATACATATTTCATTTTATTTTTTTATATCTATGTCTGTGCACTACACTTTTTATTTTTGTCAGCGAGTGCATTTAAAAATACAAGTGGTCCTATTTTTATTCCAAAGTAAATTCATACTACAAGAATTAATGAAGAAATCTAATGTTTATGTGTCGGTAGATTTAGTTCTAACCTGATTCCTCCTCTGGTGGTTGGTCCAGGTTTTCCACAGATCCATCAGGATCAAAGCCCATGTTCACTGTAAGATCAACACGATATTTGAGGTCTCTTTAGTTTCACAGATCTGTGTCAATACTATCTTAAAGAGCATATTTTAAGTTGGACACTCCCTTAAACAAATGTTTAGAGAAATATAATAGAAACTTTTTCTGAATAAAAATTTACACAAATTCAGCTTAATTAGGCTCTTGGATTCGTTTTTGTGAGAATTGTCAATTTTTTCACCAAACCGGAAGTGACGACAGAGCCGGGAGACCGTTCGTTCTCTATATAGAAAACTGATCCACTGATCACTACTTGTGACGAGCAAAACAAACCCCTAGAGTGCCGTTATTTTATTACTTTATTACTATAGTGAGAAGTTATTTTATTAAGATAAAAAAAAAAAAAAAAGATAAAAACAATCAGTCCTGTAAGGCTGTACCCTGTCGGTCCAGCTGTAGACCCACCTCCTCACTTGGGTCTGGGTAAAATACCAGCGTTTAGCACCAGGTTTTTGATCATCAGAGCTCCAAACATTGAGCTGCGTTTAAGAAATGAAAGAGTTTATAAAAAGTTTCACAGGATGCAGCTAAACGGTTCGAGGCTGACCGAAACAGTGTCGGGTCAGGCTGGAAACCCCGCTGGGAATCCCCTCTTGGGAGCCGCTGGGAACGTGAAGCCCCTCTGGAGAGCATCGCAGCATGGATTTACTGTACCCCGCCAGCCAGGTGAGGGTCAGACACCTGAAGGAAATGCTCTCATGAAATCGCTGATCGGTACCGGACGACCCACCACGAACCGTACCAAACCTGGCATGGAAACGAGACTCAAGTCTCCCCGTTAGCTCCTGTTAGCTGCTGCATGCTAACAGCGGTTAGCTCTTGTTAGCTGCTGCGTGCTAACAGCGGTTCCGGTGAATGGATCGAAGTAACGGCGCATGTTTAGAGTCACACTGAATGTTTTTCGTCGGTATGTGGGACTCCATCACATCCAGTCCTGGACTAGACCAGGACCGCCGGGGTTTTTCGTCTCCAAACAGAAGTCACCGTACCGGTAAGGAAGCCGTCCCGTTGTTGACTCAGTGTCCTGACAGACTGGCGATTGGCATTCATAAACATAATAA
>SSNR01000035.1:3368584-3385595 GCA_006937965.1 Callopanchax toddi
GCTCTAACCTAAAACTAACAACTCATCGCCGACAGCGAGCAGGCAGCTGGCAGACTAGAGCGGTGCCAGTCTGAGATGTTAAAGTAGTTTAGCTTTAAAAAATCTACACAATGATTAAAACAAGCATCTGTTACACAAACTCCACACAACAAAGGGCTCAAATGATCATATTTATGGGATTATTGATCGTACAGAGTGTTAAATTATCCTACAAATACTTTATTTATCTACATCTGACAACACTGTAAGCAGCGCCACCTAGCTAGGAGCTCCCTTAGCTGACGTCACAGGTCCACATATGAAAAAAAAAGCGTTTTTAGAAGCTTTGCAAAAAGGGGCACTTTGGACTAGAAAAATGGTTTAAAAAAATTTATTGTAAAACAAAATACCCTCAATAAACATTTCAAATAGTATTTTTGGACAGAGTTTTATCAGAATTAAAAAAAAAAAAGAACTTAATATATGCTCTTTAAGAACAAGGTGGGAGGGGGATTTGATTGCAAGAAACAAACCTTCGCATTCTAATCTATCAAGGACATCCAGACCATCCATCATCCTCAGGATGCACAGACTGTAGTTGGAATCAAACGTGTCGCTGGAGAAAAAGGGAAAAAAAGAAAACAATTTTATACAAGAAGGATTTTTTAAAAAGTAACACGCTTAGGAATTAAATTAAGTTAGGAAAATATCATATACTGGCAAGTGATTAGACTGGGTTATCAAACTTTTTACGCTTAAATTGTTTAAATTAGTTCTACTTATCTTTCATAAATGGTGTTTTATAGAGCAATTAAAGCACATAAATCAATAAGAACAAATTATTTTTTGTTAATAGCGAGCAGCTTACTAAATAATGTGGATATAGTCTTCGATGCTTTCAGCAGTACTATCCTTCCAGTTTGACTTGAAGCCCATAATCAAAGTGTTGGGTTTCATCTTCCCAAGACCTGTTGCCTTAGGAGTTAGGAGGAAATAAGGAAAGTAAAACAAAGAGATATTTAAAATAGTTCTTGTGGACGTACAGAACTAATAATCAAATAATCTATGATGCTATTTAAAATATTTACACAGCATTTTTGCCAGAATGGCTTTGTTGTTTGTGATGATTCTCGTTAGTTGGCAGGAAATGTCAAAAAAGTTTCTAAGAGGTAAACATGTCTTCTTACATGAGGGACTTACCTCTAACAAGTGGCTGGCCCCTGCTCTGAGGCTCTCAGCGGTAACAGGTGTATAAAACGACCGAATCTTCCTCTTGTTCATCCACTTCACCAAAATGTCTGTGGCATCACGAGGACGCGTCTTCTTGTCTTGTTCCTAGAAGAGATCAGTAGGACCAAGGATAGGATTAAGGAAACTTTGCGACATACATTTAAAAAAAATCAATGGCTGCAGCTCCTACCATTAAAATGTCTCCACAGATCATGAGGCTGATGTTTTTAGTGAAGGAGGCAACCAAGTCCACCAGGGCAGGTCGCTGGTTTGGGGGTCCAGTCAGGACAAGGCATTGTGGTCTGAAAGAAAATACAAGAAAACAATTATTGTTATTTATTACTGCATAAATAACATCACATTATCAAATGTAGCAGAACAGGGTCTACGGAATGTTTTGTTTGTCTTTTGTTTAGACAAAGTAATCCAGTCTTGCGTTGCAGTTTTTAGCCTTCTTTATTACCGGCTTCACCAAGCAAACGTTTCTCTCTCTCTACGTGTACAAGTCTTCTTCTTTTATACCCTGTGCTATCACCCAATTGTCAATGTATAATACAGTGCCACCATGTGGTCACAAGTGATATTACAACATCAGGAGGACACAATAACATCACATCCCCCCACCTTTAAGTAATAACAGGAAAACATTGACAATTTGCACACATGAAAAACAGTGCATTACCTATAAACATGTATCAGTTACCATCATTATTATTAATAAATATTATTCACATTATATATATATATACACAAATCATTTACAGGGCTCTATAATACAAAAGCATCAACCAGGACAACAAAATCACAAATTAAGCCTATCAGGCTCCCTGATTGTACGTTTAGATCTTCTAAGCACAGGACCCGAACTAACACCGACATCCACATCAGGTTCAAGACATTTCTGATCAGTTTTCTCCCCATCAACAGTTCAGCAGGAGATAAACCACTGGCAAGAGGAGAGGACCTATAGCTCAAAAGAGCTAAATAAGGATCAGAACGACTGTCTGCAGCCTTCTTCGGGAGCTGCTTGACAACATGAACACCCTTGTCCGCCTGACCATTCGACTGAGGATGATGAGGACTAGATGTAATATGGACAAAACCATACTCTCTCGCAAAAGCCGTCCACTCTGCACAGTTATAGCATGGACCATTATCACTTACAACAGTGTGTGGTATTCCATATCTGGCAAAAATAGACTTCACGTGTGTGATTACTTGTGTGGCAGTAGCGTTAGACAAAAGCGCTATCTCTGGAAAGTTTGAAAAGTAGTCATCCACGAGTAAATACACTTTGCCATTAAAATGAAATAGATCTGTTCCAACCTAATGCCATGGCGCTGAAGGAAGATCAGAAACTATCATCGGTTCTCTTGACTGTCTAGACTGAAACTTTTGACAAGTGTCACATCTTGAAATAAGGCTCTCAATATCTTTATTGATGCCTGGCCAGTACACTGCTTCTCTGGCTCGTCGTTTACATTTTTCTATTCCAAGATGTCCTTCGTGTATTCTCTGTAGGATCAGTGGTCGCAATGTCTGTGGAACCACAATCCTGTCACCTCTCAACAACAAACCATCGCACACACACAACTCAGACCTGACATGAGAGTATTTAGAACAACACCCTCTGGGCCAACCCTCATGGATGTACCCCATCACCGTCTGGAGCTCCTCATCAACCTTGGTTTCATCACACAACTGCTTCAGCATCACATCAGAAACTGGCAGAGAGTTTATAATCATGTTCACACGATAATCAATATCTGACTCAGACGAACTCACACTGCTCTTCAATGGAACCCTCGACAGAGCATCTGCCAGAGCTAAATGTTTACCTGGAGTGTAAACCAACTCAAAAGCAGTACTTCTGCATTTTCATCATCATTCGTTGGATTCTAGGAGACATGTCAACTAAGTTCTTCTTTATTATTGACACTAAAGGACGATGATCTGTCTCAACAGTAAATGTAGGTAAACCATACACATAACAGTGAAACTTCTCCAACCCATAGGCCACACCCAGACACTCTTTCTCAATCTGAGCATACCTCCGTGTCAGTCAAAGCTCTAGAAGCATATGCTACAGGTTTCCAACTGCCTGCCTCATGCTGAAGAAGAACAGCCCCCATACCATTCTTCGAAGCATCAGTGGAAATCCTTAACGGCTTAGTTGGATCATAATAGGCTAACACAGGTTTGGTTGTTAGTGTAGACCTAAGATCATCCCACTCACGCTCATGTTCATCCATCCACACGAACTCTGCAGAATCTTTTAATAAACGTTGGGAATAAACTTCCCCACGAAGATTAACATGCCTAAAACACGTAGAACACCACTCTTATCAGTCGGGCGAGACATGGCAGCTATGGCCTCTATTTTAGACTGATCAGGCTCAACTCCATGTGCGGATAACTTTTCACCCAAAAAAGTGATTTCTCTAACACCAAAACTGCATTTGGCACGATTCAGTTTCAGGCCACCTTCTTTTAATCGCTGCAGTACTGCTTGTAACCTCTGGTTGTGCTCAGATAATGCGGAACCCCAGATGATGATGTCATCAACATAACAACGAACACCATCTAGACCTTCCAACAGGTTATCCAAAGCACGATGGAAAACTTCAGATGCAGAAACAATACCAAATGGCATCCTGAGAAACCTGTACCGCCCAAAAGGAGTATTGAATGTACAATACTTTGAACTGGTTTCATCCAGTTTAATCTGCCATAAACCTTGAGCAGCATCCAACTTTGAAAAGTAACTAGCTCCAGCCATTTCACTAACGATCTCTTCACGTTTAGGAATCTGATAATGCTCTCTTTGGATGTTGCAGTTTAGATCCCCAGGATCCATACACACTCTTAGATCATTATTTTTATTACGTTTGTCGACACACACCATTGAGTTCACCCACTCGGTCGGTTCCTCGACTTTTGTAATGACCTTTAACTGCAACATTCTATCCAACTCGTTTTTCAGACGGTCCTTTAACGGGGCAGGGACCCGCCTTGGAGCATGAATGACAGGTTGTGCATTTTCTTTCAGTCGGATACTGTAGGTGTAAGGAAGACAACCCAATCCCTCAAAAAGGTCATCATAATGCTGCACAATAGAATCTACAGACTCTGAAGTATCAGACATTACTCTTTGACTTTGAACAGAATACACTCTTTTAACCAGATCCAATTTTTTGGATGTAACACCTCCTAAAAGTGATTCACAGTTCTCAGAAACCACATTGAACAGAACATTATAAACCACGTTCTTTACAGTCACCTTCAGAATACACTGCCCTCTACAGGCGATCTGTTGTCCATTGTAATCCTTAAGACTAACATTTTTCTGGTGTATCTGAGGTCTTGGTTTCATAGATTTAATCGCTGTCCAACTGATCAGGTTTGCTTGTGCACCTGTATCTATCTTAAAAGTCACATCTGTACCATTAACTGGAAGCGACACGACCCACGCATCATCAGTTTTAGTTTCTGAGCAAACATCATCATCGTCATCTTCACGTGTAACCACGCCCACAAAGAACGTATCTTCTAAGTTCGTTTCTTCGACCAGCCGCACAGCCTTTGGCTTGGTCTTAGAGCGACACTGCTTTGCAAAATGATTTTTGCCGTTACACTTCAAGCATGTCTTCCCGAACGCAGGACACTGTCTTAGTGCATGTTTGCCACCACAACGTTTACACAAGTAGACTGGAATTACGTCATCGCTGGGCTTCCCAGGTCTGAGCGCCTTCACCACAGCAATCTTCTCGCCGTCAGCTAACTTGGAGTTTCCAGCATCAGCAAACGTCTTAGCATGTTGCTGCGCTAATTCACTGGCATGACAAAGTCTCTCGGCTTCTTCTAGCGTCAGCTTAGCATCGCGAAGCAGATGTTCTCGAGCCTTTTTATCTGTGATCCCGTACACTATCTGGTCACGGATCATGGACTCTTTCAGCTCCCCGAAGTCACAAGACTGCACTTTTAGCTTCAAGTCTGTCACAAAGCTATCGAAACTTTCTTCCGGGTGCTGCATCCGAGAGCGGAAGACATACCTTTCGTAGACGGCATTCTTCTGTGGTGAGCAATGTGCATCAAACTTTTCAATCACCTTGACGTACTTGCTCCGGTCGCCGGCATCATCAAACTCAAACGTGTTGAATACCTCTATGGCTTGAGGACCCACCACCGTCAACAGCAAGGCGATCTTTCTGGCATCTGGCTTGGAATCCAACCCGATAGCCGCCATGTACAGATCGAACTGCTGTTTGAAGCACCTCCAATTGCTGTCCACATTACCAGCAAGCTTAAGTCCTTCCAGCTGTCGTAGGCTCTCCATGATTAGCCTCAAGATAAACGATCAAACGAAATCCACGTCAGGCCCTAGATCCCACACCTCCAACTGGAAAGACGCACCCCGGCACCACTCCTGACACCATGTTTTGTTTGTCTTTTGTTTAGACAAAGTAATCCAGTCTTGCGTTGCAGTTTTTAGCCTTCTTTATTACCGGCTTCACCAAGCAAACATTTCTCTCTCTCTCTACGTGTACAAGTCTTCTTCTTTTATACCCTGTGCTATCACCCAATTGTCAATGTATAATACAGTGCCACCATGTGGTCACAAGTAATATTACAATTACACATCAGGAGGACACAATAACATCACACGGAATAAACAATCCTGTTCATTAAGAAGTTTCACATGTAAAAAAATAACTGCAGCCTATAGTTTAAAGTATACATTTAACCTGCTGGTCATTTCAGTGCAAAAAACTGACAGCATTTTTGGGCCATTTGAGGTCAAATCTAAGATGCCCTACCTATAATTCTTGACGTGTTCCTCCACACCAGTCAGAGAGACAGAGTAGGACAAGGCCATGTTGTATGCGCTTGCTTGGACTGATGATCCCCAGTTTATCTCTGCGAGAAAAGACAAAACATGCTGATATGATGCTGTGTCTGAGTAAAGGATGGTCTAAGCTGAAGGTCAACAGTGCCCAGATCAGTTCCTACGAATAACTTGTCTTACAGAAGGCTTCAAATGCAGGGGAGACTCAGCACACCTCCTTAGATTATAAAGTATTCTCACTGAGCCCTTCTATGTTACAACATGTTTCACTGTAGGGCTGCATGGTGGAATAGTTGATAGAACTGTCGCAGCACAAAGGTTGCAAGTTTGATGTCTGGCTACGTCCTTTCTGAGTGACGTTTGCGCGTTCTCTCCATGCATGCATGGGTTTTCTTTGGTTACTATGGCTTTCTCCCACGGACCAAAAACATGTATGTTGGGTTATTTGGTGACTGCATTGTCTCTAGATGTGTGAGTAATTGTTAATGATTGTAAGATTTGTTTTTTCTCTGTGTGTCCTTGTGATGGACTGGCAACCTGTTCATTCCCCACCCCTCACACCATAGCCTCGTTTCCACTATCGGAACTTCGGGGTCATTTCTGTGAGGGGGAAAGTGACCGGGACTTTCCTGTGGCTCGGTCCTCTCAGCTGTTGTGTTTCCATTTCAGCCCCCACCTTTCCGGAACTTTTGTAAGATGTCAGCATCGACGTCACTGACAAGCGTAAAGGCGCGAACAGACAAGGAAGTGGAGAATAATAAATAGATCAACAATGGAAAAAGAAACGATGGTTGCGGCGTATTTAGCTGTTTTTATACATAGTGATGGGAGTGCTGAACAGAAGGATGAATATACTTCATGACGAACTAATCCAACTTCGGAGACACGGTCATTTTGCAAGCTCCGACAACAACACACAGGTAATTTATCTTGGCGCCGTCTGCTTTCATCATTTTCCTTCATCCCACAACCAATCAGCACGAGTTAACCACATTTCCCACTCCGCGAATCTCTTGGGCCGATCCGAGTACCTGCCCCTGATCAGGGACTCCGTTGGTCCCTGAAATGGCCCTGAAGACAGCCCTCTCGAAATGGCCCGCATAATTGAAACAGTCGCGCGCCTCAAAGTTCCGGTAAAATTACCCCGAAGTTCCAATAGTGGAAACGGGCCTCATGACTGTCACTGCTGGATGGGCACCAGCTCCCTGCAATTGAAGTGATTCAGCCTGATGATCATGTTTTGATTTTGCGTTTTATTATGTTCTTAAAAAGTTTTATCCTTTGTGTTTTTATAATTGTTTTTATTGTAAAGCACTTTGTGGCCATTGGCCTGAGAAAGGTGCTATATAAATAAAGTTATTATTATTATTATCATGGAATGTTTTAGCGGCATGTCAGCCAAGACATCCATAGCCTTGAGATACCTATAAAGGATCTCATCCAGCCCTGGGGCTCTTAGTTGTTTGACTTGCAACTTCCTCCCCAGAAATCAGACAGTCCATCCCTAGGTTTCTCAGCTCTGCTGCCTTATCATGTCAGTGAGATTGTGGAACTCCTCAAAATACTCCTTCCACCACCCTGCTATAGCCCCAGTGACAAAGAACTTTACAGTTTCTGTAGAATTGACTGGCCCCAATATTTTTATGGATTTGATGTTTCTTACTGACTCTCTACAAACAGACCCACTCTCTTCTAGCTGATTGGATCAGGTCCTGAATATTATAGCCAGTAGCACCTTAGACCCCAATAAATCCACTCAACCATTGATGTTTTCAAAATATGGACAGGGTGATGTTCCTTTCAGGACAACTCAGAGATATAAGAATAACCCAACCCAGAATTGATTCAAAAACCACAATAATAAAAAAAGATGATTCTATATTTTAGGACATCTTCCAACCCTAAATGTGTACTCACTTGGTTTTTTGTAGCTGACGTATCCAAAGAGGAGGAAGAGAATAACCCACGTGACGATAGCAGCCCACCAAGTGAACAAGAACATAAAAATTGTAGCGGCTATTGCCCCATACAGAGACACCCATTTGTTGTAGTAGCGAAACGCTGGCCTCCATCCTATAGAATGCAACCATAAAAGATAAAGACATTAAATTTGAATATGAAATAACATAATCAATTACACTTCTTATATTCAGTATATATGACTATTTGAGACAGATCTCATGGATATTGCTTGCAGTCAAGGGGCTACAGGCACTGTCTGACAGTAAATAGAAGCTCATTTAGAACACAGCCATGGTCTTTTGTCTTTTCTTGAACTCTTCTCTCATGCATTGTTGCATTTGCAATGTTGACGAGGTTGATTAAGGCACGAGACACTTTGCAAACACCTAACTCGATTACAGGCAGAATAAGAAAATATTAATCAATGGTCAAATCAGATTTTGTTATCAGAATAAGCTTGATAATGTTTAAAACACTATACTATAGTACATTTGTTCTCTCCATTTCAAAAAGGACAACCTGCCTTGTCCTCTCAGGGTCCAGTCGGCTGAGGCTGAATGCCCCGCCCATCCTGAGCCTCCATCCTGGAGGTTTCTTTTCTGTTATAAATGAGTCATTCCTTTACACTGTCACCATAATGTGTTTGTAAGTGAAGATCCAGTACTTTCTACTGATTCCTTTAACATGAGGCAAATCTGAACAATTGGCATTTTATAATGAATCTAGTTTTTTCACAACTGAATTGCATTTTCTGTAGGCCTGAATCTGGACATGATATTACGATATTTGCAGGTGTTGCTTTGCTTTGCATAGATCTTTGACCTGTCTTGTGGCAACTCATTTCAGCAGCTTGTATCATTATGTCCTTATCCAAAATTCATGATGATTGGAACACAGATTGACCAGTCAATTCAGAGCTTTGTTATCTGGCTTAGCTCCTTCACCGCAACAGACAGTTTTAGCATCTGCATCACTACAAACACTGCCCAATCTGCTTGTCAATCATTCTGTCTCTCCTTCCCTCACTCATGTACAAGACCGCAGATACTATCTCCTCCACTTGAGTTGGACATCTCCTTCGACCTGGAGTTGGCAATCTACCCTTTACCTATCAAGAACTATGGCCTCGGATATGGTGGTGCTGATCCAGTGGTTTCACAACTGACTATGAACCTCTCCAGCATCCAACGCTTCTCAAGGTCTTGACTTCCAGAGGCAACACTGTGGCAGTTTGAGTCCAACTTTATATCCAGTTGTTGATTGGTTTGTTGGGAACCTGGTTACATAGATATAATATATATTGCTAGATGCCCTATCTGAGAGTCAACAGCGTCCCTACATGGCGGCCATCTTACTTCGGACAGCTAGCGTTCTGCTCTCTATGATGGCAGAGCGAAGGTGAGTGATTAACTTAAAAAATACTCTTAAAGCCGCACTCTGGATTATTTCAGCAAGAGAGCAGTTTTTGAATCTAGCGTCCAAAGGCTCCTCCTCAAAACATCTCGACGCGCGTCCGGTCGCGTGTGCGCGCGTGCACATGGCGCATATACTTCGGGCATAAGCTGTACAGCTCAATGTGTAGGGTTTAATCACTCACAGGTCACAATCTTATTCCAACAATACTACGAGGGTCTGAAGAGCCCTCTCTGTCCCTGCTGCTTCTGATATTAGCTCTGTTAGCAGAGAGCTCCTGCTGGACTCTGAAGCTGAACTTGACTCGGCCCTGGATGAACTTTCTGACCAAAATAAATGCGTAATCCTGTCAAGCCTTGCCATTCTGTGAGGTGAAAGGTTTAAAAATACAAATAAATCCATCTTTAAGCTGGAGAATGGGTAGGTTTTTAGTAGAAATGAGCTGTGAGTCCTCAGTGAACGAGACTGTAAACAGAGAAACACACGGAGCGTCCTGTACGACAGCGCCTCCTACTGGTACAGGTTTGGTCGATGCGCGTGCATGTTGAGAGAATACAGACATTTGAATTTTATTGGCTGAAAAATGTCGGCGGCAAGAAATAATGGAAAGGGGTCTCTAGGAGGAAGGAGGGTCTTCATCAGAATGACAGATGTTGTGGAACTCAACCCATAGATCATAGTTTAGACCTGAAATATCATTTAAAACATTTAGAAAACTTTGATACAGAGAAAAATGCTCCAGAGAGCCGCTTTAACTCGATAAAAAATGAATAGATTTATCACCGGTTTACTTTCTTACAAACCTGATTATTTATAGACTTGAGATAGGATACTTTCACATTTCATGAGTTTCCCGACCATTATCGATATATTTAACAGCCACGTCTCTGACATGTATAGCAATGCAAACCGTTTGAAAATCAGTTAAAAATTGAGCAAGTTAGAGGTATTTAATAGTACATGCACCATTGACTCCAATGTTATGAAAGGGGGCAGCTGTCTGAAGTAAGATGGCCGCTGCGTAGGGACGTCAGGGTCCATTGACGAACAGCGTGGATAACATATCTAGCCATTATATATGATATCTATGCCTGGTTACCCCCCAGCCCACATACTCTGGAACTCTGTTGACATCTCCATCAAGGTTCTTCTGAACCGCTCGTTTTCTGACCATTTACCTTGGACCAACTGGTCATGGGAGATCTATCCAGGGACAAAATGCAAAGTTCTCCAGAAAACATAGCCCCTAGGATCATTAGGGCTATCGTACTCCTCCCCTGTGTTGAGGTGGCAGCTGAAGGACTGACTCTTTTTAAAAAACTTAAATGAATTACACAGCTCTAGAGACAGTCCATATGACTATTACTATTTCCAATGTTTAAAGAACTAAATTTAATGTGTAAACAGACAAAAAATAAAGACTAGTTCATAAAATAAAAAACTCACCAGGGGAATTGATGACGGTAGCATGAAAGCAGCTGAAGTTTACAAGACTGTAGAAACACAGAAAAAAGTTGGCGTCCAGGGCAGCAACAATGTCCAAATTAGCTGTGATGACACAGAAAAAATGTAAAGAGGAAGAAACATTCAGAACTTGGAAAACGTCAAGTTTTCAAAGTGCTACAATCTCAACAAAAGAACATATTTTTGTTGAGACACTGACACACGCACCAATGAGAATAAAGATCAAAGAAATTAAGTAGCAGAGGACGTAGGCTCGTTTTGGTTCATGGTTTTTCCCATAACCCTTTCCAAAGAACATAATGTATGGGTAGATGTTGTCCTGGCACAGGCACTGAAAAAAAGGAGAAATGGAAAATATGTTAGCATAATAATCACATTAGATATAATACTACACACTCGTGTGTGTGTATATATACAGAAGACTAACACTCTTCTGTTCAAATAATCCATGCTTTTAGTGTGAAGTATAAAGTAAGAGCCTGGACAGTCAAGGTAAACATCTAGGACTGGGGATGTTTCAGCCTCCAGGCCATATATGCAACCCATGGAACCCTTTGAGGTGTGCCTCAGTATAGACCCCTTGATGTGTGACGTCACAGTAATGTAACATTTTACTGGTTTTCAGCTGATAAAATCACCAAAGTTGGAGAGTTCTAGTGGATGAACCACCCACATCGTGGAGCCAACGTCTCATGACAGGGTAAAAAAGTTAAATATCTGCCCCTCATGTTAAAACACGAACAAGTTATAGCCATCTAATGACTTATATGCCATTAGGTTAAATTAGTTTCTTTTGATATAATTACACAAAATGTGTTCCGTAATCGGAGCAGGCAGCCATTAATGTCATTCGTTTTGTGTTTACTGAGCTCATCTGGTAGGTCAAATGTATAAAAGTGATTTATTATTCATAACTGTCCTTATTGAGATCTACCCGTTTGTTCTTGTGTTGTAGGGGAGGACTATTGGAGTCAGAGTCGGCAGCTCTAATGTTTGTATTGTGTTTCGGTTTACGGAGCTCGTCAGAATAAACGGAGAATCTGTTCATCTACAAAAACTACTGGTGTCCCGGTAATCCTTTAACTTGCACAACGCAGAAGAGATCTGGTTACTCCATCGTTGCTTCAGCTGAGTGAATTTACACCGGACTTTAGTCCAGACGACCAGTTCAGAGGACTCCACAGCTGGCTAGCTCCGGCTTGTTAGCTTATTCTAACGGATTCAAGATCTACTCATCACCTACGACGCTCTCAATAACGTTGCCGCTTCTTACCTCTCTGCTCTCCTAAATCACCATCACTCCTCCCGCTGTCTCAGACAACTGTTTCAAAGCATCGGGACAGAGCTTTTTCTGTAGTCGCTTCCACCCCACGGAACTCTCTCCCCCAACACATCCGTACCTCTGACTCACTTCAGAAATCCGAAAAAGTACAAAAACTCACCTATTTAACCCCTGTTAGTTTGTTTTGTTTCCTGCTTCGTTTTCTTCATCTGTAAAGCGTCTTGGACTTGTTAAAAGCACTATATAAAACTTCTGCATTATTAGTTATTCTTTTGAAGCTTTGTGCTAAACACTGTTAGCTTTGAGATGGATATTATGTTGATCATCTGTACAAAGATGTGTTAGATGATCTAAAGTAGTAATATCTAATCCATAGGTTTTATTTTGTTAGCTTAAATCACAGAAATACAGCTCTGGATAAGCGCTGGAGCTGGGCTTTCTGCCCTCCTGTGACTGTGCTTGTGCGCAAGTACCCATATGAACACAATAACATGCAAGAGGTCTATACATGTTCTGAACAACATCATCCATGACTTTATCTCAGTTTGTATTTTTCTGAGGCCATGGTTCTAAACCAGAAAATGGTGGCTTGCCAACTCCAGGTCAGGGGAGAGGTACTACCTCAAGTGGAGGAGTTTAAGTAACTTCTTTCCACTGGAGGAAGTGCTTGCGGAGAGTATGGTCACTAACCTTGACCCATTTCATTCCAGTTTGTGTAGTTTTCTAATTATCATGAAAACGGCAATAAATCTTCATGCTTCTCTTCATGACTCATTCACTACACATACTTGAACCACACATTGCACATCTTTGTTTAAAACTTTCCCATTAACTGTTGGAACAGGGGTTGAAGCAAAATATTTTCATCTGACAGAAAATGAGTGTGGGGGGTGGGAGCAGGAAGCGCAGCTCATATTGCGACTGGACCGGCCCAAAGATACCATACAGACCAGTCCAGTAGCTTGGCGCGGACTTCTGTCCAGGTGGACGAATCAAAGACCGCTAGCATACATCCTTGCTTGACTGAGGGGCTAACTTATCGATCCCAACACGCCTCCTTCACCTGGACACAGCTCCTCGCACAGCAGCAGCATGGTCCGCTGGGCTGCGCATATTATTTCTGCAAAATTGGATCGCTGGGTATTGGTGGGGACACGTCACCTCCATCCACGCTAAATCTACGCCCATGACCTTAATAGACTCTCAGAAGGTAATCCTTTGCACACACAATAATGGCTATACCTCAGTCAATTCTGCAGATAGTGAGCTACATCATGAGATAGTAGCTGAGTCATTTACAAAAAAAATCTTGAACATTTTCCAGATATGACTAAAATAGTTTAACTCCATCCTTTCTCAAAATGAATAGAAACTAAAAGGGGGTTCAAATGAAGGCAACTAGACTTCTTTGGTTCCTTGGTTTGGAGCACTTTTTTTATGCATGTCTGTTCCTGTTTCTTCTCTTCACATTGATGTAATTTTGGAGGGGGGGGGGTGCACTTTAAAAAGTACCATCCAAAACAATATTACGCTCTATTAAATGGATGCAGGTTGACCACTAGGACCAAGCAGAAAACAGTCACTCCAGCTGAAGCCTGTTTCCCATTAGACCCGCCCACAGGCTCACCTATTGGCTCTGCTGTGTCTTGCTGTGTGACTGGCTCTTCCTGCTATCACTTATCTGGCTGTAAACAAGAGACGTGCTAACCGCTGCTTAGCTTGCTTGCCAGGAGTTTGTCTTCATCTGCTGATAAGATGTTAACATGTCTGAGTCACACCAGCTGGGTTCTAATATCAGAGCTTCCATTACATTAACATTTGAAACTGTGTGTGTGTGCGTGCGTGCATGTGTGTGTGTGTGTGTGTGTTTGCGCATACGGGTTAGTCAAAGGAACACATCACCCCCCCCCTGGAACTTTTCCCTCTCCTCGTTCAGAAAAAAAAAATCTAAACCCACCTTTTCAAACTGACCTCCACAGCTGACTCCTCAGATTTATTATTATTATTAGTAGTGGTGGTATTTCTTCTTTTATTTTATTATTTATCTTAATGATATACTTATGTATTGCAATTGAGATGTTCATATTATGTAATTGTTTTATTCCTTAAGTGTTTTTCAGTGTTATTAAAAGCAATGACACATAAAATGTATTATTATTAGGGCGTGCTATGCGAAGCAAAGCACAACTATTACTCTTCACCCCAGGAAAAGTGATGTCTAGGTAGTTAGTTAGTTAGTTAGGGCGTGCTATGCGAAGCAAGCACAACTATTACTCTTCACCCCAGGAAAAGTGATGTCTTGTTAGTTAGTTAGGGCGTGCTATGCGAAGCAAGCACAACTATTACTCTTCACCCCAGGAAAAGTGATGTCTTGTTAGTTAGTTTGTTTGTTTTATTATTCTTCCGTCAACATTAATGCGGCACGCACGGAGGGTTGCAGCCAGACACATGATACATCAAAACGACCGGCTCGGTCCCGTGATGTGTGCTATTACTTTTATAAGAATTCGGAGTTACCATGGCGACGTAATTCGCAAAAAACCAGGCCAAAAAACGCATTGAAAATCCCATTGAGGGCTGAAAAAAATACACCCCAAACCCACTCCTCTTCCAAAGCCTCCTGTGCGGACACACAATCACCTAGAGACTCCATTCAAAGTTTAAACGGGTCACAAGACTTTGGACTCTAATATTTGGAAGAACTGTGTTGATAGCTTTTACCATTTTCCTAAAATCGCGAGAGAAGTTTGATGAAGAAATCAGAATCTGACAGAAAAAATTATCCTCGTTTACATGTAAAATGACAGGATTTGAGGGGGGGTTCTGGACCAATTAGGGCCATTTCTGAGAAAACCGTAGGTCCTACAGAAAAATGTTTTATGTATTAAATGTAGCCAACAAAAAAAGCTACCAAATTATGTAAAAATCATGTCTGTACTCCAAACGGTTTGGGAGATACACGACGTTGTTTGTGAGTGAAGGACTTTTATCAGACACTCTCACTCTGAGGTCATGTGACGTTAGAGGGTGACGAAGCAGATTTTTAAAAATTCTAATCACAAACAACATCGAATATTTCCTACACCGTTTGGACTACAGTCATAAATTTGACCTTTGTGATTGGGGATTTTTGTCTGCTTTCCGGTGAAGTGATTCTCATGTCTCTGTGACCTACGGTTGGCTCACAAGTTGCCAGTGAAGGTTGAGAGGAGCCACATAAAAAGGTCTCTTTTCCATGTTATTTCACCTGGATCTCTGCCTTTCAACATTTTGATGTCTTGTGAAATCGAATCGTCATTATTCGGACATAAAACATAGGACACGCATGAAATTCGGGACTATTGACCATTAAAGCCTCCTGCTTCTAACGGTGTTTAAATTTTTCTGATCGGTCTTATACTTTCCGAATGGGAACAGGTTGTTTGGGAAGAGTGATTTACTGTTTAAACAGCCATTTCTACATCAGTTCAGAGGCATGAGGCGTGCATGTGATCACTGCATGACAGGGAAATGGATCGTTCTGATTGGCTGATGCTGTTCTCATTCTTTCTAATGGAAGGGTTCAGATGACATTTGATTAGAGCAGTATCAGGCTGGAGCAGCAGCTGAGAGGCTGCCATTTCAACACACTTTAACCTAGAAACGTCATTCTTGGTTTAAAATAGTCATGGGACTTTGGACTACAATATATTGAGGAACCATGTTGATTTCACTGATGCCGCCGGTAGCACGCCCTCTCAAAGTTTCTTCAGGAACTTTTCTAGGTTACGATTACTATCCACCTTATCCGCCTATCAACTTTAATGCGGCCCGCACGGAGAAGTCCACCCACACAAATTATACATCAAAACGACCGGCTCGGTCTCAGGAGGTGTGCTATTACTTTTCTAAGCATTTCGAGTTACCATGGCGATGTAAATGGCAAAAAACCAGACTCATTGAATTACATTGAAATTAATGAAGTTGGCTTCACTCTCTGATGTTTGAGAGCCTCCTGCTTGGAGACACTAACACTTAGAAACCTCATTCAAACTTTAAATAAGCCATAAGACTTTGGACTCTAACATATTGAGGAACCATTTTGATATCTTCTACTAAGCCAGGTAAACACTGATGCCGCCGGTAGCACGCCCTCTCAAAGTTTCTTCAGGAACTTTTCTAGTTTGTTTTATTATTCTTCCGTCAACATTAATGCGGCCCGCACGGAGGGTTGCAGCCAGACACATGATACATCAAAACGACCGGCTCGGTCCCGTGATGTGTGCTATTACTTTTATAAGAATTCGGAGTTACCATGGCGACGTAATTCGCAAAAAACCACGCTTAAATTACATTGAAATGAATGAAGTTGGCTTCACTTTCTGATGTTTGAGAGCCTCCTGCTTGGAGACACTAACACTTAGAAACCTCATTCAAACTTTAAATAAGCCATAAGACATTGGACTCTAACATATTGAGGAACCATTTTGATATCTTCTACTAAGCCAGGTAAACACTGATGCCGCCGGTAGCACGCCCTCTCAAAGTTTCTTCAGGAACTTTTCTAGGTTACGATTACTATCCACCTTATCCACCTATCAACTTTAATGCGGCCCGCACGGAGAAGTCCACCCACACAAATTATACATCAAAACGACCGGCTCGGTCTCAGGAGGTGTGCTATTACTTTTCTAAGCATTTCGAGTTACCATGGCGATGTAAATGGCAAAAAACCAGACTCATTGAATTACATTGAAATGAATGAAGTTGGCTTCACTTTCTGATGTTTGAGAGCCTCCTGCTTGGAGACACTAACACCTAGAAACCTCATTCAAACTTTAAATAAGCCATAAGAC
>SSNR01000035.1:3395585-3407292 GCA_006937965.1 Callopanchax toddi
TTCTGATTGGCTGATGCTGTTCTCATTCTTTCTAATGGAAGGGTTCAGATGACATTTGATTAGAGCAGTATCAGGCTGGAGCAGCAGCTGAGAGGCTGCCATTTCAACACACTTTAACCTAGAAACGTCATTCTTGGTTTAAAATAGTCATGGGACTTTGGACTACAATATATTGAGGAACCATGTTGATTTCACTGATGCCGCCGGTAGCACGCCCTCTCAAAGTTTCTTCAGGAACTTTTCTAGGTTACGATTACTATCCACCTTATCCACCTATCAACTTTAATGCGGCCCGCACGGAGAAGTCCACCCACACAAATTATACATCAAAACGACCGGCTCGGTCTCAGGAGGTGTGCTATTACTTTTATAAGCATTTGGAGTTACCATGGCGACGTAAATGGCAAAAAACCAGACTCATTGAATTACATTGAAATGAATGAAGTTGGCTCCAGTTTCTGATGTTTGAGAGCTTCTTGCTTGGCGACACTAACACTTAGAAACCTCATTCAAACTTTAAATAAGCCATAAGACATTGGACTCTAACATATTGAGGAACCATTTTGATATCTTCTACTAAGCCAGGTAAACACTGATGCCGCCGGTAGCACGCCCTCTCAAAGTTTCTTCAGGAACTTTTCTAGGTTACGATTACTATCCACCTTATCCAACCTATCAACTTTAATGCGGCCCGCACGGAGAAGTCCACCCACACAAATTATACATCAAAACGACCGGCTCGGTCTCAGGAGGTGTGCTATTACTTTTCTAAGCATTTCGAGTTACCATGGCGATTTAAATGGCAACTAACCAGGCTCATAGAAGCACAATGAAATGAATGAGGTTGGCTTCACTTTCTGATGTTTGACTGCCTCCTGCTTGGAGACACTAACACCTAGAAACCTCATTAAAACTTTAAATAAGCCATAAGACATTGGACTCTAACATATTGAGGAACCATTTTGATATCTTCTACTAAGCCAGGTAAACACTGATGCCGCCGGTAGCACGCCCTCTCAAAGTTTCTTCAGGAACTTTTCTAGGTTACGATTACTATCCACCTTATCCACCTATCAACTTTAATGCGGCCCGCACGGAAAAGTGCACCCACACAAATTATACATCAAAACGACCGGCTCGGTCCCACAAAGTGTGCTATTACTTTTATAAGCATTTCGAGTTACCATGGCGATTTAATAGGCAAATAACCAGGCTCATAGAAGCACAATGAAATGAATGAGATTCGCTTCACTTTCTGATGTTTGAGAGCCTCCTGCTTGGAGACAATAACACCTGGAAACCTCATTCAAACTTTAAATAAGTCATAAGACATTGGACTCTAACATATTGAGGAACCATTTTGATATTTTTAACCCTAGCAGGTAAACACTGATGCCGCCGGTAGCACGCCCTCTCAAAGTTTCTTCAGGAACTTTTCTAGTTTGTTTTATTCTTCCGTCAACATTAATGCGGCCCGCACGGAGGGTTGCAGCCAGACACATGATACATCAAAACGACCGGCTCGGTCCCGTGATGTGTGCTATTACTTTTATAAGAATTCGGAGTTACCATGGCGACGTAATTCGCAAAAAACCACGCTTAAAAAACCCACACACTGATGCCGCCGGTAGCACGCCCTCTCAAAGTTTCTTCAGGAACTTTTCTAGTTATATAATATTATTTATATTATATTATATTATTATATATTATTCCAGCCTTGATTAAAGTTCTTGCAACAGTCAGCGCTTGTATTGGGGAAAACATGCTAACAAAATAGCAACGGGTAAATTACGGGGATTATTTCAAATCCAAAATGAAAAAATAATTTTCCAACTTCGTTTCAGCTGAAACAAAGAAGAAACAAGTTCCCGTTTTCATCACCAGCTGTTTTTGACGTGATTCCTGCCTTTGTTTGTGCGACACGTCTCTCGGGGTCCGGCACGAATTGATGACGCTGCTGCTTTTGAGTGGTGTTCGAAACACCGAACACGGGGCAGTGCCCTAACCCATATATAGGGGACTATATAGGGAACGAAATGTAGTGAGTGAGTGAACGAGTGGACATTTCGAACACAGCCATGGTGTGAAGTGACTCTGTGACCTCATCATTTGACCCCTGATGATGACCCCTGTGACCTCTGATGATGACCCCTGTGATCTCTGATGATGACCCCTGTGATCTCTGATGATAATGACCCCTGTGACCCCTGATGATGACCCCTGTGATCTCTGATGATAATGACCCCTGTGACCCCTGATGATGACCCCTGTGACCTCTAATGATAATGAACCCTGTGACCTCTAATGATAATGACCCCTGTGATCTCTGATGACCCCTGTGACCCCTGATGATGACCCCTGCGACCCCTGATTATGACCCCTGTGACCCCTGATGATGACCCCTGTGACCTCTAAATATAATGACCCCTGTGACCTCTGATGATGACCACTGTGACCTCTGATGATGACCCCTGTGACCTCTGATGATGACCCTTGTGACCCCTGATGATGACCCCTGTGATCTCTGATGATGACCCCTGTGATCTCTGATGATGACCCTTGTGACCCCTGATGATGACCCTTGTGACCCCTGATGATGACCCTTGTGACCCCTGATGATGACCCTTGTGACCCCTGATGATGACCCCTGTGATCTCTGATGATAATGACCCCTGTGACCTCTAATGATAATGACCCCTGTGATCTCTGATGATAATGACCCCTGTGACCTCTAATGATAATGACCCCTGTGACCTCTAATGATAATGACCCCTGTGACCTCTGATGATGACCCCTGTGACCTCTAATGATAATGACCCCTGTGACCTCTAATGATAATGACCCCTGTGACCTCTAATGATGACCCCTGTGACCTCTGATGATAATGACCCCTGTGACCTCTGATGATGACCCCTGTGACCTCTAATGATGACCCCTGTGACCTCTGATGATGACCCCTGATGATGACCTCTGTGACCTCTGATGATGACCTCCGTGACCTCTGATGATGACCTCTGTGACCCCTGATGATGACCCCTGATGATGACCTCTGTGACCCCTGATGACCTCCGTGACCTCTGATGATGACCTCCGTGACCTCTGATGATGACCTCCGTGACCCCTGATGATGACCTCCGTGATCCCTGATGACCTCTGTGACCCTGATGATGACCCCTGATGATGACCTCTGTGACCCCTGATGATGACCTCTGTGACCTCTGATGATGACCTCTGTGACCCCTGATGATGACCTCTGTGACCCTGATGATGACCCCTGTGACCCCTGATGATGACCCCTGTGACCCCTGATGATGACCCCTGTGACCTCTGATGATGACCCCTCTGACCCCTGATGACCCCTGTGACCCCTGATGATGACCCCTGTGACCCCTGATGATGACCCCTGTGACCTCTGATGATGACCTCTAATGATGACCTCTGTGACCCCTGATGATGACCCCTGTGACCTCTGATGATGACCTCTGATGATGACCTCTGTGACCCCTGATGATGACCTCCGTGACCTCTGATGATGACCTCCGTGACCCCTGATAATGACCTCCGTGACCCCTGATGATGACCTCTGTGACCCCTGATGATGACCTCTGTGACCCTGATGATGACCCCTGTGACCCCTGATGATGACCCCTGTGACCTCTGATGATGACCTCTGTGACCTCTGATGATGACCTCTGTGACCTCTGTTTTTCCGACAGCCACGTGACAAAAGGAAGAGGTCTTACAGAAGAGGAGGAGTAACGAGGAGGAAGAGCGGTGCTTCCACCAGGAGGAGAGTCAGGGTGAAAATCAAAAAGGAGGAAGAGGAGGAGGAGAAGGAGCTGACTGAAGAAGAGGAGGAGGACATGGTGGTCCCCTACATGGACAGTGATGAAGACACTAAAAAGAAAATGAGAAATCTGGTGAAGGAGATGATGGAGGTGGAAGCTGAAGAGAAGGAGAAGTATGTGATCCCTCCGATGAAGGAGTGGCTTCCTACTGAAGAGCCTCCATTTGTCCCATCTCTGATCTTCAGACCGGCCATCTTGTCTTCTCAGGAGGAGAAACCTGTCCGCTCCACCGTTCTGACGAAGTCTGGACGCTCGGCCGTCCTCGGACCTCGTCCCAGGGCGCTGCGATGGGAGGAGGGTCACAGCAGCTCGGCCATGATGATGGTGTCATGTGACCAGCTGAGAACCTTCGTGAGCCTCGCTAAGTCCAGCAGCCCCCCCCAACAAGACGGAAGGACGCTCATCCCCCAGACCCGACGCGGGGACAGGATGGAGCCTGAGCTCCAAGCTGCCGTCACTCCGTGGATCGGAAACCTGCTGATCGCTACCAGCAGGCAGCAGAAAGCCAGCGACGTCCTGAGGGAGCGCTCGGAGAGAAGCGGCGCCTCCACCTCCTCCGTCTTCCTGCTGCTCCTTCAGGCCATGGACGTGGACGTCATCGGCTGCAGGGAAATGATCCAGCAGAAGAACAAGGTGGTGAGTCTGGCCCCGCCCCCTGCTCCGTCACCTGGCAGGACAAGCGTAACCAGACTCCTTCAGCGGGGGAGGGAGAGACAGAAGGAGAACAAGCAGCACAGACAGATCCTACAGCACCTTCAGGAGGCTCAGCAGGAGAAACTCAGGCAGGGGCGACAGCCACGCCTCCTCAATCAGGGGCCTGCTCACCTGGTTCCCCTCCCCCTTCCTGCCTCTCAGCCCAACATTTCTTCCATCCAGTTTGCTCCTCCCCCCCTCCACAACATCCCACCTCCTTCCTCCCAGGTCTTCCTGCCCATTCTCATCCCTTTGGTCCCGCCCTCTCCTCTAGCTACTCCTATTGGTTCCACTGTGACCTCATCCCACACTGTTCTGGCCTCACCCTGCACCGCTCTGACTCCGCCCACAGGGGAGGAGCAGAGAACAGGTGTGGGCGGGGCTCAGGATGCTGTGATGGCCTCTTCTGACCCCACTCTAAAAACCCCTCCTGGTACATTATGTTTAGCCTCACTCACCTCCAGAGTAGCTAGTGAGCACGACTACACACCTTATCATGGTGGCCCCGCCCCCAAAGACTCCAGAACAACATTAAAGTCTAAAGGCGGGAAAAGGAAGAGGAAGGAGGAGCAACAAGAGAGCGGGGCGGCCTATGCAGAAGTGCCTCAGGAGGGGAAGCGCCTCCGCAAGCTGAGTCAGAAGGCCAGAGAGGCCAAGGCCCAGGTGAGTCTAGATCAGGTGGGAGGGGCAGTCTGCTCTTATTGGTTGAGAATCCAGTCTGACACTTGTGTTTGTTTCCAGACTGAAGCAAAGAAGAAGAGATGCTCTGCCTCCTCTGCTCAGGCTCCGCCCCTACAGCAGACTCCGCCCCAGTCTCAGGCTCTCAGGTTGGACTCTCTGTGCAGTCAGACCTTGTGGGTCATGACTCCTGCTGGACTAGTTCCTCTGGCCCCGCCCCAGCACATACAGCTGGTATCTATACCAAGCTCCTCCCACCCAGTTCCTCTGGCTCCGCCCCCACCCTCAGCTGGAAACCCTAGACCGGTCACTATCCCCAAAAACGCTGTTAACCAGCAGCCCTGCTCCCTTTTGGTCACACGTATGCCCCCCCCCTCTGCCATTGAAAGGTCACATGACCCAAGTCTGAGCCCCTCCCTTCTGCCAGCTCCTACAGGGGTCCTTCCATATAAAGGTGAGATTAGAGTGGACTCTGTAAAAGCTCCTCCCCTCAGAAAGGAAGGGCTGCAGTTTAACCCCGCCCTCATGTTCATGGAACCTGCAGACAAGGTGCGTGATTGGCTGAGTGGGCTGGGGGGGGTGGCCGTACCTGGAGCCAGGTCGGCCCTCCCCTACCTGCCACCATTCGTCAGCACTCTGAGAGCACTCAGTCTGCTGCTTCGCGCCAAGAAGTCTTTGATGACATCATCGCTTCAGCTGCTGAGTGGTGCCGACCACCCTGGCTCTGCCCACACTACAGCAGGTCTGTCGGAGTCCAAACCAGATATAAGAGCAGCTGAGGAGCAGCCAGGTAAACCACCTGACCTGTCAGCACCCACACATGCAGCCAGGTGTGTTCTCAGGTGTCTGTTTGTGTCCCAGCAGCTCCCTCCGTCAGCTCCAGTCAGGTGGAGGAGGAGGAGCAGGAAGTGAAGGTGGTGCGTCAGCTGGTAGCGGAGCGCTTCTCCGCTAACCCCGCCTACCAGCTGCTAAAAGCCCGCTTCCTGTCCTGCTTCACTGTCCCCGCCCTCATGGCCACCATACAGCCAATCACAAAGGAGAAGTCGTTATGTCCAACCAATCAGGAGCACGATGAAGAAGAAGAAGACAACCTGCTGACAAAGATCCTTGAGCGAGGAAGACAGGGGAGGACTAAGGTGAGTCTCCTCCACCAGGTGACGCTGTTTCTCAGAACCCCCCTCAGGGTCTGAACCCAGACCTGATGAGGTCACTCAGGTAGTCACGGTGTTGTTTGGTGACATGGTGTGTAGTACACTCAGGTAGTCACGGTGTTGTTTGGTGACATGGTGTGTAGTACACTCAGGTAGTCACGGTGTTGTTTGGTGACATGGTGTGTAGTGCACTCAGGTAGTCACGGTGTTGTTTGGTGACATGGTGTGTAGTACACTCAGGTAGTCACGGTGTTGTTTGGTGACATGGTGTGTAGTACACTCAGGTAGTCACGGTGTTGTTTGGTGACATGGTGTGTAGTGCACTCAGGTAGTCACGGTGTTGTTTGGTGACATGGTGTGTAGTGCACTCAGGTAGTCACGGTGTTGTTTGGTGACATGGTGTGTAGTGCACTCAGCAGGGACTAGAGGAAGAGTTGTTTCAGGATATTAACAGTAATTCTGTCCACATGTCTGTATTTATATGGACATACATCCATGTTCACGTGGATAATAACAATACAGTACTAGCTAGAGTGGAAACACAAGCTGAGAGATGATGAGCTCCTAACGTTACAGTCAACAAGTTTTAGAATGAGGTTAATGTTGGATATGCTTTCTGATCTACCTGTTCCTCCTGCAGAGATCTCAGCTGCTACCTGACGACTCTTCAGCCAATCAAGTATCAGGGATCAGCATCCCCAGAGCCAGAACCAGTTCCACAGAATCTGGACCCGACCAGAACATCACCTGAACCTGCAGGTTCTGCCCCAGAGACGAGCTGAATCAGCATTTTGTTTCATGAATCTGAGACCCAGATCACCCAGAGTTCTGCTGCATTCAAGGAACCTCCGAAATCTGACCGTTCTCTCAGCAGCTCATTGTTTGTTCCTTTGTGTTTATTAAAAAATAAAATCTGTTTTATCTGATATTACTGTGCTGCGGAGGAACACACCTCCGTGCTGCGTTCAGGAACACACCTCCGTGCTGCGTTCAGGAACACGTCTCTTTGCTGCATTCAGGAACACACCTCCATGCTGCGTTCAGGAACACACCTCCATGGTGCGTTCAGAAACACACCTCCGTGCTGCGTTCAGGAACACGTCTCTGTGCTGCGTTCAGAAACACACCTCCGTGCTGCGTTCAGGAACACGTCTCTTTGCTGCATTCAGGAAAACGCCTCCATGCTGCGTTTAGGAACACGTCTCTGTGCTGTGTTCAGGAACACACCTCCATGCTGCGTTCAGGAACACGTCTCTGTGCTGCGTTCAGGAACACGTCTCTGTGCTGCGTTCAGGAACACGTCTCTGTGCTGCGTTCAGGAACACGTCTCTGTGCTGCGTTCAGGAACACACCTCCATGCTGCGTTCAGGAACACGCCTCCGTGCTGCGTTCAGGAACACACCTCCGTGCTGCGTTCAGGAACACGTCTCTGTGCTGCGTTCAGGAACACGTCTCTGTGCTGCGTTCAGGAACACGTCTCTGTGCTGCGTTCAGGAACACACCTCCATGCTGCGTTCAGGAACACACCTCCATGCTGCGTTCAGGAACACGTCTCTGTGCTGCGTTCAGGAACACACCTCCATGGTGCGTTCAGGAACACGTCTCTGTGCTGCGTTCAGGAACACGTCTCTGTGCTGCGTTCAGGAACACGTCTCTGTGCTGCGTTCAGGAACACGTCTCTGTGCTGCGTTCAGGAACACGTCTCTGTGCTGCGTTTAGGAACACGTCTCTGTGCTGTGTTCAGGAACACGTCTCTGTTTAGCTTCAAACAGAACTTGGTTTGAATGAAAAACAAAGTTCAATGCCCACGGTAAATACAATATAATACATATAATCGGACAGAAACGAAGTTAAATGAGACTTACCTTGAGGACACAGCTTTCAGAGGACATTTTCACCGCTCTGGGAGCTAATGGCTAACATCAGCTGTTTGGGTCCGTCACAGTTTACTACACTGAGGAAACGGATTCTGACGACCTGAAAATGTTATTTTGTCCCACCTCACCCTTAGCGGGCTCAAAATACAGATAAAAATCTACGTCAGAAAGAATGGATGCCTTTCGGTGTGTAATTATCACGATCAGCTGAATTCTACCCTGGTTGAACAAACACGGAGCTTCCTACACGGCTTGTGTTCAGTGTAGAGACAACATCCGGGTCACAACAGCTGTCAATAAATGAGCCATTCCACCCAATGGGTGCCATTTCTATCTTTTTTCGTCCCCAGGAAATTGTTTTCTGAAATTTGCATTAAAATGGACGGGTAAACACATTTTGTTGTTAAGCAAAAGGTCCTGCATAATTATCTGTGTGCAAATTTAATATTTATGATGGGTAATATTAATAAAAACTAACTTGAACACTGAAAAAAACAGTCATTTTCACATGTCCCTGATCTTTAACATTACTCAGAGTGAAATAGAATTAATTAAATCCAAATTTTATTTTATTTTTTTGGTATTTTTGTGTGGCTCCATATCCTGACTATGCTTCACACATTTTTATTTTTTAATTATAATTTCTTTGTTAGACTACAGATTTTAGTTGTGTCCCTGGGTTTACACTCAGTCCTGTTACCCAAACACATTACTCCTCTGTTTCATTTTGAAAATTCCAAAAGGGAAGTTACATCGTCAGGATGTTCTAAAGGCCATGGGAAGACCAAAAGTAAGTTCTCTTATTCATCTTTCTGTTTATTTGATGATATATTAGCAGTAAATGCTGAGGCCAATCTCAACATACTTTCCTGTTACTTTAATTATAGCTTACTTATCATTTGTTTATTTTAAAAATTCAAATTTTTGGTGAATCACTAGATTGTGCTTTGTGTCCTAATGCTACTAGCAACGATGTCATGTGGCTATATCTGTTATATTTGATAACTCTATGCTAAAAACTCAGTCCTGTTACTCATATGAGGAGTAACAGGACTGAGTGGAGTCCACTGATGAGGTGATTTATTAGAGAGAATACTTCTTAATATTACACTATTCATCAGATTTATTTACTTTTAGACTTGAAGTTGCAGAGGTTTTTGTGATCTAAGATCTGTTTTATGATGTTCTAATATGGTTAGTTTTAAAGTGATAATATGCAATTTTGCTTGTTTTGGGCGCCCTCTGGTGTCCGTTTTAAATCACTGCATTACACAAGTTAGCATATTGTTTCAGCTTCTAAACGCCTAAATCTACCTGTTGAAATGTCTCCTCAGCCTTCATAGCTTTCTACAGGAGCGGTTATTTACTCCTTCAAAGAAATCAGCTGTGTTCAAGCAGGGAGAGATGGGAAAATCAGGAATCATGAGCTAAAAACACTCCAGCGCTAGCATAACAGCTAGCCACATTGGGTTAGCCTAACCCTCGTGAGACACGTGACTTCCTGGGTACCGTGACGGAGACGGAGATCTTGTAATCGTGGTATTCTGGATCTAACCACCAGATGGGGCTAAGTGACTTTTCATTAACTCTGTAAAGAGTCAGATTAGCACAGACTGGCTCAAGGAGAAGATTTAAACATATGAAAAAGTTACATATTATCACTTTAAGAGACATTACAAAGAAAATATTTTTTCTTACAGTAGGGAAAATTAAGTTAAAACATTTATAATTTTTTATTATTATTATTTGATTTGTATGACCTTTGGATGTATGGAGCTGTTACGCCCTGTGACGGAGCAACCTCGATCAGCCGTCCGATAGCAGCATCACGCAGCTCCGTCTCACGCAGCGCGTTTTAGCCTGTGAGCACAGCTGAGAGCGTCACGTTTAACGCGCGCACACACACACCCATACATACGCACACACCTTCAGCCACGTCACACGCCAATCCCTTCAGTGTTTGTTTCCTATTACGGTCGCGCTTTCATCCTACATTAAACACTGTAACCAAGGGTGCACACTTGGTAAACCAGCGGTAAACTCATACATAAACATGACACACTCACCACTGTCGCGTTGTGTGGAATGCCGGCCGCTTCCCGCGCCGCTGAACAAAAGTGGGTGTGACGTTAACTCATGTCATGTGATTTCACGGTCAGGTGACCGCATGTCATGATTATTTGGTATTTGTTTATTTTATCATTCAAATTCATGTTTTTGTGTTTATTATTGTAGTGTGGGAAATGTATTTGATTTGGGAATATTATGTTAAAGGGATATCAGAGTTTGTGTGTATAAATGAGAAAACGACAAGCAGCAAGTAAACAGGGTGACGCCCATTGGGAGGGGCCAAGGGTATAAAAGGGCACTGATTGCCTGGTTTCAGATCAGTTCTACTGGGGTTGCAGAGGAGGTAACATCTATGCTGGAGCTGCACTGTGGGGATGTGTATATGGAGGTGACTACACAAAAAAATAAAAGGTGTTTTTCTGCCTACGCCTCGACTCGCCGACTCTTTTTCAACGCTCGGGAAGGAACCCCGCGACATCTGGTGTCAGGAGTGGGATATGGCGAGTCGGAGGAGAGTGGTCCGACCCCCACCCAAACCACGGACTGGTTTGCGGTCGCAGCAGCAACAGGTGGTGGTTGCTGACGTCCACGCTGAGGGAGCGGTTCAGTCATCATCGGCAGGGGCGGCTTCAGCTTCAGCCTGGGACACGGTGCAGACAGCTTCATCGGAGGAGGATGCAGGTAGCACCCATCCAGGGCCCAGCACCACAGTGAAGGTTGAAGGTGGGATGATTTCCCTGATGAAAGACTTTTTAACAGCTCAGCAGAAACGGGAAGAACTCATGCTACGGGAACTTCGCAGTTTGAGGGGCTCTTTACACGACCCAGCTCAGCAGCTTCAGGCTCAGGGAGCACAGGAACCACAGAGACGAGGGAGGAGAGTGGTGACACGTACCCGATGCACCGCAACGGCAGGCAGTTCGAGGTTGGATCTGCCGGTACCAGGGTCCTGTCAACAGGATGGACCAGCCTCCTCTTCTACGGACCTGGACTCTGCTCCTGAACAGTCCAGACCAAGTCGGAGTCGCTACACTGACCCCAAGATCCCTCCATATCAAGCTGGGGAGGACATTGAGAACTATTTGATGCGTTTTGAGCGCATAGCTAAAACCTGGAACTGGCCGCGAAGTGAGTGGGCCTGCAGACTCGTACCCCTGCTTTCAGGTAAAGCGTTGGAAGCTTACACAGCGATGGATGAGGAGAAGGCACATCGTTATGCTGACCTGAAAGATGCCCTGCTAACCAAGTTTGACATCTCATCAGAGACGTACCGGCAGCAGTTCAGATCGACGTTCGTTCCACAGGGTGAGAACCCCACCGAGACCTACCACCGCCTGAAGAACCTCTACAGACGCTGGATCAGACCGGACCAACACTCCAAGGAGGAGAT
>SSNR01000035.1:3437965-3454065 GCA_006937965.1 Callopanchax toddi
TCCGGGTTAGAACTGGTGTCCAGACCAACAGGTCCGGGTTAGAACTGGTGTCCAGACCAACAGGTCCGGGTTAGAACTGGTGTCCAGACCAACAGGTCCGGGTTAGAACTGGTGTCCAGACCAACAGGTCCGGGTTAGAACTGGTGTCCAGACCAACAGGTCCGGGTTAGAACTGGTGTCCAGACCAACAGGTCCGGGTTAGAACTGGTGTCCAGACCAACAGGTCCTGGTTAGAACTGGTGTCCAGACCAACAGGTCCGGGTTAGAACTGGTGTCCAGACCAACAGGTCCGGGTTAGAACTGGTGTCCAGACCAACAGGTCCGGGTTAGAACTGGTGTCCAGACCAACAGGTCCGGGTTAGAACTGGTGTCCAGACCAACAGGTCCGGGTTAGAACTGGTGTCCAGACCAACAGGTCCGGGTCAGAACTGGTGTCCAGACCAACAGGTCCGGGTTAGAACTGGTGTCCAGACCAACAGGTCCGGGTTAGAACTGGTGTCCAGACCAGGTCTTAGGTCTTTCCCTGACGGTCAAACCACTGAGACCCAGCAGCTCCAGGTTTCGTGACCTCTTGGACCTGCTGACGGTCCCAGGTCTCCTAGCTAGAACTCCACCAGTTTAAACCGGACTTAAACCTGTTGCAGCGATGCCATCCTGAAGTACCTGGCCCTGCAGTACGATGTCCCTGAGCACTGGTATCCACGGCAACCGAAGCAGCGCGCCCGTGTGGACGAATACACAGCATGGCATCACACCAACACGCGCGCCCACGCTGCCAGAGTCTTCCTCCTGGAGGTGAACGCAACACACACACACCTGTAACCCTCCATGACCACACCCCCTGACTCCAGGCTCCACCCTCTCAGGTACTCTCGCCCATGCAGGGAGGAGCTGCAGTGGACCAGGAGCGTTTGACCCGTGCACTGTCGCAGCTCGAGGACACGCTGGACAAACTGGAGTCCATGTTCCTCCGCCGACAGCCGTTCCTCTGTGGCGATGACATCACCGTGGCGGACCTGGTGGCCATCTGCGAGCTGATGCAGGTGAGATGTTTGTTCAGGTTGAGGGGCGGAGCCTGCTGGCGGCTGTTTGACTGCTCCGTTTGTCTGCAGCCTCTGGCGGGGGGGCGGGATGTCCTGAAGGATCGCCCTCAGCTGCAGAGTTGGAGGAGCCGTGTTCAATCGGCCGTAGGCAAGTCGTTTGACGAAGCGCACGCCGTGCTGTACGCCATCAGAGACCGCCACCGAGCCAAGCTGTGATGTAACAGAGGGGGTGGAGCCTAAGCCATCTCAGCTGGGTTCTGATCCAGGCGGTGTTTGGAACTAGTTCAATCACATTTAACCGTTTGTAATAAAGCTGAAATGTATTCTGTCACTTCCTGTTTCTGTTCCTCTGAGCCACAGCGCCTCCCTCAGACTCAGGACCCAACAGGACCGCTTGTCCCGGACCGGGTCAGACAGCAGAACCACTAAAACCCAAACGGGCCAGTCAGAACCACAGTCCTCATCAGGAGGAGGATGAAGATCAGCTCAAACTGATTCAAAACAAAACAACTTTAATCAAAAGCTGTAAATAAATAGAAAAACAGACAGCAGCCT
This sequence comes from Callopanchax toddi, assembly GCA_006937965.1. Classification (NCBI taxonomy): domain Eukaryota; kingdom Metazoa; phylum Chordata; class Actinopteri; order Cyprinodontiformes; family Nothobranchiidae; genus Callopanchax; species Callopanchax toddi. The sequence goes on from SSNR01000035.1 coordinate 3,439,564, forward strand.
CTACAGTGGAGCAGGGGGCGGAGCCTAGCGCCGCTTAGCAGGAGGTTCCTCATCCTCCTCTTCTCTTCCTCGTTTTCTTGATGGCTCCGCCTCCTGTGGTGGGAGTGGCCAGAGTCAAGTATAAGATGGTGTCAGTGAAGGAATACTTGTGTGTGAGGGTTAGGGGTGTGGTTACCGTGGGAACGTCAGGGGGGGCAGCCAGCGGGGGCGGAGCATCTCCTGACGGGTACATGAGCCGCTGAGCGGTCTCCAGCATCACCTGATCCTGAAACAGTCGTCAGAAATCACCTGATCGTTGATGGAGGCGGAGCCAGAGTAAAGCAACCAGTAACCATGGGAACAAAAGTGCCTGAAACACTAAGGAATCATCAGAGTACTGCTGAGTATTAGAGTATTATAGTATTATACTCTGGAGTACTTCTGACAGGACACGTCTCTACGTTTAGAAAACAGAAAAGTTCTGATGTTAAAGAGACAACCTGAGGGTTCCACCTTAAATCTGACCCTCCTGACAGAAGGCAGGGGGAGGAGCTTAGAACACCTGGACAGAAGGTCCAAAGTCAGCAGGTCACGTGTATGAGCTCAGACCGAGAGAGACCTGTAGACCCACAGAGACCTGTAGACCCACAGAGACCTGTAGACCCAGAGAGACCTGTAGACCCAGAGAGACCTGTAGACCCAAAGAGACCTTTAGACCCACAGAGACCTGTAGACCCACAGAGACCTGTAGACCCACAGAGACCTGTAGACCCAAAGAGACCTGTAGACCCAAAGAGACCTGTAGACCCACAGAGACCTGTAGACCCAGAGAGACCTCTAGACCCACAGAGACCTGTAGACCCACAGAGACCTGTAAACCCACAGAGACCTGTAGACCCAGAGAGACCTGTAGACCCAGAGAGACCTGTAGACCCAGAGAGAACGCTAAGTCAAGGTCATTGTGGGTTGGCCTGAATATTTAGGCCCATTGAGAACTCCTCCCAGCAGAGTCTGGACACTGGGACCAGCGAGCCCAGTCCAGGGGGAAGTGGCCCTCTGAGAGCAGGACCTCCTCCTCAGGAAGCTGTCCCTCTGGCTGCTGCTGACCTGGACTAACAGGACGTAGGGACCTGTAATGTCTCTTTAACCTGGACTAACAGGAAGTAGGGACCTGTAATGTCTCTATAACCTGGACTAACAGGAAGTAGGGACCTGTAATGTCTCTTTAACCTGGACTAACAGGACGTAGGGACCTGTAATGTCTCTTTAACCTGGACTAACAGGAAGTAGGGACCTGTAATGTCTCTTTAACCTGGACTAATCGGAAGTAGGGACCTGTAATGTCTCTATAACCTGGACTAACAGGAAGTAGGGACCTGTAATGTCTCTTTAACCTGGACTAACAGGAAGTAGGGACCTGTAATGTCTCTATAACCTGGAATAACAGGAAGTAGGGACCTGTAATGTCTCTTTAACCTGGACTAACAGGAAGTAGGGACCTGTAATGTCTCTTTAACCTGGACTAACAGGAAGTAGGGACCTGTAATGTCTCTTTAACCTGGACTAACAGGACGTAGGGACCTGTAATGTCTCTTTAACCTGGACTAACAGGAAGTAGGGACCTGTAATGTCTCTTTAACCTGGACTAACAGGAAGTAGGGACCTGTAATGTCTCTTTAACCTGGACTAACAGGAAGTAGGGACCTGTAATGTCTCTTTAACCTGGACTAACAGGAAGTAGGGACCTGTAATGTCTCTTTAACCTGGACTAACAGGAAGTAGGGACCTGTAATGTCTCTTTAACCTGGACTAACAGGAAGTAGGGACCTGTAATGTCTCTTTAACCTGGACTAACAGGAAGTAGGGACCTGTAATGTCTCTTTAACCTGGACTAACAGGAAGTAGGGACCTGTAATGTCTCTTTAACCTGGACTAACAGGAAGTAGGGACCTGTAATGTCTCTTTAACCTGGACTAACAGGAAGTAGGGACCTGTAATGTCTCTTTAACCTGGACTAACAGGAAGTAGGGACCTGTAATGTCTCTTTAACCTGGACTAACAGGAAGTAGATACCTGTATCCAGGGGTGCTGCAGAGCTTCATCGATGGTCATCCTCCTGCTGGGATCCACCACCAGCAGCTTCCTCACCACGTCTTTGGCTGAAACAGAGAAGAGATCCATCAGCTGACCAGAAGGTTCTGGACCTGTTGAAGGACTTCTGGTACCTTGGCTGGAGATGTGTGTCCACTTGGACGGGACCATGGTGAACTCTCCTCTGAGGATCTGCTCTGTGACAGAAGAGTCGCTGAAGCTCTCGTGGAACGGAGCGTAGCCGCTCAGACTGTCAGACACACGACCAGGTCAGAGGTCAGACAGGACACAGGTGAGACGGGTGTGAGTGAGACAGGCAGAGCCTACCAGACAAACAGTAGGACTCCCAGACTCCAGGCGTCCACAGTCAGACCGTAACCGGTGGTGGAGGCGTGGGTGAAGACCTCAGGAGCCAGGTACGACGGAGTCCCACAGAGAGTCCGCATCAGGGCCGCCTCCTCCAGGATCCTGGACTGGTTGAAGTCTGTCACCTGACACACAGGTGTTGTTACACCTGGACGTCCAGATGAAGACGAGGAGGACAAAGAAAAGCATTTACCTTTATGAGACAGACGTCCTCAGTGGACCCCAGCAGGATGTTTTCTGGCTTCAGGTCCCGATGGATTATCCCGTTACCATGGAGATACTGAGCACACACACAGAGTCAGCCACAGGGACACACCTGTCTGCAGGTTACCGTAGCAACAGCTGTAGGTCTCACCTGGACAGCGCACAGCATCTGGTAGAAGTAAAGTTTGGCTACGTCTTCCTTCAGCTGCTGCCGAGATTTCACTCTGTGGAAGAGCTCGCCTCCCTCCATCCTATGGGGTCACACGGGGTCACACTCAGGGTCACACGGGGTCACAAGGTCAGGGTCACACTCAGGGTCACAAGGTCACAGTCAGGGTCACACGGGGTCACAAGGTCAGGGTCACACTCAGGGTCACAAGGTCACAGTCAGGGTCACAAGGTCACAGTCAGGGTCACACGGGGTCACAGTCAGGGTCACATGAGGTCACAGTCAGGGTCAAACAGGGTCACAGTCAGGGTCACAGTCAGGGTCACACGGGGTCACAGTCAGGGTCACACAGGGTCACAGTCAGGGTCACACAGGGTCACAGTCAGGGTCACAGTCAGGGTCACACGGGGTCACAGTCAGGGTCACACAGGGTCACACGAGGTCACAGTCAGGGTCACACAGGGTCACACGAGGTCACAGTCAGGGTCACACGAGGTCACAGTCAGGGTCACACAGGATCACAGTCAGGGTCACACAGGGTCACAGTCAGGGTCACACGGGGTCACAGTCAGGGTCACACGGGGTCACAGTCAGGGTCACAGAGGGTCACAGTCAGGGTCACACAGGGTCACAGTCAGGGTCACAGTCAGGGTCACACGAGGTCACAGTCAGGGTCACGGGGTCACAGTCAGGGTCACAAGGTCACAGTCAGGGTCAAACGGGGTCACAGTCAGGGTCACACGGGGTCACAGTCAGGGTCACAGAGGGTCACAGTCAGGGTCACACAGGGTCACAGTCAGGGTCACAGTCAGGGTCACACGAGGTCACAGTCAGGGTCACACGGGGTCACAGTCAGGGTCACACGGGGTCACAGTCAGGGTCACAAGGTCACAGTCAGGGTCACACGGGGTCACAGTCAGGGTCACAAGGTCACAGTCAGGGTCACACGAGGTCACAGTCAGGGTCACACGGGGTCACAGTCAGGGTCACACGGGGTCACAGTCAGGGTCACAAGGTCACATTCAGGGTCACACAGGGTCACATTCAGGGTCACACGGGGTCACAGTCAGGGTCACGGGGTCACAGTCAGGGTCACGGGGTCACAGTCAGGGTCATACGGGGTCACAGTCAGGGTCACATGGGGTCACAGTCAGGTTCACAGTCAGGGTCACACAGGGTCACAGTCAGGGTCACAAGGTCACAGTCAGGGTCAAACGGGGTCACAGTCAGGGTCACGAGGTCACATTCAGGGTCACACAGGGTCACAGTCAGGGTCACACGGGGTTACAGTCAGGGTCACACGGGGTCACAAGGTCACAGTCAGGGTCATACGGGGTCACAGTCAGGGTCACACGGGGTCAGAGTCAGGGTCACACAGGGTCACATTCAGGGTCACACAGGGTCACATTCAGGGTCACGAGGTCACAGTCAGGGTCACACAGGGTCACAGTCAGGGTCACGAGGTCACAGTCAGGGTCACAAGGTCACAGTCAGGGTCACAAGGTCACAGTCAGGGTCACACGAGGTCACAGTCAGGGTCACGAGGTCACAGTCAGGGTCAGTCAGGGTCACACGAGGTCACAGTCAGGGTCACGAGGTCACAGTCAGGGTCACACGGGGTCACAGTCAGGGTCACACGGGGTCACAGTCAGGGTCACGAGGTCACAGTCAGGGTCACGAGGTCACAGTCAGGGTCACGGAGGTCACAGTCAGGGTCACGAGGTCACAGTCAGGGTCACACAGGGTCACAGTCAGGGTCACACAGGGTCACACGAGGTCACAGTCAGGGTCACACAGGGTCACAAGGTCACAGTCAGGGTCACACAGGGTCACAGTCAGGGTCACAGTCAGGGTCACAGGGTCACAGTCAGGGTCACACAGGGTCACAGTCAGGGTCACACGAGGTCACAGTCAGGGTCACACGGTCACAGTCAGGGTCAAACAGGGTCACAGTCAGGGTCACGAGGTCACATTCAGGGTCACACAGGGTCACAGTCAGGGTCACACGGGGTTACAGTCAGGGTCACAAGGTCACAGTCAGGGTCACAGTCAGGGTCACAAGGTCACAGTCAGGGTCACGGGGTCACAGTCAGGGTCACAAGGTCACAGTCAGGGTCACACGGGGTCACAGTCAGGGTCACACGGGGTCACAGTCAGGGTCACACGGGGTTACAGTCAGGGTCACGAGGTCACAGTCAGGGTCACACAGGGTCACAGTCAGGGTCACGAGGTCACAGTCAGGGTCAGTCAGGGTCACACGAGGTCACAGTCAGGGTCACACGAGGTTACAGTCAGGGTCACGAGGTCACAGTCAGGGTCACACAGGGTCACAGTCAGGGTCACGAGGGCACAGACAGGGGCACAAGGTCACAGTCAGGGTCACACGGGGTCACAGTCAGGGTCACAAGGTCACAGTCAGGGTCACACAGGGTCACAGTCAGGGTCAAACAGGGTCACAGTCAGGGTCACAAGGTCACAGTCAGGGTCACAAGGTCACAGTCAGGGTCACACGGGGTCACAGTCAGGGTCACAAGGTCACAGTCAGGGTCAGTCAGGGTCACACGAGGTCACAGTCAGGGTCACGAGGTCACAGTCAGGGTCACACGGGGTCACAAGGTCACAGTCAGGGTCACACGGGGTCACAGTCAGGGTCACACGGGGTCACAGTCAGGGTCACAAGGTCACAGTCAGGGTCACGAGGTCACAGTCAGGGTCACACGGGGTCACAGTCAGGGTCACGGGGTCACAGTCAGGGTCACAAGGTCACAGTCAGGGTCACACGGGGTCACAGTCAGGGTCACAAGGTCACAGTCAGGGTCACGAGGTCACAGTCAGGGTCACGGGGGTCACAGTCAGGGTCTTGGGGTCACACAGGGTCACAGTCAGGCTTTCAGGGTCACAGTCAGGGTCACAAGGTCACAGTCAGGATCACGGGGGTCACAGTCAGGGTCTTGGGGTCACACAGGGTCACAGTCAGGCTTTCGGGGTCACAGTCAGGGTCATGGGGTCACAGTCAGGGTCATGGGGGTCACAGTCAGGGTCACGGGGTCACAGTCAGGGTCACAGGTTCACAGTCAGGGTCAAACGGGGACACATGGGTTCAGGCGGGTCACCAGGTGACCTGAGGGTTAACTCACAGCTCCAGGACGATGTAGTAACTGTCCTCTGTCTGGTAGAAGTCCTCCGTCTTTATGAGACAAGGCTGCAGTAAACAGGACAGAGGAAGGACACAATGAGAGGACAGGCGGGGACAAGGAGACATGTCTTTGTCTCCTTCGCCAGCACTCACGTGGTCGACCCTCTGTAGAATCTCGATCTCTGTCTCTGCGTTTCGTATCGCCGTCTGTGATTGGATTTCCAAAAAGCGTTTGTAAAACCATGTTGTTAGTCCTGAAGAGGAGTGGACCAATCAGAGAGCAGGGGAGGCGACTCACCCCTTCAGACTGGAAGTTCTTCTTATTAATGATCTTCACGGCCACCTTCCTGCAGGTGGATCGCTCGAAGGCCAGCCGAACCTCGCCACACACTCCTCTGAAACACACACCTGAGACCCTCATTCTCAAGGACTTCTCCAGACCCGAAGCACCGTGAGGTCACTTCCTTCTGATGTCAGTCAGCTTCCTGAGACTTTCACAATAAAACGTCCAAACAAGAACAACATCATCTGAACTGAACAGCTGCGGTTCTTCTGGACCTGTCCTACAGTACCCTGGTCCTACAGTACCCTGGTCCTACAGTACCCTGGTCCAACAGCATCCTGGTCCTACAGTACCCTGGTCCTACAGTACCCTGGTCCTACAGCATCCTGGTCCTACAGCACCCTGGTCCTACAGCACCCTGGTCCTACAGCATCCTGGTCCTACAGCATCCTGGTCCTACAGTACCCTGGTCCTACAGCATCCTGGTCCTACAGCATCCTGGTCCTACTGTACCCTGGTCCTACAGCATCCTGGTCCTACAGCATCCTGGTCCTACAGCATCATGGTCCTACAGCATCATGGTCCTACAGTACCCTGGTCCTACAGTACCCTGGTCCTACAGCATCATGGTCCTACAGCATCATGGTCCTACAGCATCCTGGTCCTACAGTACCCTGGTCCTACAGTACCCTGGTCCTACAGCATCCTGGTCCTACAGCACCCTGGTCCTACAGTACTCTGTCCAACAGAACCTGGTCCAGTGGGGACACAGGCCTGGCAGGGACAAGGACACAGTGACCCATGTTGCTTTCTGTTGTGACCAATAAAGATGGCTGATGGAAAACTCACGTTCCAATTCGTCGAGTCAGCACGTATTTGTCCCGCAGGCCATCAGGTAGACTGGACTGGTCGTCAGACATAAGGTCAATGAAAACAAAGACTGCAGAAAAACAAGTGGTGAGACGTGTCAGACAGGTGAGACGTGTCAGACAGGTGAGACGTGTCAGACAGGTGAGACCTCTGTTCCGTGGCTCTGCCAGAGACAGCACTGAGTTGTTGACCAGAGGAAGAGTTTTGTGTTGTCCAATCAGAACTCCATCCACATAGGTTCCATTGTTGCTGTAGTCGTCTACAAAGACCTCGGAACCCTCCTGGAGACACGAAGAGATCTGATGAATACTGTGCGGACCTCTGTGGTACCAGGAGGACCTCTGTGGTACCAGGAGGACCTCTGTGATACCAGGAGGACCTCTGTGATACCAGGAGGACCTCTGTGGTACCAGGAGGACCTCTGTGATACCAGGAGGACCTCTGTGGTACCAGGAGGACCTCTGTGGTACCAGGAGGACCTCTGTGATACCAGGAGGACCTCTGTGGTACCAGGAGGACCTCTGTGGTACCAGGAGGACCTCTGTGGTACCAGGAGGACCTCTGTGATACCAGGAGGACCTCTGTGATACCAGGAGGACCTCTGTGGTACCAGGAGGACCTCTGTGATACCAGGAGGACCTCTGTGGTACCAAGAGGACCTCTGTGGTACCAAGAGGACCTCTGTGGTACCAGGAGGACCTCTGTGGTACCAGGAGGACCTCTGTGATACCAGGAGGACCTCTGTGGTACCAGGAGGACCTCTGTGGTACCAGGAGGACCTCTGTGATACCAGGAGGACCTCTGTGGTACCAAGAGGACCTCTGTGGTACCAGGAGGACCTCTGTGGTACCAGGAGGACCTCTGTGGTACCAGCTAGTTCTGAAGTAAGCGGGTCAGCTCTCACCCTGTAGATCCTGAAGTGCTTCTTGCTGTAGATCCTAAACCTTTTAGAACCATCAGGGTCCTCAAGGACGTAGTTACATCTAGAGTCTCGTCCAATCAGGTACTGGTCCTCAATGCAGTCTGAAAACACACAACAATGTCCCAGTACTGAGATTGGCCTCAGTATTGGTTCTGGCCTGGTTCCAGTCTAGGGTTGGTGTATGTAACTTTTATCCAGTTGTCCATCATCAGTCCAAAAATTGTCGATGTCCAACAATCAACAACACTCTGAGGGCAGACACCTTTGTGTCACTTCTAAGCAAACCGGCCACACCTGAACCCTCTGAACTCTAAAGTATCTCTAACTCAGCAGAAGTCCTACTGCATCTGAGAACAGTGAGTCCAAACTTCTGACACGTAGCCGTCCTACTACATGCCTGCTGGACCCCATTCCCACTAAGCTCCTCCAGTCCATCCCTCCTCCAGGAGCTGCAGCAGTCACACATGTGATTAATGCTTCTCTAACATCTGCTACATTCACACCTCATTCAGCATGCTCCGGTTACACCACTGCTCGAAAAACCTGCCCTTCCTCCAAACCATGTGGAGAACTACGACCTGTCTCTCTCCTCCCTTTTCTGTCTAAAATCACTGAAAGGACCTTCAGGCAGGTCACAGAATACCTCTGACTGAACCACCTCCTAGACCCAGACCAGTCTGGTCCACTCCACTGAAACAGCTGTTAGCAGTGACAGAGCCTTAAAAGAAGCAGAGCCACTGACAGTCCTCAGGACTGATCCTGTTACCATGGCAACTTTTAGTCCATACTGTCTAGTCTGCACATCACAGGGAGAGACACTCCTGGTTTGAATCCTACCTCACGGCTCGGTCACTCCTCTGACGTGCACCACCTCGCCACAGGGGTTCCCCAAGGCTCCGTACTGGGATCTCTTCTCTTTGTGGTTTACACCACCTCACTGGGTCAGATCATCAGGTCACATGACTTCTCCTACCACTGCTGTGCTGACGACACCCAGCTCTACCTGTCAGTCCCACCTGATGACCTCACAGTCTCACCTGATGACCTCACAGTCTCAGAGTGAACCTCAGACTGTCTCTCTGATAGATGGAGATGAAAGTCCATCATCTCCAACTCCACCTCTAAAACTGAACTGCTTGTCCTCCCAGTCAAACAACCATCCAACACAAGACCTCAGTCCAGACTGAGTCCCTGTCTCTGGTCCATCAGAGACAGCTGAGACCTGATGACCAGCTGACCTTTAAAGATCAGGTTGCTTCTGTCACTTCTCATTGTTCAACATCCTAAAGATCAGACCACCTGACCCAGTCCACCACCAGCTCCTGGTCCAGTCTATGGTCCTCTCCCTCCTTGAACTTTTGAGTGTAATAATTAAAAACAGCATTATTTATTATTTTCTGTGTGGGCGGAGTCTTTTGGCTTCAACAAAGAATTGTTATTAATTAGGAAACTAACTAAACCCGACAGGCTAAGGCTATCGCTAACGGTCGATACATTCGTCTGATCGCCCAACCCTAACCCAGCACCAATTCTGGACCGGTTCTAGAACTGATCAAGGACCAGATCTGGGATCAGCTTGTACCAGTTTTGTCACTGATACTGACTGGTCTAGACTGGAGCTAGAAATGGTACTGGCGAGTCCCAGAATCAGAACCAGTTCTAGCACCACTCCCGGTACCAGGACCAGAGCTGGCTCCGGGCCTGGTACCGGGAGTGGTGCTAGGACCAGGTCCTCCATTCCTGTAATTCTTAGTCACCGTGGCTCCTGAAGCCCTTGGCCATGGGCAGCAGCCGGCCCCAGGGCTGTGGTTCTGGTTCTTCTGGGACTGATGGTAAGGTGACAGGGATGGTGTCCACGCTGCTCAGAGTTCCAGAGCTGCCTGAGGTTGGCCCACTGGATGAACTGGAACCAGCCTGGGACTGAGACTGGGACTTGGACTGGGATGGGGACAAGGTGGACTGGGTTTGGGACGATCCCCCTTCAGCTTGAGTGTCTTCGGACATCTTGGAACCTGTGGGCAGACCAGAGAATACATTACACCTCACTGGTTAAACTGGACTGAAGGTCCTAGTAGTGTCTGAATGTCCTTGGTTCTGTTGACCTGAGGGTTTCTGACCCGTCTCACTAGGACCAGAACTTCAGGACCTGGGTTTGCTGTGTCGATGCCAGCAGACGGGGTTAGAACAGAACCAGAACTGGACAAGTCGGTGTGATTTAGAACCAACCTAGACTTAAGGTCCAACCAGATCTACTGGGGTCAAACATCTAACTGTGCATGCCTTTGTATAAGTTTGACTGCTGGAACCAAGAAGGCTCAGCAGAGGATGTTCTTCCTGCGGCAGCTGAAGAAACACAAGGTGCCGACCATGATGGTGGTCCAGTTCTCTACACGGCCATGATTGAGTCCATCCTCCCCTCCTCCAGCCCTGTGTGGACCACTGGGGCCTCCACCAGAGACGAGCAGAGACTACAGCATGAAGCAGATCTGCTGCAGCCTTCCAACGACACCTAGAGGTCTCCAGGTCTCTGAGGCGTCGCTGACCCCACCCATCCAGGTCATGGACTGTCTGAACCATTAACCAGGAGGTTAAGGTCCGTTCTCACTAGAATCTCTCACGTCTTCCCCTCTGTTGGTGGACTCTTGAACAGCAACTCCACAGCTCTGCACCAGTCCCTTTATGTTTGTTAATGTTATTATTACATCACTACTCCTTTTAATTTTGCATCTCATTGTGTCACTTTTCATAAATGTATGTATTAGGGTGTAGCTGGAAAATATGTGTATTCAGGAACAAGAAAAACTTAATGAACAGCTGTGTAGACTGCAGTGAATGTCTGGATGAGTGTGTTCAGGAGTCAGGATCCTTCAGACTTTGTTTATCAGCTGGTTCCAGGCACGGATGGTGTAGCGCTGGACTTTGGGCCAGTCCAGACCATAACGGGCCGTCCGAGGCGCAGCCTGTGCTCTGAGAAGGTCGTTTTAATTTGCACCTCGTAAACACATCTTCAATCTGGCCCGGGAACCCCTTGGGGTCCTGGCGGAGGAGCTGGTGTAGCTACCGTAAATCAGACTACAGCGTAAATTAAACTACAACGTGAATAACACTACAGTGTAAATACACTACAGTGTAAATAACACTACAGTGTGAATAAACTAGTGTAAATAAAACTACAGTGTAAACAAACCACAGCATAAATAAAACTATAGTGTAAAAGAAAATATAGAGTAAATAAACTACAGTGTAAATAAAACTACAGTGTAAACCAACTACAGCATAAATTAACCACAGCGTAAAAAAACTACTGTAAATAAAACTACAGTGTAAACCAATTACAGCATAAATTAACCACAGTGTAAATAAAACTGCAGTGTAAACAAACTACAGCATAAATTAACCACAGTGTAAATAAAACTGCAGTGTAAACAAACTACAGAGTAAATAAACCACAGTGTGAATAACACTACAGTGTACATAAAACCACAGTGTGACTAACAGTACAGTGTAAATAAACTACAGTGTAAATAAAACTTCAATGTAAAAGAAACTATAGAGTAAATACCACTACAGTGTAAATAAAACCACAGCGTGAATAACACTACAGTGTAAATAAACTACAGTGTAAATAAAATTACAGCGTAAATAACACTACAGTGTAAAGAAACTATAGAGTAAATAACACTACAGTGTAAATAAAACTACATTGTAAATAAAATTACAGCGTAAATAACACTACAGTAAAAAAACAACTATAGAGTAAATAACACTACAGTGTAAATAAACTACAGTGTATATAACGCTACAGCATAAAAGAAACTATAGAGTAAATAACACTACAGTGTAAATAACACTACAGTGTATATAACACTACAGCATAAAAGAAACTATAGAGTAAATAACACTACAGTGTAAATAAACTACAGTGTATATAACACTACAGCATAAAAGAAACTATAGAGTAAATAACACTACAGTGTAAATAACACTACAGCGTAAATAACACTACAGGGTAAATAAAACTACATTGTAAATAAACTACAGTGTAAATAAAACTACAATGTAAATAACACTACAGTGTAAATAACACTACAGTGTAAATAAACTACAGTGTAAATAACACTACAGTGTGAATAACACTACAGTGTGAATAACACTACAGTGTAAATAAAACTACAGTGTAAATAAAAGTAGAGTGTAAATAAAACTAGAGTGTAAATAAAAGTACAGTGTAAATAAAAGTACAGTGTAAATAAAACTAGAGTGTAAATAACACTACAGGGTAAATAACACTACAGTGTAAATAACACTACAGTGTAAATAACACTACAGTGTGAATAACACTACAGTGTGAATAACACTACAGTGTAAATAAAACTACAGTGTAAATAAAAGTAGAGTGTAAATAACCCTACAGTGCAAATAAACTACAGTGTAAATAACACTAGTGTGAATAACACTACAGTGTAAATAAAACTACAGGGTAAATAAAAGTAGAGTGTAAATAACACTACAGTGTAAATAAACTACAGTGTAAATAACACTAGTGTGAATAACACTACAGTGTAAATAAAACTACAGTGTAAATAAAAGTAGAGTGTAAATAACACTACAGTGTAAATAAAACTACAGTGTAAATAAAAGTAGCGTGTAAATAAAACTACAGTGTAAATAAAACTAGAGTGTAAATAAAAATACAGTGTAAATAAAACTAGAGTGTAAATAAAACTAGAGTGTAAATAACACTACAGGGTAAATAACACAACAGGGTAAATAACACTACAGTGTAAATAACACTACAGGGTAAATAACACTACAGGGTAAATAAAACTACAGGGTAAATAACACTACAGTGTAAATAAAACTACAGTGTAAATAAAACTACAGGGTAAATAACACTACAGGGTAAATAACACTACAGTGTAAATAACGCTACAGGGTACATAACACTACAGGGTAAATAAGACTACAGGGTAAATAAAACTACAGGGTAAATAACACTACAGTGTAAATAAAACTACAGTGTAAATAAAACTACAGGGTAAATAACGCTACAGGGTAAATAACGCTACAGTGTAAATAACGCTACAGGGTACATAACACTACAGGGTAAATAAGACTACAGGGTAAATAAAACTACAGGGTAAATAACACTACAGTGTAAATAAAACTACAGTGTAAATAAAACTACAGGGTAAATAACACTACAGTGTAAATAACGCTACAGGGTACATAACACTACAGGGTACATAACACTACAGGGTAAATAACACTACAGGGTAAATAACACTACAGTGTAAATAACACTACAGTGTAAATAACGCTACAGGGTACATAACGCTACAGTGTAAATAACGCTACAGGGTAAATAACACTACAGGGTAAATAACGCTACAGGGTACATAACACTACAGTGTAAATAACACTACAGGGTAAATAACACTACAGTGTAAATAACACTACAGGGTAAATAAAACTACAGGGTAAATAACACTACAGTGTAAATAAAACTACAGTGTAAATAAAACTACAGGGTAAATAACACTACAGGGTAAATAACACTACAGTGTAAATAAAACTACAGTGTAAATAAAACTACAGGGTAAATAACACTACAGGGTAAATAACACTACAGGGTACATAACACTACAGGGTAAATAACACTACAGGGTAAATAACACTACAGGGTAAATAACACTACAGGGTAAATAACACTACAGGGTACATAACACTACAGGGTAAATAAAACTACAGTGTAAATAAAACTACAGTGTAAATAACACTACAGGGTAAATAACACTACAGGGTAAATAACACTACAGTGTAAATAACGCTACAGGGTACATAACGCTACAGGGTAAATAACACTACAGGGTAAATAAAACTACAGGGTAAATAAAACTACAGTGTAAATAAAACTACAGTGTAAATAAAACTACAGGGTAAATAACACTACAGGGTAAATAACACTACAGTGTAAATAACACTACAGGGTAAATAACACTACAGTGTAAATAAAACTACAGGGTAAATAACGCTACAGGGTACATAACACTACAGTGTAAATAACACTACAGGGTAAATAACACTACAGGGTACATAACACTACAGGGTAAATAACACTACAGGGTAAATAACACTACAGGGTACATAACACTACAGGGTAAATAACACTACAGTGTAAATAAAACTACAGTGTAAATAACACTACAGGGTAAATAACACTACAGGGTAAATAACACTACAGTGTAAATAACGCTACAGGGTACATAACACTACAGGGTAAATAAGACTACAGGGTAAATAAAACTACAGGGTAAATAACACTACAGTGTAAATAAAACTACAGTGTAAATAAAACTACAGGGTAAATAACACTACAGGGTAAATAACACTACAGGGTAAATAACACTACAGTGTAAATAACACTACAGGGTAAATAACACTACAGGGTACATAACACTACAGGGTAAATAACACTACAG
>SSNR01000035.1:3456445-3475926 GCA_006937965.1 Callopanchax toddi
TGTGTGTGTGTGTGTGTGTGTGTGTGTGTGTGTGTGTGTGTGTGTGTGTGTGTGTGTGTGCATTTTGCCGCAGCAGTGTGTGTGTGTAAACAAGCTTCCCCTACATGAAAACTCCATCTCAGCTCCACAACTGGATGTGAAGTTCATCAGTGTCTGATGATCGCGGAGCTGCACAATCTGACCGTGAAAGCTCCTGTCAGCAAAGGTGTGTCGGGCAGAGAGATCAGTACAGTGGACTGGTGGACTAGTTGTGTGCACCACTGTTAATAAGCAAATATTAAAGCAGTCTGGAATTATTAGTAGCATTAGTTAAATTATTTTCTTAAAATTTCTATAAAAATTGTTTCTTTAAAAAGTGAATTTAGTCTTTTTTTCTGAAGATTAGTCTTGAAAAGGGGGGGTCGTCTTATAATCAGGGTCGTCCTATATTCGGGCAAATACGGTAATAACCATCTTTTTCCCAATAACTTGGAATAAAATGAGTCTTATTATGTAACCTGAATCAACATCCTTCCAGGACCCGGTCGTGTCGGAAGACTCAGAAGACTTTCTTTAGTTAATCATTAAACTTAAAGATTCTTTGATGTCTCATTCTAAAGGACACTACCTTTAATCCACTGTCTTAAAATGTCTTAATGTGATTAATGCATTTTCTTCCACCATTAATGAATGTTGATCCATACATCAGTATTATTTCACATACATACTGATAAAGGTTATGACAACCACGTCACTCATTACTACAACTAATAAGAGTTAGCGGTCTGAGTCACGTGACATTAATAACTCCTCATTGGCCCACGTCCCTTAAGACTCCTTTAACTTCCGACCCCGGAAGCTAGAGGAAGAACAAGCTAAGAAAGCTATGAGAGCGGTGCCTCTTGATAAAAGCAAACAACCTTAGCTCACTCAAACTAGTTACTAATTCCATCCGTAACTAGTACCCCTTAATTAGAATCCTTAATCTAAATTAAGTAAATCCCTAGTCTCCTAAACCATCATGAGACTCAGATTGCTAAAACTTATTTAAGATTCAATTCAGAACACCTTACCATCGTGAATGACTTAATGCTGACCACCTGCTAACTACCTCTTTCTTATCTGTGATATTTGTCGTATGTGTTTCTTAATAAAATAATGAAGTCTAGTTCCATGACTCAGATTTCTATTATCAATATTAAATGCATAATCTACTCACTGTGACATCAGAATCGAACCTAGATATCCCTGTAAACACTAAAAAGGTGATAGTATCAGAGATTTTTCTCCGTGTAAAACTTACAAAACCTAGTAGTGAAACTACAGAAGTATGTGCCAATTATAAACCATAAAAATAGAGTTTATAACGCTACAACAGACAACAATAACCAGAATGTTCCTCCTGCATCAGGATGCAGCCGCCTGTCACTGAAGGAGCTCCAGGTCTCCATCATGGGATGGACACGCTGTCCAACAGGGACACTAACTAGGTTCCAGTCTAACCATGGATGACGTCATGGCTGTCCCGTTTTGTCCTCAGTGACGTTCCATCCTGTTACATGTTCATTGTTGGATTTACCAGTCTGACCTGATCTAGAGTGGATCATTAAAGAATAGAACTCTGACCGTTCTGGGTGTTTTTGTCTCTGGACCGGAGCCCGGTTCCGGTCTCCCTGACTCCTGATACCGGACTAAACACGTCTCGAGGTAACCACTCACCAGTCAGACCGTCCACGTGGCTCGGTTCCCGGTTCTCTGCAGGTCCAAACCTGGTAGATGTGACCACATAACACGTGTGACACTTTACCCGGGAAATCTTCCAGCTTGTTTATCTTGTCACGTGGTAGCTCGAACCAATCAGAGAATAGAAGCGGGGTCACGTAGGTCGCTGTGTTTCCGGATGCCCCTCGGAACCAAACCGAACCGAAAGTCTGTCGGTCCGTCATGTCCCGAGAGAGACGCGGTAGGACCCTGATCATCGTTGACGGTGAGTCCCGGAGACAACGGAGGTCAGCAGGTGTTGTGTCGAAATGTGTTCCCCTGGGAAAATGTGCTAATGCTGTGCTACTGTTATGCTAATGTTGTGCTAATGCTGTGCTACTGTTAGCTTTCATCAGTCATCCTGCTGAGTACTTAAGAAGTACTTACGAAGAATTTAGGAAGTACTTAGTATGTTAAGTTAGGGAGGCAGTAGCTCAGTGGTTAAAGTGATGTTCTGGCAACAGGAGGACTGAAGGATCGAGTCCCGACTCGGCTGGGTCACAAGACATTAAACCCTCATTGCCTATTGGTGCTGGTGGTCAGAGGGTCTGCTCGCTGTCGCCTCAAACTGTCGTAGAACTCACCTATCGCTTATACCCGTAGATATACCCGTAAATATACTTATACCCGTAGATATACCCGTAAATATACTTATACCCGTAGATATACCCGTAAATATACTTATACCCGTAGATATACCCGTAAATATACTTATACCCGTAGATATACCCGTAAATATACTTATACCCGTAGATATACCCGTAAATATACTTATAACCGTAGATATACTTATACCCGTAAATATACTTATACCCGTAGATATACCCGTAAATATACTTATACCCGTAGATATACCCATAAATATACTTATACCCGTAAATATACTTATACCCGTAGATATACCCATAAATATACTTATACCCGTAGATATACCCGTAAATATACTTATACCCGTAAATATACTTATACCCGTAGATATACCCGTAAATATACTTATACCCGTAGATATACCCGTAAATATACTTATACCCGTAGATATACCCTTAAATATACTTATACCCGTAGATATACCCGTAAATATACTTATACCCGTAGATATACCCGTAAATATACTTATACCCGTAGATATACCCGTAAATATACTTATACCCGTAGATATACCCGTAAATATACTTATACCCGTAAATATACTTATACCCGTAGATATACCCATAAATATACTTATACCCGTAGATATACCCGTAAATATACTTATACCCGTAGATATACCCGTAAATACACTTATACCCGTAGATATACCCGTAAATATACTTATACCCGTTTATATACTTATACCCGTAGATATACCCGTAAATATACTTATACCCGTAGATATACCCGTAAATATACTTATACCCGTAGATATACTTATACCCGTAGATATACCCGTAAATATACTTATACCCGTAGATATACCCGTAAATATACTTATACCTGTAAATATACTTATACCCGTAGATATACCCGTAAATATACTTATACCCGTAGATATACTCGTATATATACTTATACCCGTAGATATACCTGTAAATATTCTTATACCCGTAAATATACTTTTACCCGTAGATATACCCGTAAATATACTTATACCCGTAGATATACCCGTAAATATACTTATACCCGTAGATATACTTATACCCGTAGATATACCCGTAAATATACTTATACCCGTAAATATACTTATACCCGTAGATATACCCGTAAATATACTTATACCCGTAGATATACCCGTAAATATACTTATACCCGTAAATATACTTATACCCGTAGATATACCCGTAAATATACTTATACCCGTAGATATACCCGTAAATGTACTTATACCCGTAGATATACCTATAAATATACTTATACCCGTAGATATACCCGTAAATAGACTTATACCCGTAGATATACCCGTAAATATACTTATACCCGTAGATATACTTATACCCGTAGATATACTTATACCCGTAGATATACCCGTAAATATACTTATACCCGTAAATATACTTATACCCGTAGATATACCCGTAAATATACTTATACCCGTAGATATACCCGTAAATATACTTATACCTGTAGATATACCCGTAAATATACTTATACCCGTAGATATACCCGTAAATATACTTATACCCGTAGATATACTTATACCCGTAGATATACCCGTAAATATACTTATACCCGTAGATATACCCGTAAATATACTTATACCTGTAGATATACCCTTAAATATACTTGTACCTGTAGATATACCCGTAAATATACTTATACGCGTAGATATACCCTTAAATATACTTATACCTGTAGATATACCCGTAAATATACTTATACCCGTAGATATACCCGTAAATATACTTATACCCGTAGTTATACCCGTAAATATACTTATACCCATAGATATACTCGTAAATATACTTATACCCGTAGATATACTTATACCCGTAGATGTACTTATACCCATAGATGTACTTATACCCGTAGATATACCCGTAGATATACTTATACCCGTATATGTACTTATACTCGTAGATATACTTATACTCGTAGATATACTTATACCCGTAGATGTACTTATACCTGTAGATATACTTATACCCGTAGATGTACTTATACCCGTAGATGTACTTACACCTGTAGATTTACTTATACCCATAGATTTACTTATACCCGTAGATATACCCGTAGATATACTTATACCCGTAGATATACTTATACCCGTAGATGTACTTATACACGTAGATGTACTTATACCCGTAGATGTACTTATACCCATAGATATACTTATACCCGTAGATTTACTTATACCCGTAGATTTACTTATACCCGTAGATATACCCGTAAATATACTTATACCCGTAGATGTACTTATACCCGTAGACGTACTTATACCCGTAGACGTACTTATACCCCTAGACGTACTTATACCCGTAGACGTACCTATACCCGTAGACGTACCTATACCCGTAGACGTACTTATACCCGTAGACGTACTTATACCCGTAGACGTACCTATACCCGTAGACGTACTTATACCCGTAGACGTACCTATACCCGTAGACGTACCTATACCCGTAGACGTACTTATACCCGTAGACGTACTTATACCCGTAGACGTACTTATACCTGTAGACGTACTTATACCCGTAGACGTACCTATACCCGTAGACGTACTTATACCCGTAGACGTACCTATACCCGTAGATGTACTTATACCCGTAGATGTACTTATACTTGTAGATAAGTCGCCTATGACTTCTACTCGTAGCGTCACCGTGACTGTTTGCTAAGGTTTGTGAGGATGAGCTCTCCTGTGGTTTTTAAAGGGCGGGGGGTGGCTCGTGATTGGCCCTGTCCTCTAGGGAGGAGTGGTCTTTTCCCTTCTTGACATCAGCAGGGGAAAGATTAGAAATAATGATGTCCTGGGAGCAGAAAGAAGATGGGACCACCAGGGTGACACGCTGACTGGAATCAGATGAGACTGATGAAGCGAGAAGGTCAGAGCCCTCATGAACGTGGATGTTAGTCCCGGCTCTGACCAGCTTGATGGAGGTCCCATGTGGACCTGGTGAACCTTCAACCACGGCACAATGAGTCGTCTTTAATACTAACCATTAACCAGCTGAGTTACTCATGAGGTCTAATTCCGGTTTCAGGGCTCTGAGAAGAACTAACGCCACTCTGAGGTCGCCAGGTGATTACTAACCAGTCAGCTGCTTGTGTTTCAGAGGAGGACGAACTCAACCCGTTCTCTTTTAAAGAGTTTCTGCGCGGGAAGGACCAGGACCAGAACCAGGACCAGGACCAAACAGACATTGAGGCAGGACCACCTGATATTCTTTAGGCCTGTTTATAGGCTGCAGCCGCTCACCTGGTGGTCACAGTGGGTGTTTGTTTGTCCAATCAGGAGGAGGAGTGGGGGCGGAGTTTCCAGACTGGTGCTTCTAGCACCCTGTGGACTGAGGAGGAGGAAGAGACCAGGTGAGTGGTCCAGGTAGCCCCAGACTCTCCTTCTGCAGAGGGTTGGCATTAGCATCGTAGTCAGACGTTAGCATATTTAACCAGCAGGTATGGGTCCACCTGGTGGTCATAGCTAGTACTGCAGGCTTCATCAGGTCAGGTTATGACACCTGAACATAGCATGAAGACATCCCTGGACCTGGACCTGGTTCTGACCTATGACCAGGTCCCGTCTGGTACCTTTCCTGATGGGTAACGTTCCAAAACCCATCAGACCCAGATCCCTAAGTATCACCAACAGACAGATGCTGGTGAACACGTGAGGATCTTGTGGATCCAGAACTCTCTGGACTTGAAGACCCTGGTCCTGACTCCACCACTCTGCACCACCAGGTCCTGCTCCAGACCTGAGGGAGGCTCAGCCAGAGAAGGAGGAGGAGAGGACTCTGAAGGAGACGATGAGACCTCCTGCAGGAGGAGCATCCAGATCCAGCAGGTAGACCTCCTGACCTGCAGAGTGACTCTTAGCATCACGTGTCTCTGAGGGAGGTGTTTTGTGTCTCAGCTGAAGGAAGAGAATGCGTCTCTGAGGAGAACCATCAGGGAGCTGCAGAGGAGCACCGAGGTCAACCAGCGCAGGTCGGCACCGGCCAATCACAGCGCAGCATGACAGTGAGCCACAACCTGGTTTCCCAGCATGCCTCTCTCTCTGCAGGGCGTCGGAGTTGTCGGAGGAGCTGCTGCTGAGGAGGCATCAGGAGGAGCAGGAGGCGCAGGACCTGGAGAGCATGGTCCAGTCTGTGGAGCAGAACCTGCAGCTGATGACAGTGAGACCACGCTGACGATGATGTCACATGTTTACAACATCCTCACAGCTGTGTGTGTGTGTGTGTGTGTGTGTGTGTGTGTGTGTGTGTGTGTGTGTGTGTGTGTGTGTGTGTGTGTGTGTGTGTGTGTGTGTGTCAGAGGCGAGCAGTGAAAGCAGAGACCAGTGTTTCCAGACTGAAGGCGGAGCTTCAGCAGCTCCAGGTGAGACGTTTACCTTTCAGACAAACAACAGCAGGTGGCAGTAAACAATACAGTAAACATGTAAACAACAATAAACAATACAGTAAACATGTAGACAACAAACAATACAGTAAACAACAATAAACAATACAGTAAACATGTAAACAACAATAATTAATACTGTAAACAATACAGTAAACATGTAAACAACAATAAACAATACAGTAAACATGTAAACAACAATAAACAATACAGTAAACATGTAGACAACAAACAATACAGTAAACAACAATAAACAATACAGTAAACATGTAAACAACAATAAACAATACAGTAAACATGTAGACAACAAACAATACAGTAAACATGTAAACAACAATAAACAATAAGTAAACATGTAAACAACAAACAATACAGTAAACAACAATAAACAATACAGTAAACATGTAAACAACAATAAACAATACAGTAAACATGTAGACAACAAACAATACAGTAAACAACAATAAACAATACAGTAAACATGTAAACAACAATAAATAATACAGTAAACATGTAAACAACAATAAACAATACAGTAAACATGTAAACAACAAACAATACAGTAAACAACAATAAACAATACAGTAAACATGTAAACAACAAACAATACAGTAAACATGTAAACAACAATAAACAATACAGTAAACATGTAAACAACAAACAATACAGTAAACAACAATAAACAATACCGTAAACACCAATAAACAATACTGTAAACATGTAAACAACGATAAACAATACAGTAAACATGTAAACAACGATAAACAATACAGTAAACATGTAAACAACAAACAATACAGTAAACATGTAAACAACATCAAACAATACAGTAAACATGTAAACAACATCAAACAATACAGTAAACAACAATAAACAATACAGTAAACATGTAAACAACAAACAATACAGTAAACATGTAAACAACATCAAACAATACAGTAAACAACAATAAACAATACAATAAACATGTAAACAACAAACAATACAGTAAACATGTAAACAACATCAAACAATACAGTAAACAACAATAAACAATACAGTAAACATGTAAACAACAAACAATACAGTAAACATGTAAACAACAATAAACAATACAGTAAACATGTAAACAACAAACAATACAGTAAACAACAATAAACAATACAGTAAACATGTAAACAACAAACAATACAGTAAACATGTAAACAACAATAAACAATACAGTAAACATGTAAACAACAAACAATACAGTAAATAACAAACAATACAGTAAACATGTAAACAATAAACAATACAGTAAACATGTAAACGGCAAACAATACCGTAAACACCAATAAACAATACTGTAAACATGTAAACAACAATAAACAATACAGTAAACATGTAAACAACATCAAACAATACAGTAAACAACAATAAACAATACAGTAAACATGTAAACAACAAACAATACAGTAAACATGTAAACAACATCAAACAATACAGTAAACAACAATAAACACAATAAACATGTAAACAACAAACAATACAGTAAACAACAATAAACAATACAGTAAACATGTAAACTATACAATAAACATGTAAACAACAATACAGTGAACATGTAGACAACAAACAATACAGTAAACAACAATAAACAATACAGTAAACATGTAAACAACAAACAATACAGTAAACATGTAAACAACAATAAACAATACAGTAAACATGTAAACAACAAACAATACAGTAAACATGTAAACAATAAACATTACAATAAACATGTAAACAACAATAAACAATACTGTAAACATGTAAACAACAATAAACAATACAGTAAACATGTAAACAACAAACAATACAGTAAACAACAATAAACAATACAGTAAACATGTAAACAACAATAAACAATACAGTAAACATGTAAACAACAAACAATACAGTAAACATGTAAACAATAAACATTACAGTAAACATGTAAACAACAATAAACAATACTGTAAACATGTAAACAACAATAAACAATACAGTAAACATGTAAACAACAAACAATACAGTAAACATGTAAACAACAATAAACAATACAGTAAACAACAATAAACAATACAGTTAACATGTAAACAACAATAAACAATACAGTAAACAACAATAAACAATACAGTAAACATGTAAACAACAATAAACAATACAGTAAACAACAATAAACAATACAGTAAACATGTAAACAACAATAAACAATACAGTAAACATGTAAACAAACAAGCTGTCCTCACACTTTTAAAGTCATGTGTTTCTCTTTCTGGCGTTTCATTGGCTCAGAGTCGTGTGTGTACGTTCAGATAGCTGAGAGGTGACCAATCACAGACTCCACTCCGTCTTCAAGTCCGGACTACTGTAGACCCCTGAGTCAGGTCCTGGTACCGTAGGACTACTGTAACAGGTCTGAGCTGCACCTGGACCTTTCGTCTCTTGTATCTAATCCATTTTAGTCCAGTTTTCCAGATGTCCTTTATCTTGGCAGCAAAACGGGCCAGTTGGAGCAGAGTTGGGGTCTTGTCCGGGATGATGTCTATCTCAGTGTTTATACATTGGAACTGGTTACTGATGTCAAAACCAGCTGATGGAACCGTGATGTTTATTTTTCTGTTTGAGGTGGAGGCAGAGTCTCTGAGGTCAGAAAACAACAGTCTGAAAGCGGTGGAGTCTCAGGTTGTCATGACGATGAGGCAGAACGCCCAGGTGGCGTCTGACTACCTGAATAAGACCACAAGCCACGCCCAGTCCTCCATCCGGTCAGTAGGCGCTGCAACACACAGATCTGATCTCAGTTTTGTGTATCTGATGTCCCAGATGGTGTGTGTGTGTGTGTGTGTGTGTGTGTGTATGTGTGTGCGTGCGTGTGTGTGTGTGTGTGTATGTGTGTGCACGCATTTAAGACAGCTCCTCAAGGAGGCGGAGTCTCTCCGTCTAATAACACTACAGGGTAAATAAAACTACAGGGTAAATAACACTACAGTGTAAATAAAACTACAGTGTAAATAAAACTACAGGGTAAATAACACTACAGGGTAAATAACACTACAGTGTAAATAACGCTACAGGGTACATAACACTACAGGGTAAATAAGACTACAGGGTAAATAAAACTACAGGGTAAATAACACTACAGTGTAAATAAAACTACAGTGTAAATAAAACTACAGGGTAAATAACGCTACAGGGTAAATAACGCTACAGTGTAAATAAGGCTACAGGGTACATAACACTACAGGGTAAATAAGACTACAGGGTAAATAAAACTACAGGGTAAATAACACTACAGTGTAAATAAAACTACAGTGTAAATAAAACTACAGGGTAAATAACACTACAGTGTAAATAACACTACAGGGTAAATAACACTACAGGGTACATAACACTACAGGGTAAATAACACTACAGGGTAAATAACACTACAGGGTACATAACACTACAGGGTAAATAACACTACAGGGTAAATAAAACTACAGGGTAAATAACACTACAGGGTAAATAACACTACAGTGTAAATAAAACTACAGGGTAAATAACACTACAGGGTAAATAACGCTACAGGGTACATAACACTACAGTGTAAATAACACTACAGGGTAAATAACACTACAGTGTAAATAACACTACAGGGTAAATAACACTACAGTGTAAATAACACTACAGGGTAAATAACACTACAGGGTAAATAACACTACAGGGTACATAAGACTACAGGGTAAATAAAACTACAGGGTAAATAACACTACAGTGTAAATAAAACTACAGTGTAAATAAAACTACAGGGTAAATAAAACTACAGGGTAAATAACACTACAGGGTAAATAACGCTACAGGGTACATAACACTACAGTGTAAATAACACTACAGGGTAAATAACACTACAGTGTAAATAACACTACAGGGTAAATAAAACTACAGGGTAAATAACACTACAGTGTAAATAAAACTACAGTGTAAATAAAACTACAGGGTAAATAACACTACAGGGTAAATAACNTGTGTGTGTGTGTGTGTGTGTGTGTGTGTGTGTGTGTGTGTGTGTGTGTGTGTGTGCATTTTGCCGCAGCAGTGTGTGTGTGTAAACAAGCTTCCCCTACATGAAAACTCCATCTCAGCTCCACAACTGGATGTGAAGTTCATCAGTGTCTGATGATCGCGGAGCTGCACAATCTGACCGTGAAAGCTCCTGTCAGCAAAGGTGTGTCGGGCAGAGAGATCAGTACAGTGGACTGGTGGACTAGTTGTGTGCACCACTGTTAATAAGCAAATATTAAAGCAGTCTGGAATTATTAGTAGCATTAGTTAAATTATTTTCTTAAAATTTCTATAAAAATTGTTTCTTTAAAAAGTGAATTTAGTCTTTTTTTCTGAAGATTAGTCTTGAAAAGGGGGGGTCGTCTTATAATCAGGGTCGTCCTATATTCGGGCAAATACGGTAATAACCATCTTTTTCCCAATAACTTGGAATAAAATGAGTCTTATTATGTAACCTGAATCAACATCCTTCCAGGACCCGGTCGTGTCGGAAGACTCAGAAGACTTTCTTTAGTTAATCATTAAACTTAAAGATTCTTTGATGTCTCATTCTAAAGGACACTACCTTTAATCCACTGTCTTAAAATGTCTTAATGTGATTAATGCATTTTCTTCCACCATTAATGAATGTTGATCCATACATCAGTATTATTTCACATACATACTGATAAAGGTTATGACAACCACGTCACTCATTACTACAACTAATAAGAGTTAGCGGTCTGAGTCACGTGACATTAATAACTCCTCATTGGCCCACGTCCCTTAAGACTCCTTTAACTTCCGACCCCGGAAGCTAGAGGAAGAACAAGCTAAGAAAGCTATGAGAGCGGTGCCTCTTGATAAAAGCAAACAACCTTAGCTCACTCAAACTAGTTACTAATTCCATCCGTAACTAGTACCCCTTAATTAGAATCCTTAATCTAAATTAAGTAAATCCCTAGTCTCCTAAACCATCATGAGACTCAGATTGCTAAAACTTATTTAAGATTCAATTCAGAACACCTTACCATCGTGAATGACTTAATGCTGACCACCTGCTAACTACCTCTTTCTTATCTGTGATATTTGTCGTATGTGTTTCTTAATAAAATAATGAAGTCTAGTTCCATGACTCAGATTTCTATTATCAATATTAAATGCATAATCTACTCACTGTGACATCAGAATCGAACCTAGATATCCCTGTAAACACTAAAAAGGTGATAGTATCAGAGATTTTTCTCCGTGTAAAACTTACAAAACCTAGTAGTGAAACTACAGAAGTATGTGCCAATTATAAACCATAAAAATAGAGTTTATAACGCTACAACAGACAACAATAACCAGAATGTTCCTCCTGCATCAGGATGCAGCCGCCTGTCACTGAAGGAGCTCCAGGTCTCCATCATGGGATGGACACGCTGTCCAACAGGGACACTAACTAGGTTCCAGTCTAACCATGGATGACGTCATGGCTGTCCCGTTTTGTCCTCAGTGACGTTCCATCCTGTTACATGTTCATTGTTGGATTTACCAGTCTGACCTGATCTAGAGTGGATCATTAAAGAATAGAACTCTGACCGTTCTGGGTGTTTTTGTCTCTGGACCGGAGCCCGGTTCCGGTCTCCCTGACTCCTGATACCGGACTAAACACGTCTCGAGGTAACCACTCACCAGTCAGACCGTCCACGTGGCTCGGTTCCCGGTTCTCTGCAGGTCCAAACCTGGTAGATGTGACCACATAACACGTGTGACACTTTACCCGGGAAATCTTCCAGCTTGTTTATCTTGTCACGTGGTAGCTCGAACCAATCAGAGAATAGAAGCGGGGTCACGTAGGTCGCTGTGTTTCCGGATGCCCCTCGGAACCAAACCGAACCGAAAGTCTGTCGGTCCGTCATGTCCCGAGAGAGACGCGGTAGGACCCTGATCATCGTTGACGGTGAGTCCCGGAGACAACGGAGGTCAGCAGGTGTTGTGTCGAAATGTGTTCCCCTGGGAAAATGTGCTAATGCTGTGCTACTGTTATGCTAATGTTGTGCTAATGCTGTGCTACTGTTAGCTTTCATCAGTCATCCTGCTGAGTACTTAAGAAGTACTTAAACATACGTAAACATGTAAACAACAATAAACAATACAGTAAACAACAATAAACAATACAGTAAACATGTAAACAACAATAAACAATACAGTAAACATGTAAACAAACAAGCTGTCCTCACACTTTTAAAGTCATGTGTTTCTCTTTCTGGCGTTTCATTGGCTCAGAGTCGTGTGTGTACGTTCAGATAGCTGAGAGGTGACCAATCACAGACTCCACTCCGTCTTCAAGTCCGGACTACTGTAGACCCCTGAGTCAGGTCCTGGTACCGTAGGACTACTGTAACAGGTCTGAGCTGCACCTGGACCTTTCGTCTCTTGTATCTAATCCATTTTAGTCCAGTTTTCCAGATGTCCTTTATCTTGGCAGCAAAACGGGCCAGTTGGAGCAGAGTTGGGGTCTTGTCCGGGATGATGTCTATCTCAGTGTTTATACATTGGAACTGGTTACTGATGTCAAAACCAGCTGATGGAACCGTGATGTTTATTTTTCTGTTTGAGGTGGAGGCAGAGTCTCTGAGGTCAGAAAACAACAGTCTGAAAGCGGTGGAGTCTCAGGTTGTCATGACGATGAGGCAGAACGCCCAGGTGGCGTCTGACTACCTGAATAAGACCACAAGCCACGCCCAGTCCTCCATCCGGTCAGTAGGCGCTGCAACACACAGATCTGATCTCAGTTTTGTGTATCTGATGTCCCAGATGGTGTGTGTGTGTGTGTGTGTGTGTGTGTGTGTGTGTGTGTGTGTGTGTGTGTGTGTGTGTGTGTGTGCATTTTGCCGCAGCAGCGTGTGTGTGTAAACAAGCTTCCCCTACATGAAAACTCCATCTCAGCTCCACAACTGGATGTGAAGTTCATCAGTGTCTGATGATCGCGGAGCTGCACAATCTGACCGTGAAAGCTCCTGTCAGCAAAGGTGTGTCGGGCAGAGAGATCAGTACAGTGGACTGGTGGACTAGTTGTGTGCACCACTGTTAATAAGCAAATATTAAAGCAGTCTGGAATTATTAGTAGCATTAGTTAAATTATTTTCTTAAAATTTCTATAAAAATTGTTTCTTTAAAAAGTGAATTTAGTCTTTTTTTCTGAAGATTAGTCTTGAAAAGGGGGGGTCGTCTTATAATCAGGGTCGTCCTATATTCGGGCAAATACGGTAATAACCATCTTTTTCCCAATAACTTGGAATAAAATGAGTCTTATTATGTAACCTGAATCAACATCCTTCCAGGACCCGGTCGTGTCGGAAGACTCAGAAGACTTTCTTTAGTTAATCATTAAACTTAAAGATTCTTTGATGTCTCATTCTAAAGGACACTACCTTTAATCCACTGTCTTAAAATGTCTTAATGTGATTAATGCATTTTCTTCCACCATTAATGAATGTTGATCCATACATCAGTATTATTTCACATACATACTGATAAAGGTTATGACAACCACGTCACTCATTACTACAACTAATAAGAGTTAGCGGTCTGAGTCACGTGACATTAATAACTCCTCATTGGCCCACGTCCCTTAAGACTCCTTTAACTTCCGACCCCGGAAGCTAGAGGAAGAACAAGCTAAGAAAGCTATGAGAGCGGTGCCTCTTGATAAAAGCAAACAACCTTAGCTCACTCAAACTAGTTACTAATTCCATCCGTAACTAGTACCCCTTAATTAGAATCCTTAATCTAAATTAAGTAAATCCCTAGTCTCCTAAACCATCATGAGACTCAGATTGCTAAAACTTATTTAAGATTCAATTCAGAACACCTTACCATCGTGAATGACTTAATGCTGACCACCTGCTAACTACCTCTTTCTTATCTGTGATATTTGTCGTATGTGTTTCTTAATAAAATAATGAAGTCTAGTTCCATGACTCAGATTTCTATTATCAATATTAAATGCATAATCTACTCACTGTGACATCAGAATCGAACCTAGATATCCCTGTAAACACTAAAAAGGTGATAGTATCAGAGATTTTTCTCCGTGTAAAACTTACAAAACCTAGTAGTGAAACTACAGAAGTATGTGCCAATTATAAACCATAAAAATAGAGTTTATAACGCTACAACAGACAACAATAACCAGAATGTTCCTCCTGCATCAGGATGCAGCCGCCTGTCACTGAAGGAGCTCCAGGTCTCCATCATGGGATGGACACGCTGTCCAACAGGGACACTAACTAGGTTCCAGTCTAACCATGGATGACGTCATGGCTGTCCCGTTTTGTCCTCAGTGACGTTCCATCCTGTTACATGTTCATTGTTGGATTTACCAGTCTGACCTGATCTAGAGTGGATCATTAAAGAATAGAACTCTGACCGTTCTGGGTGTTTTTGTCTCTGGACCGGAGCCCGGTTCCGGTCTCCCTGACTCCTGATACCGGACTAAACACGTCTCGAGGTAACCACTCACCAGTCAGACCGTCCACGTGGCTCGGTTCCCGGTTCTCTGCAGGTCCAAACCTGGTAGATGTGACCACATAACACGTGTGACACTTTACCCGGGAAATCTTCCAGCTTGTTTATCTTGTCACGTGGTAGCTCGAACCAATCAGAGAATAGAAGCGGGGTCACGTAGGTCGCTGTGTTTCCGGATGCCCCTCGGAACCAAACCGAACCGAAAGTCTGTCGGTCCGTCATGTCCCGAGAGAGACGCGGTAGGACCCTGATCATCGTTGACGGTGAGTCCCGGAGACAACGGAGGTCAGCAGGTGTTGTGTCGAAATGTGTTCCCCTGGGAAAATGTGCTAATGCTGTGCTACTGTTATGCTAATGTTGTGCTAATGCTGTGCTACTGTTAGCTTTCATCAGTCATCCTGCTGAGTACTTAAGAAGTACTTACGAAGAATTTAGGAAGTACTTAGTATGTTAAGTTAGGGAGGCAGTAGCTCAGTGGTTAAAGTGATGTTCTGGCAACAGGAGGACTGAAGGATCGAGTCCCGACTCGGCTGGGTCACAAGACATTAAACCCTCATTGCCTATTGGTGCTGGTGGTCAGAGGGTCTGCTCGCTGTCGCCTCAAACTGTCGTAGAACTCACCTATCGCTTATACCCGTAGATATACCCGTAAATATACTTATACCCGTAGATATACCCGTAAATATACTTATACCCGTAGATATACCCGTAAATATACTTATACCCGTAGATATACTTATACCCGTAGATATACCCGTAAATATACTTATACCCGTAGATATACCCGTAAATATACTTATACCCNCTACAGGGTAAATAACACTACAGGGTAAATAACGCTACAGGGTACATAACACTACAGTGTAAATAACACTACAGGGTAAATAACACTACAGTGTAAATAACACTACAGGGTAAATAACACTACAGGGTACATAACACTACAGGGTAAATAACACTACAGGGTAAATAACACTACAGGGTAAATAACACTACAGGGTACAGTTATGGTTCTCCAGTCTAACAGCTGCTGGAGGAAGGTTCTACCAGAACTCGAGGTGTCAGATTAATGATGATTATTCACAGATGATTAATCACACAATGATTTTACTGGACAGCGTAACGCCGCCAAATGCGTTACTACCTCTGAAGCCTGACCTCTAGATCATCACATATTACCGTATTTGCCCGCATATAAGACGAGGTTTTTTTCATTGAAAATAATTTGAAAAAAGGGGGGTCGTCTTATTATCGCGCCCTAGTTTTTCCGGCGGAGGGCGCAGGCTTTTTGGTCACAGCGGCAGGAAGCAGCTCAGACCGCGAGCGGTTCCAGAGGTCCGGGCCTGGCCTAGTTCAGAGTTACAGGTTTACTAGGACCGAGGATGAAAATGTCCAGACCCAGCAGGTGTTTTCAGCAGCAGACTGTACAGGTGAGGGCTCGCGTCGCTCGCTCCATTCACACACGCATTCTCCCTCAGAACCTCATCCGTCTCACCGTTCTTTATATGCACCCGACACACACACCTACACACACACACACACTCCCTCACACATAAAGTGGGTTTGCGTGTGTGTCTGCGCAATAATTGCGCAACAGCGGGTTTGTGTGTGTGTACGATCATGGCGCAAAAGCGGGTTTGTGTGTGTGCGCGATCATGGCACAGCAGCCTATTTGTGTGTCTGTTCGTTCATGGCGCAGCTGTGTGTGCACGCATTTAAGACAGCTCCTCAAGGAGGCGGAGTCTCTCCGTCTGGTCTCTCAGCTCCTGCAGTCCATTGGACAGATGTCCACAGTCCACACAGAGACCTGAACTCCTCCAGATCGTCTGAGGACAGCAGGAGAACTTGGGGGGTCAGAGGTCCATGGTGGACCTTGTGAAGGACGAGGTTCTGGCTTTAGATGATTGAGACGCTTTGTTTACTGTTCCTTTGGACTTTTAGCTTTACATTGTTTTCTGTCAGGGAGAAAATCTACAAAATAAAAGCCTCGATCTGTCATTTAATGTCAGTGAGAAAATCTACAAAATAAAAGCCTCGTTCTGTCATTTAATGTCAGTGAGATAATCTACAAAATAAAAGCCTCGTTCTGTCATTTAATGTCAGTGAGATAATCTACAAAATAAAAGCCTTGATCTGTCCGGGAAAAGCTAAATCAAAGCCTCTATATTTAAAATCTAAATCTGATTTTTTTTCATTTAACTTTTTTTCAAAATATTCAGAATAAAATCATTTTATCTTGGAGCTTCTATTGTAGGCCCAACAGAACAGAGCCTCTTTCTGTTTAGAACATGAGACATGATCCAGTTTTTAACCAGAACTGACCAGATATACATCAACCCTGGCCCCTCTGACCAGAACTGGATCTTCCTCCCATTACAGAGCTCTGGTTGGTCCAGACCAGTTCTGGACTGGTTCTGTAACCCAGACCTGACCAGTCTTGACCAATTCAGACCACTTCAGACCAGACCAGTTCAGACTTAAAATTTTTATTATCCAGTACAAACACTTCAAACCAGTCCAAACCGGTCTACGGCAGTCCAAACCACTTCTACTACGCATGGCATCATGAACATCCAGACAGACCACCTTTGAAAACTGATCCAAAGGATCCAATCCAGTCTAAATCAGTTTGCTCCAGCATCAGACTGGAGTACTGGAGTATTCTAAGTCCGGCAGAACCGGTCTGAGCCGGTTCTAAAGCAGCGGAGTCCAGCGTAGAGTCCCGATGGAGACCAGGGTCTGACAGGTGGCCGAGTCCAACCAGACCGACTCCACCAGGCTGAAGTGCAGGAAGCCCAGAGCAAAACCACAGCCTACGTCTGACAGGTGGTGTTTACCCAGCAGCACTCGGGACACGCCCACCAGGAAGGCCCAAAGATAGAGCAGGATCCTCAGGGGCACCTGGAGGACAGGGGACAGGATCACCTGGATCAGAACTCGGGGCTCTGCATGGCTTAGAACCAAACCAAACAAAGTCAACTTTATTTATGAAGAACTTCCCAAAACTGACTGAGGGTTAGGGTAGCCCTAAACCCTAACCCTGTACTGGGTTCAGAGCCAAACCCAACAGCTGGGTCTTCAGGGTAGATAACTTTCTAATCTGTAATGAAAGAGGATGAAACCGTTTCAAATCCCGACCCCCCTGGAGCTTCTGATGCTCCTCCAACCACTGGTCAGCTGATCTGAAGGGGGTTAGGTGTAGTAACTCAGAGAAGACTGTCTAAAGCTTTAAAAACTAAGACACTGAACTGGACCCTGGACAGGGGGATGAATAGCTCCATGGTCCAGTTAGAAGACCTGGATGACTGGGTCACACCAACGTGATGGTTACAGTTCTGAACTGATCCAGGACAGGATGGTTTTTGGGTTGAGTTGCCTCAGCTGGTTGTTTGACTGACCTTCAAACCACCTTTCATTTTAAAACCCAAATGAGTGACAGTGGACTTTCCACACTGAGCTAGACGGACGATGTCCACAGGTGAAGACACCACCTGTCTTACTTTCATTAAAATGGGAAATATTCAAAATCAACCAAGCTTTCACTTCCTCGAGACAATCCTTTAGCACTGGCACGTAAACCGGAGTGAGAACCAGGAGGTCTAGAGAAAACAAGGACTGACCGCCAGAACCAGGTGGTTCAACAAGAACTTAGACACCATGGCGGCTCGGCTCGCATGGGCTGCTGGGAAAGAATACATGTCCATGGCTACGTAGTCCAGAAGTCCTGGGGGGACATCCCAAGGTCCTCTCCGTTTCACCAGCTTCTGCATCCCAGCAACAGTCATCAGGTCCAGGATCAGGGCTGTAGAGAGAGAGACAGGTGTTAGAGTCCAGAGAGAGACAGGTGTTAGAGACCAGAGAGAGACAGGTGTTAGAGTCCAGAGAGAGACAGGTGTTAGAGACCAGAGAGAGACAGGTGTTAGAGACCAGAGAGAGACAGGTGTTAGAGACCAGAGAGAGACAGGTGTTAGAGTCCAGAGACAGGTGTTAGAGACCAGAGAGAGACAGGTGTTAGAGACCAGAGAGAGACAGGTGTTAGAGTCCAGAGAGAGACAGGTGTTAGAGTCCAGAGAGAGACAGGTGTTAGAGTCCAGAGAGAGACAGGTGTTAGAGACCAGAGAGAGACAGGTGTTAGAGACCAGAGAGAGACAGGTGTTAGAGTCCAGAGACAGGTGTTAGAGCTGTCTCTT
>SSNR01000035.1:3479069-3489950 GCA_006937965.1 Callopanchax toddi
GGAGCCTCTGGACCTGGAGCCTCTGGACCGGGAGCCTCCGGACCGGGAGCCTCTGGACCTGGAGCCTCTGGACCGGGAGCCTCTGGACCGGGAGCCTCCGGACCGGGAGCCTCCAGACCGGGAGCCTCTGGACCGGGAGCCTCTGGACCGGGAGCCTCTGGACCGGGAGCCTCCGGACCAGGAGCCTCCGGACCGGGAGCCTCCGGACCAGGACCAGCAGGTACTGGAACAGCTTCTTCCCCACAGCTGTCACTTCTGAACACTTGTCCACATTCAAACTGGTGGACTGAGTATACATGCACTCACGAATTACTCAGCTTTCCAAAGAATGAAGCGCACACACAATGAAAAGAGCCGAAACAAGCGCTCCCTCATTCTGATTTAGTCAGGGACTGGAGGATATGTTAGAGTCTGATGGATGCAAACTGCATTTCCATGTTTTGTACTTGTGACATGTGCAATGACAATAAAGTTAAGTTCTATTCTACCTTCAGGACTCCAGGGGAAGGAACCCTGAGACTGAAAGCCAGGAGAACCCGTCCAGTCTGGGTCATAGATCTGGTCTGATCCTGGATCAGCTGAAGGTCTCCACATCAGGCCTCCATTGTTTCTGTCTTCCAGAAATCCGTCGGCAGCCACCCCCAAACTAAACAGACCTTTGATCCAGGTCCACTAGGACCTCCACCCACTGTAGAGTCCAGGTCCATACACATGACCCCGGGTCAGAACCCACTAGACAGGACCCGATACCAGACACACCCACCAGGTCCCAGGTCTGTTCGTCTGACACGTACCTGACAGGTAGCTTCTCTCTACAGCAGCTTTCACAGAAAACACCAGAATTCAACCAGGATTAAAGAATCAGGATCATTAAAAAGACAATAAAGATC
Source organism: Callopanchax toddi (assembly GCA_006937965.1). Taxonomy (NCBI): domain Eukaryota; kingdom Metazoa; phylum Chordata; class Actinopteri; order Cyprinodontiformes; family Nothobranchiidae; genus Callopanchax; species Callopanchax toddi. The sequence goes on from SSNR01000035.1 coordinate 3,479,960, forward strand.
AAAATGAATCAAAGAGGGTTCAAAACATGAAGGATCAGGTTTTTAAAGGAGTCCAGACTGTCGATGCATTCTGAAGTGGAGCTTCAACAGACCGGATCAGGGGGACCAGGACAACAATCAGACATTCAGTCTTTTCAGGGTTTAACTGAAGGAAGTGATTTTCTAACCAGTTAGTAGCTGACAGACACTCCAGTAGTTCAGACAGTTTGTAGAACTCTGAGTCCTTGAAGGAGCAGTACAGCTGAATGTCATCTGCATAAAGGTGGTAGGAGACATTGTGACATCTACTAATGATCTGTCCAAGAGGATGGAGATATAGTAAAAACAGGAGAGGACCCAGAACAGAGCCTTGGGGTACCCCACAGAACAGATCTGGTTTATGGACACTGAAACTAGGATCTGAACCAGTCTAGACCAGGTCCAGAGAGTCAGTGGTTTAGTGTAGTAATAGAGCTGGTGGACTTTGTCCCTTCATTGATGAAGGAAGTTCTCTGACCATCAGGAGAACCTGTTCCTGTCACATCTACACAAACTCAACATCATTTTAGGATTGAGTCTAATCTCTTACATGAGCTCTATGCTCACACTGTACCATGTACACATAGTACTCTATAAGTACTAAGGTACCATGTGATGATGATAAATGACATCTTCAGGTTTTGATGGTTCTATCTGTCGCCCTGCTGGAAACAGAACGTCTCCATCCTTTATTCTGTTCTCATCATTATTGTTGTGTTCTCATGTTGTTGTCATCATTGTGTTGTTGTCATCATTGTGTTGATGTCATCATTGTGTTGTTGTCATCATTGTGTTGTTGTCATCATTGTGTTGTTGTCATCATTGTGTTGATGTCATCATTGTGTTGTTGTCATCATTGTGTTGTTGTCATCATTGTGTTGATGTCATCATTGTGTTGTTGTCATCATTGTGTTGATGTCATCATTGTGTTGTCATCATTGTGTTGTCATCACTGTGTTGATGTCATCATTGTGTTGTTGTCATCATTGTGTTGTTGTCATCATTGTGTTGTTGTCATCATTGTGTTGATGTCATCATTGTGTTGTTGTCATCATTGTGTTGTCATCATTGTGTTGTTGTCATCATTGTGTTGTCATCATTGTGTTGTTGTCATTGTTGTGTTGTTGTCATCATTGTGTTGTTGTCATCGTTTTGTTGTTGTCATTGTTTTGTTGTCATCATTGTGTTGTCATCATTGTGTTGTTGTCATCATTGTGTTGTTGTCGTCATTGTGTTGTCGTCATTGTGTTGTTGTCATCATTGTGTTGTCATCATTGTGTTGTCGTCATTGTGTTGTCATCATTGTGTTGTTGTCATCATTTTGTTCTTGTCGTCATTGTGTTGTCGTCATTGTGTTGTCATCATTGTGTTGTCATCATTGTGTTGTTGTCGTCATTGTGCTGTCGTCATTGTGTTGTTGTCATCATTGTGTTGTTGTCATCATTGTGTTGTCATCATTGTGTTGTTGTCATCATTGTGTTGTTGTCGTCATTGTGTTGTCGTCATTGTGTTGTTGTCGTCGTTGTGTTGTTGTCATCATTGTGTTGTCGTCATTGTGTTGTTGTCATCATTGTGTTGTCGTCATTGTGTTGTTGTCATCATTGTGTTGTCATCATTGTGTTGTTGTCATCATTGTGTTGATGTCATCATTGTGTTGTTGTCATCATTGTGTTGTTGTCGTCATTGTGTTGTCGTCATTGTGTTGTTGTCATCATTGTGTTGTTGTCATCGTTGTGTTGTCATCATTGTGTTGTCGTCATTGTGTTGTTGTCGTCATTGTGTTGTTGTCATCATTGTGTTGTCGTCATTGTGTTGTCGTCATTGTGTTGTTGTCATTGTTGTGTTGTCATCATTGTGTTGATGTCATCATTGTGTTGTTGTCATCATTGTGTTGTCATCATTGTGTTGTTGTCGTCATTGTGTTGTCGTCATTGTGTTGTTGTCATTGTGTTGTCATCATTGTGTTGTTGTCATTGTGTTGATGTCATCATTGTGTTGATGTCATCATTGTGTTGTTGTCATCATTGTGTTGTCGTCATTGTGTTGTCGTCATTGTGTTGTTGTCATCATTGTGTTGTCCTCATTGTGTTGTCGTCATTGTGTTGTTGTCGTCATTGTGTTGTCGTCATTGTGTTGTTGTCGTCATTGTGTTGATGTCATCGTTGTGTTGTTGTCATCATTGTGTTGTTGTCATTGTGTTGTTGTCATCATTGTGTTGTTGTCATCATTGTGTTGATGTCATCATTGTGTTGTCATCATTGTGTTGTTGTCATCATTGTGATGTCATCATTGTGTTGTTGTCGTCATTGTGTTGTCGTCATTGTGTTGATGTCATCATTGTGTTGATGTCATCATTGTGTTGTTGTCATCATTGTGTTGTTGTCATCATTGTGTTGTCATCATTGTGTTGTTGTCATCATTGTGTCGTCGTCATTGTGTTGTCGTCATTGTGTTGTTGTCATCATTGTGTTGTCATCATTGTGTTGTCATCATTGTGTTGTCATCATTGTGTTGTTGTCATCATTGTGTTGTTGTCATCATTGTGTTGATGTCATCATTGTGTTGTTGTCATCATTGTGTTGTCGTCATTGTGTTGTCGTCATTGTGTTGTTGTCATCATTGTGTTGTTGTCATCATTGTGTTGTCATCATTGTGTTGTTGTCATCATTGTGTTGTTGTCGTCATTGTGTTGTCGTCATTGTGTTGTTGTCATCATTGTGTTGTCATCATTGTGTTGTCGTCATTGTGTTGTCGTCATCATGTTGTTGTCATCATTGTGTTGTCGTCATTGTGTTGTTGTCGTCATTGTGTTGTTGTCATCATTGTGTTGTTGTCATCATTGTGTTGTCGTCATGGTGTTGTTGTCATCATTGTGTTGTTGTCATCATTGTGTTGTCGTCATTGTGTTGTCGTCATCGTGTTGTTGTCATCATTGTGTTGTCATCATTGTGTTGTCGTCATTGTGTTGTTGTCATCATTGTGTTGTCATCATTGTGTTGTCGTCATTGTGTTGTTGTCATCATTGTGTTGTCGTCATTGTGTTGTTGTCATCATTGTGTTGTCATCATTGTGTTGTTGTCATCATTGTGTTGTTGTCATCATTGTGTTGATGTCATCATTGTGTTGTCATCATTGTGTTGTCATCATTGTGTTGATGTCATCATTGTGTTGTCATCATTGTGTTGTCGTCATTGTGTTGTTGTCATCATTGTGTTGTCGTCATTGTGTTGTTGTCATCATTGTGTTGTCGTCATCATTGTGTTGTTGTCATCATTGTGTTGTTGTCATCATTGTGTTGATGTCATCATTGTGTTGTCATCATTGTGTTGTCATCATTGTGTTGTTGTCGTCATTGTGTTGTTGTCGTCATTGTGTTGTTGTCGTCATTGTGTTGTTGTCATCATTGTGTTGTCGTCATTGTGTTGTTGTCATCATTGTGTTGTCGTCATTGTGTTGTTGTCATCGTTGTGTTGTCGTCATTGTGTTGTTGTCATTGTGTTGTCGTCATTGTGTTGTTGTCATTGTGTTGTTGTCATCATTGTGTTGTCGTCATTGTGTTGTTGTCGTCATTGTGTTGTTGTCATCATTGTGTTGTCGTCATTGTGTTGTCGTCATTGTGTTGTTGTCATCATTGTGTTGTCATCATTGTGTTGTTGTCGTCATTGTGTTGTCGTCATTGTGTTGTTGTCATCATTGTGTTGATGTCATCATTGTGTTGTTGTCATCATTGTGTTGTCATCATTGTGTTGATGTCATCATTGTGTTGTTGTCATCATTGTGTTGATGTCATCATTGTGTTGTTGTCATTGTGTTGATGTCATCATTGTGTTGATGTCATCATTGTGTTGATGTCATCATTGTGTTGTTGTCATCATTGTGTTGTCATCATTGTGTTGATGTCATCATTGTGTTGTTGTCATCATTGTGTTGTCGTCATTGTGTTGTCGTCATTGTGTTGTCAGTCATTGTGTTGTTGTCATCATTGTGTTGTTGTCATCATTGTGTTGTTGTCGTCATTGTGTTGTCGTCATTGTGTTGTCATCATTGTGTTGTCATCATTGTGTTGTTGTCGTCATTGTGTTGTCGTCATTGTGTGTTGTCATCATTGTGTTGTCATCATTGTGTTGTTGTCGTCATTGTGTTGTCGTCATTGTGTTGTTGTCATCATTTTGTTGTTGTCATCATTGTGTTGTCGTCATTTTGTTGTCGTCATTGTGTTGTTGTCATCATTGTGTTGTCGTCATTGTGTTGTCATCATTGTGTTGTCATCATTGTGTTGTTGTCGTCATTGTGTTGTTGTCATCATTGTGTTGTCATCATTGTGTTGTCGTCATTATGTTGTTGTCGTCATTGTGTTGTTGTCATCATTGTGTTGTCATCATTGTGTTGTTGTCATTGTTGTGTTGTTGTCATCATTGTGTTGTTGTCATCATTGTGTTGTTGTCATCATTGTGTTGTCGTCGTTGTGTTGTTGTCATCATTGTGTTGTCGTCATCATTGTGTTGTCGTCATTGTGTTGTCATCATTGTGTTGTCGTCATTGTGTTGTTGTCATCATTGTGTTGTCGTCATTGTGTTGTCATCATTGTGTTGTTGTCGTCATTGTGTTGTCGTCATTGTGTTGTTGTCATCATTGTGTTGTTGTCATCATTGTGTTGTCATCATTGTGTTGTTGTCATCATTGTGTTGTCATCATTGTGTTGTTGTCATCATTGTGTTGTTGTCATCATTGTGTTGTTGTCATCATTGTGTTGTCGTCATTGTGTTGTCGTCATTGTGTTGTTGTCATCATTGTGTTGTTGTCGTCATTGTGTTGTCATCATTGTGTTGTTGTCATTGTTGTGTTGTTGTCATCATTGTGTTGTTGTCATCATTGTGTTGTTGTCATTGTTGTGTTGTTGTCATCATTGTGTTGTTGTCATCATTGTGTTGATGTCATCATTGTGTTGTCATCATTGTGTTGTCATCACTGTGTTGATGTCATCATTGTGTTGTCATCATTGTGTTGTCATCATTGTGTTGTCATCACTGTGTTGATGTCATCATTGTGTTGTCATCATTGTGTTGTTGTCATCATTGTGTTGTTGTCATCATTGTGTTGTTGTCATCATTGTGTTGTTGTCATTGTTTGTGTTGTCATCATTGTGTTGTTATCATTGTGTGTTGTTGTTATCATTGTGTTGTTGTCATCATTGTGTTGTTGTCATCATTGTGTTGTCATCATTGTGTTGTTGTCATCATTGTGTTGTCATCATTGTGTTGTTGTCATCATTGTGTTGTTGTCGTCATTGTGTTGTCGTCATTGTGTTGTCGTCATTGTGTTGTTGTCATCATTGTGTTGTTGTCGTCATTGTGTTGTTGTCATCATTGTGTTGTCGTCGTCATTGTGTTGTCATCATTGTGTTGTCATCATTGTGTTGTTGTCATCATTGTGTTGTTGTCGTCATTGTGTTGTCGTCATTGTGTTGTCGTCATTGTGTTGTTGTCATCATTGTGTTGTCATCATTGTGTTGTCGTCATTGTGTTGTTGTCATCATTGTGTTGTTGTCATCATTGTGTTGTTGTCATCATTGTGTTGTCGTCATTGTGTTGTTGTCATCATTGTGTTGTTGTCATCATTGTGTTGTTGTCATCATTGTGTTGTCATCATTGTGTTGTCATCACTGTGTTGATGTCATCATTGTGTTGTCATCATTGTGTTGTTGTCATCATTGTGTTGTTGTCATCATTGTGTTGATGTCATCATTGTGTTGTTGTCATCATTGTGTTGTTGTCATCATTGTGTTGTTGTCATCATTGTGTTGTCGTCATTGTGTTGTCGTCATTGTGTTGTTGTCATCATTGTGTTGTCATCATTGTGTTGATGTCATCATTGTGTTGTTGTCATCATTGTGTTGTTGTCATCATTGTGTTGTTGTCATCATTGTGTTGTTGTCATCATTGTGTTGTTGTCATCATTGTGTTGTTGTCATCATTGTGTTGTTGTCATCATTGTGTTGTCATCATTGTGTTGTCGTCATTGTGTTGTCGTCATTGTGTTGATGTCATCATTGTGTTGTTGTCATCATTGTGTTGTCGTCATTGTGTTGATGTCATCATTGTGTTGATGTCATCATTGTGTTGTGTCATCATTGTGTTGTCATCATTGTGTTGATGTCATCATTGTGTTGTTGTCATCATTGTGTTGATGTCATCATTGTGTTGTTGTCCTCATTGTGTTGTTGTCGTCATTGTGTTGTCGTCATTGTGTTGTTGTCATCATTGTGTTGTTGTCATCATTGTGTTGTTGTCATCATTGTGTTGTTGTCATCATTGTGTTGATGTCATCATTGTGTTGTTGTCGTCATTGTGTTGTCGTCATTGTGTTGATGTCATCATTGTGTTGATGTCATCATTGTGTTGTTGTCATCATTGTGTTGTCATCATTGTGTTGATGTCATCATTGTGTTGTTGTCATCATTGTGTTGATGTCATCATTGTGTTGTTGTCATCATTGTGTTGTCGTCATTGTGTTGTTGTCATCATTGTGTTGTTGTCATCATTGTGTTGTTGTCATCATTGTGTTGTTGTCATCATTGTGTTGTTGTCATCATTGTGTTGTGTCATCATTGTGTTGTCGTCATTGTGTTGTTGTCATCATTGTGTTGTCGTCATTGTGTTGTTGTCATCATTGTGTTGTCGTCATTGTGTTGTTGTCATCATTGTGTTGTCGTCATTGTGTGTTGTTGTCATCATTGTGTTGTCATCATTGTGTTGTCGTCATTGTGTTGTTGTCATCATTGTGTTGTTGTCGTCATTGTGTTGTCATCATTGTGTTGTCATCATTGTGTTGTTGTCGTCATTGTGTTGTCGTCATTGTGTTGTTGTCATCATTGTGTTGTTGTCATCATTGTGTTGTTGTCATCATTGTGTTGTTGTCATCATTGTGTTGTTGTCATCATTGTGTTGTCATCATTGTGTTGTTGTCATCATTGTGTTGTCATCATTGTGTTGTTGTCATTGTTTTGTTGTTGTCGTCATGTTGTTGTCATTGTGTTGTTGTCATCATTGTGTTGATGTCATCATTGTGTTGTTGTCATCATTGTGTTGTTGTCATCATTGTGTTGTTGTCATCATTGTGTTGATGTCATCATTGTGTGTCGTCATTGTGTTGTCGTCATGTTGTTGTCGTCATTGTGTTGTCGTCATTGTGTTGTTGTGTTGTTATCATTGTGTTGTTGTCATTGTGTTGTTGTCATCATTGTGTTGTTGTCATCATTGTGTTGTTGTCATCATTGTGTTGTTGTCATCATTGTGTTGTCATCATTGTGTTGTCATCATTGTGTTGTTGTCATCATTGTGTTGTCATCATTCATTGTTTTGTTGTCGTCATTGTGTTGTCGTCATTGTGTTGATGTCATCATTGTGTTGATGTCATCATTGTGTTGTTGTCATCATTGTGTTGTTGTCATCATTGTGTTGTCATCATTGTGTTGTTGTCATCATTGTGTTGTCGTCATTGTGTTGTCGTCATTGTGTTGATGTCATCATTGTGTTGATGTCATCATGGTGTTGATGTCATCATTGTGTTGTTGTCATCATTGTGTTGTCATCATTGTGTTGTTGTCATCATTGTGTTGATGTCATCATTGTGTTGTCATCATTGTGTTGTCATCACTGTGTTGATGTCATCATTGTGTTGTCATCATTGTGTTGTCGTCATTGTGTTGTTGTCATCATTTTGTTGTTGTCGTCATTGTGTTGTCGTCATTGTGTTGTCGTCATTGTGTTGTTGTCATCATTGTGTTGTTGTCATCATTGTGTTGTCGTCATTGTGTTGTTGTCATCATTGTGTTGTCATCATTGTGTTGTTGTCATCATTGTGTTGTCGTCATTGTGTTGTCGTCATTGTGTTGTCGTCATTGTGTTGTTGTCATCATTGTGTTGTCATCATTGTGTTGTCGTCATTGTGTTGTTGTCATCATTGTGTTGTCGTCATTGTGTTGTCATCATTGTGTTGTCGTCATTGTGTTGTCGTCATTGTGTTGTTGTCATCATTGTGTTGTTGTCGTCATTGTGTTGTTGTCGTCATTGTGTTGTTGTCATCATTGTGTTGTCGTCATTGTGTTGTCGTCATTGTGTTGTTGTCATCATTGTGTTGTCATCATTGTGTTGTTGTCATCATTGTGTTGTTGTCATCATTGTGTTGATGTCATCATTGTGTTGTTGTCATCATTGTGTTGTCGTCATTGTGTTGTTGTCATCATTGTGTTGTCGTCATTGTGTTGTTGTCATCATTGTGTTGTCGTCATTGTGTTGTTGTCATTGTGTTGTCGTCATTGTGTTGTCGTCATTGTGTTGTTGTCATCATTGTGTTGTCGTCATTGTGTTGTTGTCGTCATTGTGTTGATGTCATCATTGTGTTGTCATCATTGTGTTGTCATCACTGTGTTGATGTCATCATTGTGTTGTCATCATTGTGTTGTTGTCATCATTGTGTTGTTGTCATCATTGTGTTGATGTCATCATTGTGTTGTTGTCATCATTGTGTTGGATGTCATCATTGTGTTGTTGTCATCATTGTGTTGTCATCATTGTGTTGTCATCATTGTGTTGTCATCATTGTGTTGATGTCATCATTGTGTTGTCGTCATTGTGTTGTTGTCAGCATTGTGTTGTCCTCATTGTGTTGTCGTCATTGTGTTGTCGTCATTGTGTTGTTGCCATCATTGTGTTGATGTCATCATTGTGTTGTTGTCATCATTGTGTTGATGTCATCATTGTGTTGTCGTCATTGTGTTGATGTCATCAGTGTGTTGTCATCATTGTGTTGTTGTCATCATTGTGTTGTTGTCATCATTGTGTTGTCATCATTGTGTTGTCGTCATTGTGTTGTTGTCATCATTGTGTTGTCATCATTGTGTTGTTGTCGTCATTGTGTTGTCGTCATTGTGTTGTTGTCATCATCGTGTTGATGTCATCATTGTGTTGTTGTCATCATTGTGTTGATGTCATCATGGTGTTGTCATCATTGTGTTGTCATCATTGTGTTGATGTCATCATTGTGTTGTCATCATTGTGTTGTTGTCGTCATTGTGTTGTCGTCATTGTGTTGTTGTCATCATTGTGTTGATGTCATCATTGTGTTGTTGTCATCATTGTGTTGTTGTCATCATTGTGTTGTCATCATTGTGTTGTCGTCATTGTGTTGTTGTCATCATTGTGTTGTCGTCATTGTGTTGTTGTCATCATTGTGTTGTCGTCATTGTGTTGTGGTCATTGTGTTGTTGTCATCATTGTGTTGATGTCATCATTGTGTTGTTGTCGTCATTGTGTTGTTGTCATCATTGTGTTGATGTCATCATTGTGTTGTCATCATTGTGTTGTTGTCATCATTGTGTTGTCGTCATTGTGTTGTCGTCATTGTGTTGTCGTCATTGTGTTGTTGCCATCATTGTGTTGTCATCATTGTGTTGTCGTCATGGTGTTGTTGTCATCATTGTGTTGTCGTCATTGTGTTGTCATCATTGTGTTGTCGTCATTGTGTTGTTGTCATCATTGTGTTGTTGTCATCATTGTGTTGATGTCATCATTGTGTTGTTGTCATCATTGTGTTGTCGTCATTGTGTTGTCGTCATTGTGTTGTTGTCATCATTGTGTTGTCATCATTGTGTTGTCGTCATTGTGTTGTCATCATTGTGTTGTTGTCATCATTGTGTTGTTGTCATCATTGTGTTGTTGTCGTCATTGTGTTGTCGTCATTGTGTTGATGTCATCATTGTGTTGATGTCATCATTGTGTTGTTGTCATCATTGTGTTGTCATCATTGTGTTGTTGTCATCATTGTGTTGTTGTCATCATTGTGTTGATGTCATCATTGTGTTGTTGTCATCATTGTGTTGTCGTCATTGTGTTGTCGTCATTGTGTTGTTGTCATCATTGTGTTGTCATCATTGTGTTGTTGTCATCATTGTGTTGTTGTCATCATTGTGTTG